>CM075297.1:324459-344459 GCA_037672795.1 Lagerstroemia speciosa | reverse complement strand
CTCCAGCATTGATCGATCACTGCTGTGGCTTGTTCGATCATGGTAGCAGCCTTGCTCCAGCATTGCTCGATCATGGCAGTAGCTATGTTCAAGCATTGCTCGATCACTGCCCTGGCTTGCACGATCAAGGTAGCAGGATTGCTCCGGCACTGCTCGATCATGGCAGCAGGATTGCTCCGGCACTGCTCGATCATGGTAGCAGCCATGCTCCAGCACTGCTCGATCACTACCCTGGCTTGCTCAATCACGGTACCAGCCTTGCTCCAGTAGTGATCGATCACTGCTGTCGCTTGCTCGATCA
Source organism: Lagerstroemia speciosa (assembly GCA_037672795.1). Lineage (NCBI taxonomy): Eukaryota > Viridiplantae > Streptophyta > Magnoliopsida > Myrtales > Lythraceae > Lagerstroemia > Lagerstroemia speciosa. The sequence goes on along the minus strand of CM075297.1, from coordinate 344,158 downwards.
TGGTAGTAGCCTTGCTCCATCACTGATCAATCACTATTGTGGCTTGCTCCATCATGGTAGCAGCCTTGGTCAAGCATTGCTCGATCACTGCCGTGGCTTGCGTCAGCTCGGCAGCAGCCTTGCTCGAGCACTGCTTCAGCCTTGCTCGATCACGATAGCAGCATTGCTCGATCATTACTTGATCACTGTTGTGGCTTGCTCGATCACCGATTGACCACTGATGTGGCTTACTTGATCACTACTGTGGATTGCTCGATCACTGATCGATCGTTGTTGTGGCTTGCTCGATCAGGGTAGCAGCCTTGTTCTAGCACTACTTGATCACTACTGTGCCTTGCTACAGCTCTGTCGCAATAATGATGTGGCTTGCTCGACCACGGTACCACGATAGCGTGGCAGCAGCACCACTCGAGCACGGTAGCGCGGCTGTCACCTTGGTCGAGCACTGCTAGATCACGGTAGAAGCTTTGCTGAGGCACTGCTCCATCACTACTGTGGCTTGCTTGATCGTGATAGCAGCCTTGCTCAATCACTGATCGATCACTGCTGGGGCTTGCTCGATCACGGTAGCAGCCTTTCTCCAGCACTAATCGATCACTGCTGCGGCTTGCTCGATCAAGGTAGCAGCCTTGCTCCAGCACTGATCGATTAGTGCCTTGGCTTGCTCGATCACGGTAGCATCCTTGCTCGAGCAGTCCTCGAATACTGTCGTAGCTTTTGCTCGACCACTGTACCACAGTAGCAGCCTTGCTCCAGCACTGATCGATCACTACCGTGGCTTGCTCGATCGCGATAGCATCCTTGCTCGAGCAATCCTCGATCACTATCAAGGGTTTTGCTCGAACACGGTACCGCGGTAGCAGCCTTGCTTGACCACAGTACCAAGGTAGGTCGACCATAGCTTTGCTCAAGCATGGTAGCATTGCAGCAGCTTCCTCGACCACTGTACCGCAGTAGCATAGCAACACGGTACCGCAGCAGCGCAGTGGCAGCCTTTCTCGAGCAGTGCTCGATCACTAATCGATCACTGCTGTGACTTGCTCGATCACGGTAGCAGCCTTGCTCTAGCATTGATCGATCACTGCCGTGGCTTGCTCGATCATGGTAGCAACCTTGGTCAGGCACGGCTCGATCACTAGCATGGCTTGCTCCAGCACTGATCGATCACTGCCATGCCTTGGTTGATCACGGTAGCATCCTTGCCCGAGCAATCCTCGATTACTGTCATGGCTTTTGCTCGACCGCGGTACCGCGATAGAAGCCTTGCTCGACCACGGTGCCGCGGTAGCAGCCTTGCTCGACCACGGTACCAGTGTAGGTCGGTCGTAGCTTTGCTCGAGCACGGTAGCATTGCAACTGCTTCCTCGACCACGGCACCATGGTGGCAGCCTTGCTCGACCACAGTAACAATGTAGGTCGGTCGTAGCTTTGCTCGAGCACGGTAGCATTGCAACTGCTTCCTCGACCACGGCACCATGGTGGCAGCCTTGCTCGACCACGGTGCCGCAGTAGCATAGCAGCACGGTAGCACAGCAGCGTGGTAGCAACCTTTCTCAAGCAGTGCTCGATCACTGATCGATCACTGTCGTGGCTTGCTCGATCACTGTGGCAGCCTTGCTCTAGCATTGATCGATCACTGCTGTTTCTTGCTCGATCATGGCAACAGCGTTGCTCGATCACTGATCGATCACTGCTGTGGCTTGCTTGATCATTGTAGCAGCCTTGGTCAAGCATGGCTCGATCACTAGCGTGGCTTGCTCTAGCACTGATCGATCACTGCCATGGCTTGCTCGATCACGGTAGCATCCTTGCCCGAGCAGTCCTCGATCACTGCCATGGCTTTTGCTTGACCACGATACCACGGTAGCAACCATGCTCAACCATGGTACCAAGGTAGCATGGCCACAGCTTAGCTCGAGCACGGTAGCATTGCAGCAGCTTCCTCGACCACGGTACCCCGGTGGCAGCCTTGCTCAAGCACCGTACGGTGGTAGCATAGCAGCGCAGTAGCGCAGCAGCACGGCAACTGCCTTGCTCGAGCATTGCTCGATCACCGATCGATCACTGCTGTGGCTTGCTCGATCACGGTAGCAGCCTTGTTCCAGCGCTGATCGATCACTGCTGTGGCCTGCTCGATCATGGTAGCAGCCTTGCTAAAGCACTGGTCGATCATGGAGGTAGCCTTGCTCAAGCACTACTCAATCACTGCCCTGGTTTGCTCGATCAGGGTAGCAGCCTTGGTCTAGCACTGATCGATCACTGCTGTGGCACTGCCCTGGTTTGCTCAATCAGGGTAGCAGCCTTGGTCTAGCACTAATCGATCATTGTTGTGGCTTGCTCGATCAAGGTAGCAGCCTTGGTCTAGCACTGATCGATCGCTGCCGTGGCTTACTCGATCAAGGTAGCAGCCTTGCTCAAGCACTGCTCGATCACTACCGTGGCTTGCTCGATCACGGTGGCAGCCTTGCTCAAGCACGGCTCGATCACTACCATGGCTTGCTCGATCACCGTAGCACACTTGCTCGAGCAGTACTCGATCACTACCGTGGCTTTTGCTCGACCACGGCAGAAAGGTAGCACAGCCGTAGCGGTGCTCGAGCACGATAGAATTGCAGCTGCTTCCTCGACCACGGTACCGTGGTGGCAGCCTTTGCTCGACCACAGTACCGCGGTAGCATAGCAGCGCGGTAGCGCGGTAGCGCGGTAGCGCAGTAGCACAATAGCAGCCTTGCTTCAAAAGTACACGAGCAGTGCTCAATCACTGCTATCGCTTGCTCGATCAGGGTAGCAGCCTTGCTCCAGGACTGATCAATCACTGCTGTGGCTTTTTCGTTCACGAACGTAGCCTTGCTCCAGCATTGATCGATCACTGCTGTGGCTTGCTCGATCAGGGTAGCAGCCTTGCTCAAGCACTGCTCGATCACTTCCGTGGCTTGCTCGATCACAGTGGCAACATTGCTCCAGCACTAATCGATCACTGTCGTGGCTTGCTCGATAATGGTAGCGGCCTTGCTCTAGCGCTGTTTGATCATGGTAGGAGCCTTGCTCTAGCATTGCTCGATCACTACCCTGGCTTGCTCAATCATGGTAGCAGCCTTGCTCTAGCACTAATCAATCACTGTCGTGGCTTTCTCGATCACGGTAGCATCCTTGCTGGAGCGGTGCTCGATCACTGCCGTGGCTTTTCCTCCACCACGGCACCACGGTAGTAGACTTGCTCAACCGCGGTAGCAAGGTAGCACGGCCGTAGCTTTGCTCGAGCACGCTAGCATTGCAACAGCTTCCTCAACCACAGTGCCACGGTGGTAGCCTTGCTCGACCGCGGTAGCGCCGCAGCACGGTAGCAGCCTTGCTCGAGCAGTGCTCATTTACTGATTGATAACGGCTATGGCTTGCTCGATCAGGGTAGTAGCCTTGCGCAAGCACTGAACGATCACTGTCGTGGCCTGCTCGATCACGGTAGCAGCCTTGCTCCAGCACTGATCCATCACCACCGTGGCTTGCTCGATCATGGTAGCATCCTTGCTCGAGCAGTACTCGATCACTGCTGTGGCTTTTGCTCGACCACAGTGCCAAGGTAGCAAGGGCGCAGCTTTGCTCGGGCACAGTAGCATTGCAGTAGCTTCCTCGACCACGGTACCACGGTGGCAGGTTTGCTCGACCACGGTATCGCGGTAGCATAGCAGCGCAGTAGCGCAGTAGCACGGTAGCAGCCTTGCTCGAGCAGTGCTCGATCACTGATCGATCACTGCTATGGCTTGCTCAATCACGGTAGTAGCCTTGCTCCAGCACTGGTCGATCACTGTTGTGGCTTGCTGGATCACGGTGGCACCCTTGCTCCAGCCTTGCTTTATCATGGCAGCAGCCTTGCCCAGGCATTGCTTGATCACTGCCCTAGCTAGCCTGATCATGGTAGCTGCCTTGCTCCAGCACTAATCGATCACTACTGTGGCTTGCTCGATCACGGTAGCATCCTTGCCCAAGCAGTCCTCGATCACTGCCGTGGCTTTTGCTAGGCCACGGTACCACGGTAGCAGCCTTGCCCAACCACGGTACCAACGTAGCACGGCCGCAGATTTGCTGGAGCACGGTAGCATTGGAGTAGCTTCCTCGTCCATGGTATCGCAGTGGCACCTTGATCGACCACGGTACCGCGGTAGCATAGCAGTGCAGTAGCGCAGCAGCACGATTGCAGCCTCGCTCGAGCAATGCTCTGTCACTGATCGATCACTGCTGTGGCTTGCACGATCACTGTAGCAGCCTTGCTCTAGCATTGATCGATCATTGCTATGGCTTGCTCGATCATGGTAGCACCCTTGCTTGATCACTGTTGTGGCTTGCTCGATCACGGTAGCAGCCTTGCTCCAGCACTAATCGATCACTACTATGGCTTGCTCGATCATGGCAGCAACCTTACTCAAGCAAAGCTTAATCATGGTAATAGCCTTGCTCAGGCACTGCTCGATCGCTGCCCTGGCTTGCTCGATCACGGTAGCAGCCTTGCTCCAGCACTGATCGATCACTGTCGTGGCTTGATTGATCACAGTAGCATCCTTGCTCGAGCAGTCCTCGATCACTGCCGTGGCTTTTGCTCGACCGTGGTACCAAGGTAGCAGCCTTGCTCGACCATGGTACCAAGGTAGCACGGCCGCAGCTTTGCTTGAGCACAGTAGCATTGCAGCAGCTTCCTCGACCACGGTACCATGGTAGTAGCCTTGCTCCAACACTGATCGATCACGATTGTGGCTTGCTCGATCATGGCAGTAGCCTTGCTCAAGCACTGCTTGATCATGGCAACAGCCTTGCTCAGGCACTGCTCGATCACTGCCCTGACTTGCTTGGTCACTGCCCAATCCCTTCACTTCCGCCACTGACTTGCGTTGGTATCCACGATCGGGTTGCACAAAATTTTAATCGGGTTCGGGTTTTACATCGGTTTACACCGCAAAAAATTCAAGATATATCTAACAAATCTCCACCTTTGCTTGAATTTTCAGAAGCTTCTCAAGCAACATACTTCTGATGTCCGCCGTTGTCAAATGGCCCCTCCTGGGCCTAACTTGATCTCTGCAAAATACCAACCAAGCCCAAGCAATGCTCGAACTTGGCAGTGGGTAGGCTTTTCGTCATCTTGTCTGCTGGATTCTCATGAGTGCTAATCTTCTCAACTTGAACATCCCCCTGAGTTATAGCATCACGAACAAAATGGTACCTTACATCAATATGCTTTGTTCTCTCGTGATGCATCCGATCTTTGTGAGATGTATGGCACTCTGACTATTGCAATAAATAATAGTCGTATCCTCCTTCATGATGAGCTCTCCAAACAAACCTCTCAACCAAATAGCTTCCTTTACTACTTCAGTGACTGCCATATATTCTGCCTCTATAGTAGATAATGCCACCATTGCCTCAAAAGTAGCTTTCCAACTAGCAGCACATTCACCAATGGAGAATAAATAACCAATGAGAGATCTCCTCCTGTCCAAATCTCCTGCAAAATCTGAATCAACATATCCAACCAAAGCCATCGAGCTTCTGCCAAACTCCAAGCAAACATCAGATGAACCCCTCAAATACCTCAAGATCCACTTAACTGCCTGCCAATGACTCTTTCCAGGACAAGACATGTATCTACTAACGACACTGACAGCATGAGATATATCTGGGCGAGTGCAAACCATTGCATACATGATACTACCAACTGCAATGGAGTAAGGAACTGTAGACATATACCTTATATCTTCTTCTGTCTGTGGTGACAAAGAAGCGGAAAGTCTGAAGTGCGCAGCAAGGGGAGTAGTAACTGGTTTTGCATCACTCATGGCAAAACGCTCCAAGACCTTCTCAATGTACTTCTGCTGAGAGAGAAACAGTCTGCTTGTGTGTTTATCTCTAGCAATCTCCATCCCCAAAATCTTCCTAGCTACTCCAAGATCCTTCATCTCAAACTAAGAACTGAGTATGGCTTTCAAATGATTAATGTGATGTGATCCAAGATACAAGCTCGAAACCCGCAATCAAAGTCTCTCATGATCGGATGATGAGAAGCTCGTGCACGACGAAGAAGCGGATATGGATATGCATACAAGTGACGAGCAAGCTCAATGACTTAACATTATCCATAATATTTCAAAAATGGACAAATGATGAAGGCTACATATTTCAGCTAAGCATCAAGAGTGCAAGTGATTCAAGAAATATATTTCAATTGAATGTAAAGAGGGCAAGTATCTTCAAGAAATATATCTTAACAAGATGAAATGGAAAGAATATTTTCAAGAAAGGCAGTTGAGAGAACTAAAGAGGCAAGAGAAGCACAAGTTAATACTGATATATTGAAGTTATCTACAAGAATATATCACTTTCCTCTTTTAGCAAGTAGAATATATTTCCTTCCCCTTTGCTTAGTTCTAAAGATATTGGTAATATTTTATAATTTCCCTAAGGAAACACAGATTTGCTTTCTAATTATTTTCCTATCCCATGAGAACCATTTAGGAAGGTTATTTTTGATGTAATATTGCACTTTGGCCTATTTAAAGGCTAGTACTTGCCTTTGGACGAATGGGGGGATCAGTTTTATTCATTAATGAAGTGTGAGATTTTATTCTCTTTGGTTCTTTGAAGAACTATTCGAGCTTATCAGAGTATTCCGTGGCATTCATCCCCGACTTATCAATCAACCCTTCCATAGTTGATTGTGGCGTCTTCACTATACCAAGGTTCTTACCTCTATATAGGTAATGGGTCAAGGTTCCACCTTTCGAGCTTGATAAGGACACGTTTCCTAGAGACCTTAGTTGTATACGGGTTTCGTCACGAGTTGGTGAGGTTCATATCATACTTGATATCGGGTTTCATCACGGTGTTGGCGAGGTTTGCATCATTTGGTATCAGAGCCAACGTTCTAAGTCAGGTTCAATCTATCCTTTTTCTTTTTCTTTGTTTTCCTCCGTTTTCCTTCATCTTCGTTGTCTTTCTTTATCTTCTTTCTTTTCTATTATCTATTTGAGAAAAAGTAAAAAAAAAAAAAATGTAGTGGGAGAGAAAAGAAAAAGGTAGCAGAAAAAAAAAGAAGCAAAGAAAAAGAAAGAAAAGTTGCAAAATAAAAAAAAAAGGTAAGAAAAAGAATCGGCAGTAAAAAGAAAGGCAGAAAAAAAGTGAAAGAAGTGAGACATTGAGCAAGTCCAAGACTTGTTTGGCCATTCATAGAGTTATCAAAGTTCCTCATTCAAAGTTGTTTCTTTTCAATTGATCTATCATTCTCTTGTCCGTAATCCCCTTATTTCGCTTGAACTTCGTTACTTTGGAACTTGACCCTATTCTCTTCTTTCAAATCCTGGTGAAGCCGTGGTGGATTGTTGCGGGACATTCTGATTATAGTTTGTTTAGTTCAAAAAGAACTGAAAGAGGATAGACAAGTGGAAAAAGGCAAGAGTGGTGAGATTATTAGAGGGTAAAAGCCATTTGAGTGCAAACACGAGTGAATTGAGTGAACATATTCTTGAGAGAAACACGTGAGAGAGTGCTTGTGAGATCCTAATATCTGTTGCAGATTCTCATCATGTCACACTATCAAGAGGAAAGCGCATTCGAAGATGTACAACTACAAGCATATGTACATGAGGTTCGGAGGATGATGAGAGCTGAATTCAAACAAATCCACAAGAAGATAGATCGAATTGAGGATGAAGCAAAAAGAAAAAGCTTTCAGCTTCCATATGAAGATAAAGAATCAAGAAGACCAAGGCGGAACAATGATCTCTGTGACACAAAAGTGAAGTTTCCAACTTTCTAAGGCAAAAACGACCCCGAAGCTTATCTTTTGTGGGAGGAAGGAATGGAGATGGTCTTCAAACATCATATCTATTCCAAAAGGAAAAAGGTACAACTTGCTTCATTTCAATTCTCCGACTATGCTATTATTTGGTGGGATCGAATTATTACAAGTAGGAGACAGAATGGAGAGCAACTCGTTGAGACATGGAACGAGATGAAGTCAACAATGAGGCGACGATTCCTTCCAAGTTACTGTCACCGGGAATGGCACAACAAATTCCAACAACTCACTCAAGGATCAAAGAGCGTTCTCGAACATTACAAAGAGATGGACGTTGCAATGACCTGAGCGAACATAGAGGAGGACATAGAAGTCACCATGGACAGGTTTGTACGTTGATTAAATCCTGAGATTGTGGATGAAGGGGCGGTGCATTTTTATGAAGACTTCAAAGATATGTTGCCCTATGCCATGAAAGTTGAACGACGGTTGAAGCGAAGAAATATGGATGAATGGTCTTGAGGCATGGCTGCTACAAGCTCATAGAGGTCAGCCTATAAAGAACACAAAGTGCCATCCTCTAGTTCCGAGCTCTCCAAGGATAACAAAGAAGTTGTGAGTATTACACAAATTCATGAGAACAAAAAGAACAATCAAGAAAAAGAGTGTGATAAAAAAAGAGAGTGATAAAAAAGGAGAGAGCGTGCAAAAGAAAGAGTGTAATGAAGAGCGAGAGTGTGAAAAAAATAATATGAGAGTTGTGGAAAAAGAAAATGAGAGAAAAGAGATTGAGCAGAGAGAAAATAAAAGAGATGTTTCATTGGTGAGTGCAAGAGAGGAAAAAGACTGTGAGACTGAGAGATCTTTAATTTTACCAGAGCCCCTTATGATTAAGGAGCCATTTTTATTTACTAACAATCTTGTCGAATTCTTGCCGAGCAATATTATTTCTTATTTGCAGGAAGTCAAGGGAGTGCATCAAGGATCAAGTCCAAACCAACTAGCCATTAGAAGTAATCATAGGGAGATGAAGGATATTCACCTACAACCCACTGAGCAAGTGGTAAATCTACAAGCTAGTGAGTACATGAGTCCCTTTATTGTCTTAATGTTACTAGAGCATGAGGATCAAACATGGATAGGGTTTTCTGATTTTCAAGCCATCAAAAACACCATGGTCATGTGCCCTAATTCTGTTCCTCATTTAGATCGCATGTTAGATGGATTTCATGATGCATGTTTGATTTCAAAGCCTAAGGTGGAAAGTGAATTTCATCATGTTTGGTTGAAAGAGGGATATGAGTTCATCAATACCTTCCAAATAAAACTTGATTTGTTTGACTGGTTGGTGATTCCTTTTGGATTGATTAATAGGCCTAACGCTTTCATGAGACTTATGAGCCATAATTTACATGCATTTATTTATGTTGACGGCATTCGTTATGATAAGAGTCCAGATAATCATGATAAATACTCAAGACTTGTTTTAGAGGCCTTAAGCAAAGAATCGTTATTTGCTAAACTTGAAACCCGAACTCTTTGTATGGATGAGATTGTGTTTATTGATTTGATTTTGAGTGCTACTGTTAATGAGAATCTTGTTGAAGAGGAAAAGGCAATCTAAGGTTGGCCAATATCTACTTTGGTAAGTCAGGTAAGTGGTTTCCATTGCTTATCTAGCTTATATTGGTACTATATTCCATGTCATATAATGGATGATGCCACACATGATGATTTGATCTTTGGAATGATTGTGAGGTTACATACTATGTTCATTTTGAGTAAAGAAGTTATGTTTTTGAACTACACTTGGAAAAATTTGAGAGACCTTGGGAACAAATTATTGTTTTTGACTTGCTATGCGAAAATTGGTGCCAAAGCATGTGAAGAATATTTACCACACATTGGCTTTTCTTACTATAGGTTTGACTACTCTATCACAAGATTTTCATCTTTGGAAATTTCATCTGAGTTTGTTACATGTATTTATCATTTGTTTGATTTATGTTTCTTTGAGTTTATTAATTTTTATGGACAGAACAAAGTTGAAGTTGTTAAGTAAATTCATGAGAGAAAAGTACTTAGAATTGAGATGAAAGTGAAGCATTATGAGAAACATTCAATCATTAGGCGAAAGAAGAAATTTGATTTTGATCCAGGAGGTTATGATTCATGGCACATGAGGAAGAAGAGGTTTCATTGTCAACGACGTTCAAAGCGACTTTCTCGTGGAGATGGACCATTCCAAGTCATTGAGTGCATTAATAATGATGCCTACAACTCTGAACAACAAGGCGAGTATAATGATATTGATAATTTCAAAATTAGTAATTTATTTTCTTTTCATGTAGGTCATGATTTGAGGACAAATCCTTTACAAGAGGAGGGGAATGATGTGATCCAAGATACGAGCTCGAAGCCTGCAATCGAAGTCTCTCATGATCGGATGATGAGAAGCTTGTGCACGACGAAGTAGCGGATATGGATATGCATACAAGTGACGAGCAAGCTCAATGACTCAACATTATCCATAATATTTCAAAAATGGATAAATGATGAAGGCCACATATTTCAGCTAAGTATCAAGAGTGCAAGTGATTCAAGAAATATATTTCAGTTGAATGTAAAGAGGGCAAGTATCTTCAAGAAATATATCTTAACAAGATGAAAGGGAAAGAATATTTTCAAGAAAGGCAGTTGAGAGAACTAAAGAGGCAAGAGAAGCACAAGTTAATACTGTTATATTGAAATTATCTACAAGAATATATCACTTTCCTCTTTTAGCAAGTAGAATATATTTCCTTCCCCTTTGCTTAGTTCTGAAGATATTGGTAATATTTTGTAATTTCCCTAAGGAAACACTTAGATTTGCTTTCTAATTAGTTTCCTATCCCATGAGAACCATTTATGAAGGTTATTTTTGATGTAATATTGCACTTTGACCTATTTAAAGGCTGGTACTTGCCCTTGGACGAATTTGGGGGGGGCCGGGGGTGGGGGGTTGGGGGGTTATTCATTAATGAAGTGTGAGATTTTATTCTCTTTGGTTCTTTGAAGAACTATTTGAACTTATCGGAGTATTCTGTGGCGTTCATCCCCGACTTATCAATCAACCCTTCCATAGTTGATTGTGGCGTCTTCACTATACCAAGGTTCTTACCTCTATTATAGGTAATGGGTCAAGGTTCCACCTTTCGAGCTTGATAAGGACACGTTTCTTGGAGACCTTAGTCGTATACGGGTTTCGTCACGAGTTGGTGAGGTTCATATCATACTTGATATCGGGTTTCATCACGGTGTTGGCGAGGTTCGCATCATAATGTTAGAAAGATCCTTAGCTGCAATCAACATGTCATCAACGTAAAGCAGCAAGTACATAAAGGACCCATTAGCAAGTTGATGCAAGTAAACACAACTATCATACCTGCTTCTCACAAAACCAATACTCAACATAAAGGAAACAAACTTCTTATACCATTGTCGAGGATATTGCTTAAGTCCATATAAAGACTTCTTCAAGAGACAAACCTGATCTTCCTGTCCTTCGATTTGAAAACCCTCTGGTTGTTGCATATAGATATCCTCATCAAGATCACCATGCAAGAATGCAGTTTTCACATCAAGCTGCTCTAATTCAAGATCATGCATGGCAACAGGAGCAAGAAGAACTCGAATGGAGCTGTGCTTTTCAACTTGAAAGAAAACATCGTGGAAATCAACTCCCTCCACCTGACTGTAGCCCTTAACAACTGACCTTGCTTTGTATCTGGTGCCTTCATTTCCCAACCCTTCCTTCTTCTTGTATACCCACTTGCAACCAACAATCCTTTTCCCAGTAGGTGGTGTGACCAACCTCCAGGTCCCATTCTTCTGTAGGGACTCCATCTCTTCTTCCATTGCCATCAACCACCTATCTGAGTCAGCAGCCTGAATTGCCTCAGAGTATGATGTTGGATCGGGAGATTCAATATTCTTTGCAACGCTTAGAGCATAAGCCACCATGTCTTCATAACCAAATCTTTGAGGTGGTTTTGTCTGTCTCCTCTGCCTATCACGGGCCAATAGATACTGTTGCTATTGAGGCTGAGGAGATGCCCATGGTTCAGGTGAAGCATTTGCCTGAGTTGGAGTGGAAATAATAATCTCCCTTTGTTTGGAAGAACTACCAACCTCTAGCTCCACCTTTTCCAAAGCACCCTGCTTTCCTGCATCATCAAACATAGACAACTCCTTTCCCGAGTGAAACATCGCAGTTTCATCAAATGTAACATCCCTACTAATCATAAACTTCTTAGTTTCAGGACACCAGAGTCTGTAACCTTTAGTACCAGTTAGATAGCCAAGAAAAATGCATTTTCTAGCTCTAGATTCAAGCTTCCCATCATTTACATGAGCATAAGCAGGACATCCAAATATTCTTAGATGGGAATAATCAGAAGGATTACCAGACCATACCTCTTCTGGAGTTTTCAACTGTAGAGACTGATTGGCAGATCGGTTGACTAAGTGAGATGCTAGGTTCACAGCTTCCACCCAGAATTCCTTGCCAAGTCCTGCATTAGAAAGCATGCACCGAGCTCTCTCTAATAGTGTCCTATTCATCCTCTCTGCGATGCCATTTTGTTGTGGAGTCTTGACAACTGTTCAGTGTCAAACAATGCCTTCCTTTTCACAGGAATCATTAAAGTCAGACCCACAAAATTCAAGTCCATTATCTGTTCTCAGCCTCTTCACAGTCTTCCCTGTCTGCTTCTCCAACAAGGTCTTCCACAACTTAAACTTCTCAAAGACATCATTTTTATGCTTCAAAAAATATACCCAAGCCTTCCTGGAGAAATCATCAATGAACGTGAGAAGGTATCTACAACCTCCCTTCGAAACTACTTGGGAAGGACCCCATAAATCTGAATGGATGTAATCGAGTGTTCCCTTCATCTCGTGAGCTGCTGAACTGAAACTTTCTCTCTTCTGCTTCCCGAATACACAGTGCTCGCAGAAGTTGAGTTTCCCAATTTGTGGCCCTGGAAGGAGTCCTCTAGATCTCAAAACATGCATTCCTTTCTTGCTCATGTGACCCAGACGCATGTGCCATAATTTAGCTAATCAAAATCTGAAGTAGACGAAGAAACAGCTGTTGAACCTGTCAGAATAGATCCATGAAGAACATATAAGCTACCGGCTTTCAATCCTTTCATCAAAACAAGAGAACCACGAGGAATCTTCATGCCACTAGACTCGATGACAACTCTGCAACCATTCGAGTCTAAGACACCGAGGGAGATGAGATTTTTCTTCAAGTCAGGTACATGCCTAACATCTGATAAGGTTGTAACAACTCCATCGTGCATTCTGATATGAACACTCCCAATACCAATAGTCTTACAAGCTGCATTGTTTCCCATAAGAACAACTCCACCTTCAACAGACTTATATGTGGAGAACCAGTTCCTAATGGGACACATGTGATATGAGCATCCAGAATCGAGTATCCATTCATCAGCAAACTTAGATTTATCAGTTGTTGTCACCAACAATACATCTTCATCCCTGTTCTCAGCTACACTAGCATCAACCACATCTGATTTCTATTTCCCTTCTCGTTGTTCTCACCAACTTTCTTGTTCTTATTCTGCAACTTATATCTATCTGCCTTAATGGGATCCTTCTTCTTACAATAGTTGTAGACTTTATCTTTGTGTCATGACTTAGACCTGGATCTATCTTGATTGGGATTCTTGAACTGTTGTCGACCCCTTGCAATCAAACCAGAAGCCTGCTCATCCGATCTGCCACCAGCTACCAATTCATTATCCAATTTTTCTTTTCTGAGCAAACTGCGCTTGACATCTTCAAAACTCAGCTTGTCTTTACCGTAAATCATGGGCACGCTACTATGCTAGTGATCTCGGGGTGGGATGCCGTAGCGTGCTAGCGCTATAGCAGCATGCTATGTCGCTGGCAAGCTTGTAGTAGATACCGTGGCGGGATACCGTAGCGTGCTAGCGCTAGTAGCATGCTACATCGTTGGCAACCTGATACCTGGATACCGTGGTAGAGACCGTGGTGTGCTACTGCTGAGCACGCTACTACGTGGCGACGGTGGGCAACACGTTGCTAGCTATGTGACCACGTGTTAGCAACAGACCATGACGGTGGCTGAAACATGGGCACATGCTCGGTGTATGTGACCCAACTGAGTGTAGGTGGCACTCAGGTGGACCCGAAGGACCATGACGGTGCGGACCATGGGATGGCCGTTGACCCGTTGACCAAAGCTACTTTGACCAGGCGGTTACCCAATCATGAAGAAGTTACCTGGCAGTTTTCTTTGTCTTGTAACTTCTCTGGCAGTTGTGCTTTGTGTCTGATTGGTTGGGAATTTCGGGTCCCTGTTTTCAGTATGTAATTTGACCATTGTTGGCAGAATACAGAACACAGGACATACTCAGTGTGAGTGGCGAACGGAGTTGGGATTCTCTAGTTCTGGTGAGTGCTCTTGTATCACGAGATTTGGGAGTGCCCGAGTAAGGGTTTTGTTTCAGACTCGTGTATCCAATTTTGTAATGGAAGAGTTATGATTTCCCTTACCTGTGTTGCTCGTTTCTGATCATTGTTGCTTAATCTCGATTGATCGACCTTGATTCGTGTGTTGGTTCGGTTGGCTAAGGGCGTTGTGGTCACTTAGCACCATCACAGAGCGGAAAAATTCAGAGTGATTTTCGACCTTGTGATAGTCGGTATCAGAGCACGGTTCAGTGTGGATTCGAGGATTGTGCAACAAATTTTGGCATTGCTGATTGGTGCTGCGCATGGATGCGCTTAGGGAATGAGTTTCGACTCTTGAAGCGACCCTCGGTGATCTGGGCTCGGCGAACGAAACGGTGGCAGATGTGCTGACATTGTTGCGGGCAGAAGTGACTTAGATGAAGGATGATGTTATTCTCCTACAGTGGGCACTCGCCAGTGGTGTGGTGGAGCCTGAGGGATCGCAAGCCAAAGTGAAGGTGCCAGAACCGAAAGCCTTCAATGGCAGCAGGAGTTCCAAGGATCTGGAGAACTTCTTATGGGACATCGAGCACTACTTTGATGCTGCTCGTATTCCTGAAGGCGAGAGAGTCTCGATTGCAATAATGTACCTGTTGGGGGATGCAAAACTGTGGTGGCGGACCCATGAGCAAGATGTGGAATCTGGCGAGCGACCACAACTCAGAGACTGGTCATCTCTGAAGTAGGAATTGAAGGAGCAGTTCCTCCCCACTAACTCCTCGTGGGCTGCTCGTGAGGCACTGTGCAACCTCAAATAGACAGGTTTGGTTCGAGACTATGTTAAGGAATTTAGTTCCTTGGTGCTAGACGTGACAGGGATGTCTGAAGTGGATAAATTATTCAACTTCATACAGGGTTTGAAGTTGTGGGCACAGTTGGAACTTCAAAGGTAGGGAGTGCAGGATCTCCCCACTGCCATGGCAAAGGTAGATGCGTTAATCAATTTGCCGGTATCTAAGGCTGACGATGGCAAGTCAAAGAAGGATGGCAAATCGAAAGACAAAGCTTCGAAGGGTGGCAAGCCTACTAGAAAGTCTGATAAGGCAAAGAAGCCGTCGAAGGGTGAGAAAGGCAAGGAAAAGGCTTCCAGTTCCAACACGAAATGGAAGGATCTAAAGAAGCACCCTAGCTGTTTCATTTGCAACGGACCACACCGTGCCCAAGACTGTCCCAAGAAGGAGAAATTCTCGGGTTGGTGAATCAGTCAGATGATTCTGACGATGGTGGGAACAGGACGAAGGTGGCCCCTTTGCAAATTCTCGGTGCTGTTCATGCTGGGAAGAAGACATGCTCTGGAAGCGGATTGACCTATGTCTCGATGGAACTGAACTCCAGGGAGATTGTGGCGATGGTGGACGCTGGCGCCACACACAACTTCGTGTCTGACCGAGTTGTGAATACTCTGGGATTGTGCATTAAGAAGCAGAATCACCGCATTAAGGCAGTGAATTCCCAGAGTCGACCTATCCTTGGTATGACGAAGCATGTGCGAGTTTGGATTGGTGAATGGATGGGACTTCTGGATGTCATGGTCATTCCTATGGATGACTTTGACGTGATACTGGGTAACGATTTCTTTTGACGTGATACTGGGTAACGATTTCTTTGAGCGTGCTAATGTAGCTGTTCACTCGAATCTATCTGGATTGATGATTGCAGATCCAAAGAAGCCTTGTTTCGTGCAAGGGTTCAAGGAATTGAACCAGTCGAAGAGGATTCTTGTCGAGAATGTCTCAGCTATGCAGTTGGCCAAAGGGTGGAAGAAAGGTCATCTGACCCACCCGGCTGCGATATATGCTGTGGAACCGGAGGAACTTGTAGATACTAGGGTTACAGAGCAGGTGGAAGCATTCTTGGCCAAGTTCAAGGACGTGCTGCCCGAAGACTTACCTAAGGACTTACCACCAAGGTGAGCAGTGGATCACAAGATCGAGTTGATGCCGGGCACGAAGCCTCCTGCTTGGGCTCCCAACCGAATGTCACCTAAAGAACTAGAGGAGTTGCGATTGCAACTCACCGAGTTGTTGGACTCGTGGAAGATTCAGCCCTCAAAAGCTCCTTATGGCGCTCTTATGTTGTTTCAGGGAAAGCAGGACAGATCTCTACGGCTGTGCGTAGATTACCGTGGGCTGAACAAGGTGACCATCAAAAACAAGTATCCGGTGCCCCTGATTGCAGATCAGTTCGATCATCTCTGTGGAGCAAAGTACTTCACGAAGCTAGACTTACGCTCGGGTTATTGGCAAGTCCTCATTGCTGAAGGCGATGAGGCAAAAACAACAATGGTAACACGTTATGGCTCCTACGAATTTTTAGTCATGCCATTTGGCTTGACGAATGCTCCAGCTACTTTCTGTAATTTGATGAATCATGTATTTCTTGATATGCTGGACAAATTTGTAGTTGTGTATTTGGATCACATTGTTGTGTATAGTTGGTCCTTTAAGGACCACATACAAGACTTGCGTTTAGTGTTCCAGCGTCTCCGGGAGAACAGCCTGTTTGTGAAGAAGGAAAAATGTGAATTCTGCATTAAGGAAATAAAATTCCTTGGCCACATTGTGGGCGGTGGTACTGTGCAGATGGAACCTCGAAAAGTCCAAGCAATCAAGGAGTGGCTTGCTCCTACCAAGGTCAGTGAGCTTTGGAGTTTCCTAGGCTTGGCAAACTACTACCGAAAGTTCATCAAGGGATACTCGAAGAAGGTGTCCCCGCTGACCGACCTGTTGCAGAAAAACCGCACATGAACTTGGGATGACCCATGTTAGGAAGCCTTGGAGGGGCTAAAGTCCATGATCGTAGCAGAGCCTGTTCTGAAGTTGCCAGACTTTGATAAGCCATTTGAAGTCCATACAGATGCATCTGATCGTGCAGTAGGCGGGGTGTTGGTGCAGGAAGGACACCCAATAGCATTTCAGAGCTAGAAGTTGAAACCAGCTGAACAACGCTACTCGGCACACGAGAAGGAAATGCTAGCGGTGGTGCACTGCTTGCGTGGTTGGCGGGTATATTTGCTTGGAACCTCATTTCTTGTTAAAATTGATAATATTGCCAACACGTTCTTCAGGACACAAAAGAAGCTATCTCCTAGATAGGTATGTTGGCAAGAGTTCCTGGCAGAGTACCACTTTGAGTGGGAACACAGACCCGGCCATCACAATCTTGTGGCAGATGCATTGAGTAGGAAGGCGGTGGAAACTGTGGCGGGGTTGCACCAAATTGAAACTGACTTTGCCAACAAATTGAAGGATCGGGCGAAGGAGGATCGGCTATACCAGAAGCTGGTGGCATAGGTGCAAGATGGTACCATTAGATGGTATTGGTTGGAGGATGGGTTGCTGTACGCGAAGGGTGGTTGCATGTTTGTCCCCAGCGGAGGGGGACTTCGATCCCAGCTGCTGCATGAGCATCATCACGCGCAGTGGGCTGGGCACCCAGGTCGGGAGAGGATGTTGGCATTGCTGTCATGCTCATATTACTGGCCAAAGATGGAGGAGGAGATTGAACTCTTCGTGAAGACTTGTCTTGTCTGCCAGTAAGACAAGGTGGAGAGGCGTGCCGAGGCTGGGCTACTGCAACCCCTGCCCATACCGAAGAAACCTTGGGTTTTTGTTTCGATGGATTTTGTAAGTGGGTTTCCTGACGTGAAAGGATTTGATGCCATAATGGTTGTGGTGGATAGGTTTTCGAAGTATGTAGTCTTCAGGCCTGTACCTAAGAACTGCACGGCAGAGATTGACACAATGTGGTGAAGCTGTTTGGACTCCCAATGGACATCATCAGTGACAGGGACGCACGGTTCACTAGGAGATTTTGGACACGTCTGTTCAACTTGATGGGCATAGAATTGAAATTCTCCATAGCCAACCACCCACAGACGGACGGACAGACTAAGAGGTTGAACCAATTTTTGGAGGAGTATCTCAGGCATTACGTGACAGCGAGTCAAAGGAACTGGCTTGACTTGCTGGACACCGCGCAATTCTGCTACAACCTGCACCGCTTCTCATCAACAGGTTTCAATCCGTTTCAGCTTGCTATGGGCTATCAGTCGATGACCCCTGGCGAGATTGCTCTACAAAAGAAGGAAGGCACAAGTCCCGCAGCATACCGGTTTGCAAGGAGCAAACAAGAGATGCTCAAGGAAGCCCAGGACAGCCTTGCAAAAGCAATTCATTGTATGAAGAAGTACGCGGACAAGGGGCGGAGACCGCTCGAGTTTCTAGTTGGAGACAAAGTGATGCTAAAACTCACGCCCTAGATTTGGGAGAAAGTGACTAGCAAGCGATGGCACAAGGGTCTGATCCAGAGATATGATGGACCGTTCTAGATAGTGAAGCGGATCGGAGTCGTTGCCTATCGGCTGGCACTACTAGAGAGGATGAAGACTCATCCCACCTTCCATGTCAGTTTCCTTAAGCCTTATCACGAGGATGATGATCCGGAGTGCACAAAACCAAAACGCGCTCCCCTGACTGTAATGAAGGAACTTGAGAAGGAAGTTGACCGAGTGCTGGACCACAGAGTGTTGGGTCACAGCAAGAAGAATCGGAGGACCGAGTACTTGGTCTCATGGAAGGATCAACCTATGTCAGAAGCAAGCCGGGAGAAGGAGGCTATGCTTTGGCAGTTCGAGGAGAAAATTCAAGAGTATCTTCGGTCTGTTCCGACGGGGGCGTCGGCTTCTTCTAGTGGGGGTGGTTTGTTAGCCCCCTAGTGCTCGGACACGTATACCGACTGGGATGCTAAGTCCCTCAGTGGCATACCAGCCATGCTATGTGCTAGAGGGAAAACTGTGGTTCAGGCGTGTGGTGGCGCTACAGGTTCTAGCAACGGGAATCTGGTGTAAAATTCCCTGGAAGCAATATCACCTGCTACGGATGGTAAGAACTTAAAATAAGCTCTTTAGGGGTGTATGTGGTGTCAACCTCCCTCAGTACCAAGGCGAAGGGTGTGGACGCACATCCCTGGTAACGTGCTGGGATATGCTCGTGTGCGCAACGGCACGAGCATGGTACCGTGTGGCGATGGATGATTGTCAAGGTGATCGATCGAGATCGATCACGTAGCGGGATGCTCGATTAGAGGATCATTGGGTGTCACGATCCACGGCTAGAATCCATGGCAGTGTTGCTCGATCAAGTATTTGGTTTGTTGCTCGATCATTGATCTACTGACGGCTTGGGTGATGTTCGATCAGGTGCTCGAGCAAGCCTCGTGGTGGATACCATATGTGCTAGCACAAGGAGCACGCTACTATGCTGGTGATCTCATGGTGGGATGCTGTAGCGTGCTAGCGCTATAGCAGCATGCTATGTCGCTGGCAAGCTTGCAGCAGATACCGTGGCGGGATACCGTAGCGTGCTAGTA
>CM075297.1:319459-321959 GCA_037672795.1 Lagerstroemia speciosa | reverse complement strand
TGCTCGAACACTGATCGATCACGGTAGCAGCCTCGCTCCAGCACTGATTGACCACTGCTGTGGCTTGCTCAATCATGGTAGTAGCCTTGCCCAAGCACCGCCCAATCACTGCCCTGGCTTGCTCAATCACGGTTGCAGCATTGCCACAGCACTGATCGATCACTGCCGTGGCTTGCTCGGTCATGGTAGCATCCTTGCTCCAGCAGTCCTCGATCACTGCCGTGGCTTTTGCTAGACCGCAGTTCCATGGTAGACGCCTTGCTCGACCTCGGTGCCACGATAGCACGGCCGCAGCTTTGCTCGAGCAAGGTAGCATTGCAGCAGCTTCCTCAACCACGGTGCCTTGCTCAATCAGGGTAGCACTGCTATGGCTTGCTCGACTAGGGTAGTAGACTTGCTCCAGCACTGATCGATCACTACTGTGCCTTGCTCGATCAGGGCAGTAGCGTTGCTCAAGCACTGTTCGATCCCTGTCGTGGCTTGCTAGATCACGGTAGGAGCCTTGCTCCAGCACTGATCGATCACTGCCATGGCTTGCTCGACCACGGTAGCATCCTTTCTCGAGCAGTACTCGATCACTACCGTGGCTTTTGCTCGACCACGGTACCCAGCTAGCACGGCCGCAGCTTTGCTCGAGCACGGTAGCATATCAGCAACTTCCTCGACCATGGTACCATGGTGACAGCCTTGCTCGACCACGGTACCGCGGTAGCACAACAACACGGTAGCAGCCTTGCTCGAGCAGTGCTCGATCACTCATCGATCACTGTTGTGGCTTGCTCGATCACAGTAGCAGCCTTGCTCCAGCATTGACCGATCACCGCTGTGGCTTGCTGGATCACGGTAGTAGCCTTACTCTTGCACTGATCGATCACTCCTGTCTCGACCATCGTAGCAGCCTTGCTCCAACACTGATCGATCACTACCGCGGCTTGGTCAATCATGGTAGCAGCCTTGCTCAAGCACTGCTTGATCACTATCCTGGCTTGCTCGATCACGGTAGTAGCCTTGCTCCAGCACTGATTGATCACTACCGTGGCTTGCTTGATTGCAATAGCATCCATGCTCGAGCTGTCCTCGATCACTGCCGTGGCTTTTGCTATACCATGGTACCACGTTAGCAGCCTTTCTCGACCACAGTGCCAAGGTAGCACTGTCGCAGCTTAGCTTGAGCACGGTAGCATTGCAGCAACTTCATCGACGATGGTACTGCGGTAGCGTAGCAGCGTGGTAGCACAGTAGCAAGGTAGCAGCCTAGCTTGAGTAGTGCACGATCACTGATTGATCACTACCGCGGCTTGCTCTATCACAGTAGCGGCCTTGCTCCAACAATGATCGATCACTGGTGCGGCTTGCTCTATCACAGTAGCAGCCTTGCTCGATCACGGATCGATCACTAGTGTGGCTTGCTCGATCACGTTAGCAGCCATGCTCGATCACTGATCGATCACTACTGTGGCTTGCTTGATCACGGTAGCAGCCTTGCCCCAACATTGATCAATCACTGTCGTGGCTTGCTCGATCACGGTAGCATCCTTGCTCCAGCAGTACTCGATCACTGCTATGGCTTCTGCTCGACCACTGTACCAGGGTAGCACGGCCGCAGCTTTACTCGAGCACGGTAGAATTGCAGTAGCTTCCTCGACCATGGTACCACGGTGGCAACCTTGCTCGACCATGGTACCGCGGTAGCATAGCAGCGCGGAAGCGCAGCAGCACGGTAGCAGCCTTGCTCAAGTAGTGCTCAATCACTGATCGATCACTATTGTGGCTTGCTCGAACACGGTAGTAGCCTTGCTCTAGCACTGATCGATCACTGCTATGGCTTGCTCGATCACGGTAGCGGCCTTGCTCCAACACTGATTGATCGCCACGGTGGCTTGCTCGATCATGGTAGCAGCCTTGCTTCGGCACCGATCGATCACTGCTGTGGCTTGCTTGACCATGGTAGCAGCCTTGCTCAGGCACTGCTCGATCATGGAAGAAGCTTTGCTCAAGCACTACGCAATCACTGCCCTGGCTTGCTCGATCAAGGTAGTAGCCTTGCATAAGCACTGCTCGATCACTGTCGTGGCTTGCTCGATCACTGTAGCAGCCGTGCTCCAGCACCGATCGATCATTGGCATGGCTTGCTCGATCACGGTAGCAGTTTAGCTCAAGCACTACTTGATGATTGCCATGGCTTGCTTGATCACAGTAGCATCCTTGCACGAGCAGTACTCGATCTCTGCCGTGGCTTTTGCTTGACCACGGTACCAAGGTAGCATGGCCGTAGCTTTGCTGGAGCACAGTAGCATTGCAGCAGCTTTCTCGACTATAGTACAACGGTGGCCGCCTTGCTCGACCATGGTACCATGGTGATATAGTAGCGCAGTAGGGCAGCAGCACGGTTGTAGCCTTGCTTGAGCAGTGCTCAATCACTGATCGATCACTGTTGTGGCTTGCTCGATCGCTGTAGCAGCCTTGCTCTAGCATTGATCGATCACTGCTGTGGCTAGCT
>CM075297.1:285025-318959 GCA_037672795.1 Lagerstroemia speciosa | reverse complement strand
CGGTGGCCTGCTCGATCACGGTAGCAGCCTTGCTCCAGCACAGATCCATCACAGCTGTGGCTTGCTCGATCATGGTAGCAGCCTTGCTCAAGCACTGCTTGATCACGGCCATGGCTTTCTCGATCACGGTAGCTACCTTGCTCCAGCACTGATCGATCACTGTCGTGGCTTGCTCGATCACGGTAGCATCGCTGCTCGAGCAGTACTCGATCACTGTCGTGGGTTTTGCTCGACCACGGCACCAAGGCAGGACGGGTGCAACGTTGCTCGAGCATGGTAGCATTGCAGCAACTTCCTCAACCATGGTACCACAGTGGCAGCCTTGCTTGACCACGGTGCCATGGTAGCATAGCAGCGTGGTAGCGCAGAGGCAAGATAGCAGCCATGCTCGAGCGGTGGTCGATCACTCATCTACCTGCTGCTATGGCTTGGTTGATGACGGTAGCAGCCTTGCTCCAGCAGTGATTGATCACTACCGTGGCTTCATTGATCACGGTAGCAGCCATGCTTTAGCACTCATCGATCACTGCTGTGGTTTACTTGATCACAGTAGCAGCCTTGCCCGATCACTGATCGATCACTGCTGTGGCGTGCCCGATCACTGTACCAACCTTGCTCCAGCAATGAGTCATCACTGCTATGGCTTGCTCGATCGCGGTAGCAGTCGTGCTGCAGCAGTGATCGATCACTACTGTGGCTTGCTCAATCATGCTAAGAACCTTGCTCCAGCACTACCGTGGCTTGTTGGATCACGGTGGCAGCCTTGCTCCAGCACTGGTCGATCATTGCCGTGGCTTGCTCGATTACGGTAGCAGCCTTGCTCGAGCAGTGCTTGATCACTGATCGATCACTGCTTTGGCTTGCTCCATCAGTGCAGCAGCCTTGCTCTAGCACTGATTGATCACTGTTTTGGCTTGCTCGATCACGGTAGCGGCCTTGCTCCAGCACTGATCGATCACTGCTGTGGCTTGCTCGATCACGGCAGCAGCCTTGTTCCAACACTGATCGATCACTGCTGTGGCTTGCTCGATCATGGTAGCAGCCTTGCTCCAGCACTGCTCGATCATGGCAGCAGCCTTGCTCTAGCACTGCTCGATCAATGCCTTGGCTTGCTCGATCACGGTAGCATCCTTGCTCCAACACTGATCGATCACTGCCGTGGCTTGCTCGATCACAGTAGGATCCTTGCTTGAGCAGTCCCCGACCACTACCGTTGCTTCTCCTCGACCACGGTACAGGTGTAGCAGCCTTGCCCAACCATGGTACCAAGGTAGCATGGCCGCGGCTTTGCTCCAGCACGGTAGCATTGCAGCAACTTTGTCGACCACGGTACCATGGTAGCATAGCACCGCGGCAGTGCTGCAGCACTGTAGCAGCCTTGCCCGAGCAGTGCTCGATCACTCATCAATCACTGTTGTGGCTAGCTTGATCAGGATAGTAGCCTTACTCTAGCAATGACTGATCACTGGTGTGGCTTGCTCGAGCACTGATCGATCACTACTGTGGCTTGCTCGAGCACTGATCGATCACTGCTGTGGCTTGCTCGATCATGGTAGCGGCCTTGCTCCAGCACTGCTTGATCATTGCCCTAGCTTGCTTGATCATGGTAGGATCCTTCCTCGAGCAGTCCTCGAACACGGCCGTGGCTTTTGCTTGACCACGGTACCACGGTAGCAGCCTTGCTCTCCCACGGCACCATGGTAGCATGGCTGCAGCTTTCCTCGAGCTCGGAAGCATTGCAGTAGCTTCCTCGGCCACGAGACAACGGTGGCAGCCATTCTCGACCATAGTACCGCATTAGCGCAGCAGCACGGTACCAGCCTTGCTCGAGCAATGCTCGATCATCGATCGATCACAGTTGTGGCTGGCCCGATCACAGCAGCAACCTTGCTCCAGCACTGATCAATCACTATTGTGGCTTGCTTGATTACGGTAGCAACCTTGCTCGATCACTGATTGATCACTGCCGTGGCTTGCTCGATCACAATAGCAGCCTTGCTCGATCTCTGATCGATCATTGCGATGGCTTGCTTGATCACGGTAGCAGCCTTGCTCCAGCAATGATCTATCACTGCTGCGGCTTGCTCCATCGCGGTAGCAGCCTTGCTCCAGCACAGATCGATCACTGCTGTAGCTTGCTCGATCAGGGTAGCAGCCTTGCTTCTGCACTGATCGATCACTGTTGTGCCTTGCCCGATCATGGTCGTAGCATTGCTCAAGTACTGCTCGATCACTGTCGTGGCTTACTCGATGACGGTCGCATCCTTTCTCAAGCAGTACTCAATCACTGCCGTGGCTTTTGCTCGACCATGGTTCCAAGCTAGGACGGCCGATGCTTTGCTTGCGCACAGTAGCATATCAGCAGCTTCCTCGACCACGGTGACACAGTGGCAGCCTTGCTCCAGTAGTGCCCGATCACTCATCGATCACTGCTGTGGCTTGCTCGATCACGGTAGCAGCCTCTCTCGAGCACTGACTGATCACTGCTGTGGCTTGCTCAATCACGGTAGCAGCCTTGCTCCAGCACTGATCAACCACTCCCGTGGCTTGCTCGATCATCGTAGCAACCTTGCTCCAGCACTGATCGATCATTACCATGGCTTGCTCGATCATGGCAGCAGCCTTGCTCGATGACGGTAGCATCCTTTCTCAAGTAGTACTCAATCACTGCCTTGGCTTTTGCTCGACCATGGTTCCAAGCTAGGACGGCCGCTGCTTTGCTCGTGCACAGTAGCATATCAGCAGCTTCCTCGACCATGGTGCCACAGTGGCAGCCTTGCTCCAGTAGTGCCCGATCACTCATTGATCACTGCTGTGGCTTGCTCGATCACGGTAGCAGCCTTGCTCCAGCACTGATCGACCACTCATGTGGCTTGCTCGATCATTGTAGTAGCCTTGCTCCAGCACTGATCGATCATTACCATCGCTTGCTCGATCATGGTAGCAGCCTTGCTCAAGCACTGATCGATCGCCGCCGTGGCTTTCTTGATCACAACAGCAGCCTTGCTCCAGCACTAATCGATCACTGCCACGGCTTTCTCGATCATGGTAGCATCCCTGCTCAAGCAGTACTCG
Organism: Lagerstroemia speciosa; assembly: GCA_037672795.1. Lineage (NCBI taxonomy): Eukaryota > Viridiplantae > Streptophyta > Magnoliopsida > Myrtales > Lythraceae > Lagerstroemia > Lagerstroemia speciosa. The sequence goes on along the minus strand of CM075297.1, from coordinate 315,884 downwards.
ATCACTGCTGTGGCATTTGCTCGACCAAGGTACCGAGGCAGCGCGGCCTCAGATTTGCTCGAGCACGGTAGCATTACAGCAGCTTCCTCGACCACGGTACCACGATAGCATAGCAGCGCGGTACCGCAGCGGGACGGTAGCAGCCTTGCTCGAGCAGTGCTCAATCACTCATCAATCGCTGCTGTGGTTTGGTTGATCACGGTAGCAGCCTTGCTCCAGCATTGATTGATCACTGTTGCGGCTTGCTAGATCACGGTAGCAGCCTTGCTCCAGCACTTATTGATCACTGTCGTGGCTTGCTCGATCACAGTAGTAGCCTTGCTCCAGCACTGATCGATCACTGCCGTGGGTTTTGCTCGACCACGGTACCAAGGTAGCATGGCCGCAGCTTTGCTCGAGCACGGTAGCATTGCAGCACTTCCTCGGCCACGGTACCACGGTGGCAGCCTTGCTGGACCATGGTGCCGCGGTAGCATAGCGGCACGGTAGCGGCCTTGCTCTAGCAATGCTCAATCACCCATCGATCACTTTTGTGGGTGGGTCTATCACAGTAGCAGCCTTGCTCCAGCACTGATCAATCACTGCGGTGGCTTACTCCAGCACTCATCGATCACTGTCGTGGCTTGCTTGATCACGGTAGCATTCTTGCTCAAGCACTGATCGATCACTGCCGTGGCTTGCTCGATGATGGTACCAGCCTTGGTCCATCATTGATCGATCACTGCAGTGACTTGCTCGATCACTGTTGCATCCTTGCTCGAGCAGTCCTTAATCACTGTCGTGGCTTTTGCTCGAATACGGTACCACGGTAGCAGCCTTTCTCGACCACGGTACCAAGGTAGCACGACCGCAGCTTTGCTCGAGCACGGTAGCATTGCAGCAGCTTCGTCGACCACGATACCGCGATGGCTGGATTGCTCAAGCATGGTACCGTGGCAGCATAGCAGCGCGGTAGCGCAACAGCACTATAGCAGCCTTGGTAGAGCAGTGCTCGATCACTGATCGATCACTGCTGTGGCTTGATAGATCACTGCTATGGCTTGCTCGATCACAATAGCAGCCTTGCCCGATCAGTGATGGATCACTGCTGTGGCATGCGCGATCACGGTAGCAGCCTTGCTCCGACAATGAGTGATCACTGCTGTGGCTTGCTCGATAACAGTAGCATCCTTGCTCCAGCACTGTACCGATCACTACTTTGGCGTGCACGATCACCGTAGCAGCCTTGCTCCGGCAATGAGTGAGCACTGCTGTGGCTTGCTCGATCATGATAGAAGCCCTGCTCAAGCACTGCCGAGGCTTGTTTGATCACGGTAGCAGCCTAGATCCAGCACTGATCAATCTCTGTTGTGGCTTGCTCGATCATGGTAGTTGGCTTGCTCGAGCAGTGCTCGATCATTGATCAATCAATACTTTGGCTTGCTCGATCACGGTAGCAGCCTTACTCCAGCACTGATCAATCACTGTTGTGGCATGCTCAATCAAGGTGGCAGCCTTGCTCCAGCACAGATCTATCACTCCTGTGGCTTGCTCGATCAAGGTAGTAGCCTTGCTCCAGCACTGATTGATCACTGTTGTGTCTTGCTCGAACATGGTAGCAGCCTTGCTCTAGCACTGATCGATCACTTCTGTGCCTTGCTCCAGCACTTCTCGATCATGGCAGCAGCCTTGCTCAAGCACTGCCCGATCACTGCCCTGGCTTGCTCAATCACGGTAGCCGCCTTGCTCTAGCGCTGATCAATCACTGCCGTGGCTTGCTCGATCATGGTAGGGTCCCTGCTCGAGCTATCCTCGATCACTGCTGTGGCTTTTTCTCGACCACGATACCGCTGTAGCAGTTTTGCCCCACCATGGCACCAAGGTAGCACAGCCGCAGCTTTGCTCGAGCACGGTAGCATTGCGGCGGCTTCCTCGACCATGGTAGCATTGCAGCAACTTCCTTGGCCACGGTACCGCAGCGACAGCCTGGCTCGTCCGCGGTACCGTGGTAGCATAACAGCATGGTAGCGCAGCAGCATGGTAGCAGCCTTCCTATAGCAGTCCTTGATCACTGATTGATCACGGCTGTGGCTTGCTCATTCAGGATAGCAACCCTGCTCCAGCACTAATCAATCACTGTTGTGGCTTGCTCGATGACGATAGCATCCTTGCTCGAGCAGTGCTCGATCACTGATCGATCACTGCTGTGCTTTGCTCCATCGCGGTAGTAGCCTTGCTCTCTCACTACTCGATCATTGCTGTGGCATGCTCAATCAGGGTAGCAGCCTTGCTCCAGCACTGATCGATCACTGCTGTGGCTTTCTCAATCATGGTAGCAGCCATCCTCAAGCAGTGCTTGATCACTGTCGCGACTTGCTCGATCACTGTAGCAGCCTTGCTCCAGCACTAATCAATCACTGCCATGGCTTGTTCGATCACGGTAGCAGCCTTGCTCCAGCACTGATCCATCACTACCATGGCTTGCTCCACCACGGTAGCATCCTTGCTCGAGCAGTACTCGATAATTGTCGTGGCTTGCACAATCACGGTTGTAGGCTTGCTCCAGTACGGATCGATCACTGATGGATCACTGCTGTGGCCTGCTCGATCAGGGTAGCAACCTTGCTCCAGCACTGCTCTATCACTGTACTAGCTTTCTCGATCACGGTAGCAGCCTTGCTCCAGCACTGGTCGATCACTGCTGTGGTTGCTCAATCACGGTAGCATCCTTGCTCTAGCAGTCCTCGATCATTACAGTGGCTTTTGCTTTACCACGGTACCAACGTAGCATGGCTGCAGCTTTGCTCAACTATGGTAGCATTGCAGCAGCTTCGTCAACCACGGTACCATGGTGGCAGCCTTGCTTGAGGAGTGCTCGATCACTAATCAATCGCTGCTACGGCTTGCTCCATCACGGTAGTAGCCTTGGTCGATCACCGACCTATCACTCTGTGGCTTGCTCGAACACGGTAGCAGCCTTGCTCGATCACTGATCGATCACTGCTGTGGCTTGCTCGATCACTGATCGATCACTGCTGTGGCTTGCTCGACCACTGATCGATCACTGCTGTGGCTTGCTCGATCATGGTAGCAGCCTTGCTCCAGCACTGGTTGATCACTACTGTGACTTGTTCAATCATGGTAGCAGCCTTGCTCCAGCACTGCTCGATCATGGCAGCAGCCTTGCTCAAGTTGTGCACTATCACTGCCCTACCTTGCTCGGTCACAGTAGCAGCCTTCCTCCAGCACTAATCTATCACTGCCATGGCTTGCTCGATCATGGCAGCAGCCTTCCTCCAGCACTGATCCATCACTGTCGTGGCTTGCTCCATCACGGTAGCATTCTTGCTCGAGCAGTACTCGATCACTGCCGTGGCTTTTATTCGACCACGGTACCAAGGTAGCACGGCCGCAGCTTTGCTCAAGCAGGGTAGCATTGCAGCCGCTTCCTCGGCCATGGTACCACAGTAGCAGCCTTGCTCTAGCACTGCTCTATCACTGTACTAGCTTGCTCTCTCACGGTAGCAGCCTTGCTCCTGCACTAGTCGATCACTACCGTGGTTGCTCAATCACGGTAGCATCCTTGCTCGAGCAGTCATCGATCATTGTCGTGGCTTTTGCTTTACCACGGTACTAAGGTAGCATGACAGCAGCTTCGCTCAACCATGGTAGCATTGCGACAGCTTCCTCGACCACGGTACCATGGTGGCAACCTTGCTCGAGTAGTGCTCGATCACCAATCAATCGCTGCTACGGCTTGATTGATCACGGTAGCAGCCTTGGTCGATCACTGACCGATCACTCTGTGGCTTGCTCGAACACGGTACCAGCCTTGCTCGATCACTGATTGATCACTGCTGTGGCTTGCTCGATCACTATAGCAGCCTTGCTCCAGCACTGATTGATCACTACTGTGACTTTTTCAATCATGGTAGCAGCATTGCTCCAGCACTACTCGATCATGGCAGCAGCCTTGCTCAAGCTATGCGCTATCACTGCCTTGGATTGCTCGGACACAGTAGCAGCCATCCTCCAGCACTAATCGATCACCGCCATGGCTTGCTCGATCACGGTAGCAGCCTTGCCCCAGCACTTATCCATCACTGTCGTGGCTTGCTCCATCACGGTAGCATCCTTGCTCGAGCAGTGCTCGATCACTGCCGTGGCTTTTACTTGACCACGGTACCAAGGTAGCACGGCCGCAGCTTTGCTCGAGCAGGGTAGCATTGTAGCCGCTTCCTCGGCCATGGTACCGCAGCGGCAACCTGGCTCGACCGCGGTACCGCGGAAGCATAGCAGCGCGGTAGCGCAGCAGCACGATAGCAGCCTTCCTCGAGCAGTCCTCGATCATTGATCGATCACTGCTGTGGCTTGCTTAATCATGGTAGCAGCCCTGCTTCACCACTGATCAGTCACTGCTATGGCTTGCTCGATCACGGTAGCAGCGTTACTCGATCGCTGATCGGTCACTGCTGCGGCTTGCTCGATCACGATAGCAGCCTTGCTCCATCACGGTAGTAGGCTTGCTCCAGCACTGGTCGATCACTGATGGATTACTGTTCTGGCTTGCTCGATCAGGGTAGCAGCCTTGCTCCAGCACTACTCGATCACTGTACTAGCTTGCTTGATCATAGTAGCAGCCTTGCTGCTTGATAACGGTAGCATCCTTGCTTGAGCAGTCCTGGATCACTGCTATGGCCTTTGCTCGACCACGGTGCCACGGTAGCAGCCTTGCTCGGCCAGTGTACGAAGGTAGCACGGGTGTAGTTTTGCCCGAGCACGGTAGGAGTGCAGCAGCTTCCTCGACCATGGTACTGCGATGGCAGCCTTGCTCGACCCCTGTACCGCAATAGCGAAGCAGGGCGGTAGTGCAGCAGCATGGTAGTCGCCTTTCTCGAGCAGTGCACGATCACTGATCGATCATTGCCGTGGCTTGCTTGATCACGGTAGCAGCCTTGCTCCAACACTGATCGATCACTACTGTGGCTTGCTCAAACACGGTAGCAGCCTTGCTCGATCATTGATGGATCACTGCTGTGGCTTGCTTGATCACGGTAGCAGCCTTGCTCCAGCACTGATTGATCACTGCTGTGACTTGCTCGATCATGGTAGCAGCCTTGCTCCAGCACTGCTCGATCATGGCAGTAGCCTTGCTCCAGCACAGCTCGATCACTGCCCTGGCTTGCTCGATCACAGTAGCAGCCTTGCTCTAGCACTGATCGATCACTGTCGTGGCTTGCTCGATCACGGTAGCAGCCTTGCTCCAACACCGATCGATCACTGTCGTGGCTTGATAGATCACGATAGCATCCTTGCTCAAGCAGTACTCGATCACTGTCATGGCTTTTGCTCGACCACGTTACCAAGGTAGCACGACCACGGTACCTGTCACGGGGCCAAGGGTGCTACCCGAATACTGCTCGAGTACCTTGTTACTGCTAGGCGTCAACAGCTCGCTCTGCTAACCAGCCACAAAATTCCCACACAGCCGAGGCTCACAAATGTAGAAACGATCAAGGCAACACAAAAGAGGTTGAGAAAAATTAACTTGTATTATCTCACAACAGGTATAAAAAAATCCAACTACAAATTCTGGTCGAGTATATGCCTCACAGCCCCCACTGCTTGCACTCCTCACTCGACCCCTCACAATATAGACTCAGCACTCACACTCTCCTCTCAGTGTGTCGCTCGTGCCCTCAGTTGTCTGCTCTCCCTCTTGTGAGTCTCTGAATAAAGTCTGAAGTGCCTCTTGATCTATGACTCAAATGAGAGTCCACGTCTATTTATACATGAAGCCCACCAAGCAAATATGCCAGTTAATCTAGATTTTCCCTATCGACAAGTCTATACAAGGCAGTTCACCAATCTCTATCAAGACTTTCCATGTGTGCCGGGAATATTCTCCTCCTGAGATTCCTCTTACCATGTTGGCTCCCAGATCCTTGCCAGCTTCTCGATCTGGCACAGCTGGCTTCCATAGATAGGGCTGATTCTCCTCCTAAGAATCTGCTTGCCCTGTTGGATCCCTCGATCCTTGGTCAACTTCCATATCTGGCACGCTTGACTTCCATAAGTGGCTTCTAGGCGTATCCACGATTGCCTCCCCCAATCATGGATTGATTGGATCCCTGCCATGATTCCTACTGCTCCCAATAAGGCAGGTTGTGATCCAGGAACTTCATTGATCCTTCCACTGTGGCCCACATCTGCTCCAAGGAACGCTCCTCTAGCGCTCCATAGCATTCGTAGCACGTATCCCGGGAGATAGACTCTGGGCTCCACCGCTTCCCGTGTGCCTGCAACCACAGTCATGATCGAGAACCCTTCTCATGATCAAGTACCATCACAGTGCCTTCCTTGAGCAGTCATGCGCATCTCGATCTAGCACCTCGATACTTAGTCGATAACGTGCCCACCCAGCACGTTGCCCGCTACCATGACACCGAGGCACGCTCATGGTAGGCGGCTCTTGGGATACCACCTCGGGGGTCTAACAAACCTCCGCCACCAGAAGAAGTCGACGCCCTCGTCGACTTTGCTGCGTGGTATGCCACTAAGACCTTGACGTACCTCTCGACGTCTTCTGACATCCTAGGCCATGTATATGACCTTGAGAGCTGCGCCAGCATGCGCTCCCGCCCTCGATGTCCAGCCCCCTAGCTGTCATGGCACTCCTCCATGAGTTTGCGATGCAGTCCCCCTCCACAAGGGACGTGTACGCGACCACCCTTCTCGTAGAGTAGCACATCTTTTAGCGGATAGCGTCGCACTGTGCCATCCTTTACCTGCTCCACCAAGAGCTCGTAACCCCAATTCTATTGCGTCGTGGCCCGGATGTCCTTCCGGAAATCTGAAGTTTGATGGGAGATGGCACCAAATCTCTCCCTCCCATTTGCTGAGTAGTGCTGCTCCACAGGCTTCAGCTTCTGGCTTGCAACAGAGTACTCGTCCCACACGAGCACGCCTCCAGCTGCGCACTCACAATGCACTTTGGAGCGCTTCTCCAAGTTAGGAGGCTCGAGCACACACTCCTTCACCATGGCTTCCTCCACCTTGCGGTCCAACGCCCTCCATGGTAGTAGACCTGCTGGCAGCTCTCTAGGCATCACACCCTGAAGAATCCCACATACCTTTTCACTCTCCGAAGGTACTTCTGGCTCTGGGCTAACACCTTGTGCCCCCGCTCCTCCTACATCCGCCAAGTAGCTGGGGCAACCCTTCTTCCCCCCTCGTGCTACCCGCGTGGCAGACACCCTTTCCGTCACAATCCCCTTGTTGTGACTGGAGCCTTTGCATCCTCGAACAAAGCATGGGTGTTGTGGATCCCGATCATGAATCCGCCAATGTGCATTGAGACCGTAACTGAGGCCTCCACGAAGAAGTTGTTCCCTAGAACCAGGTCATAGTCATCCAGCGGGACAACCATGATGTCAAGGCTTCCCTCCCAAGACTCCATCTTGATGGGAAATCCCTTAGCCAAGCCACCAATTGGCTGGCTCTTCGAGTTGACTGTCTTCAACTCGAAGTTGTGCCGCTCCATTTTCAACCCAAGTGGTCGCACCATCTTGTCTGACACGAATGTGTTGGACGCTCCCGTGTCTACCAATGCCGACACCTTTCGACCATTGAGTAGCACATCCATGAACAATAGTCCATATGCAGCCTTCCGACAATCAGAACGAAGTGCGCCCAGCACCTGCAACGTATAGGCATGTACCACTGCCTCCTCATCGGAGTCCTGATCAACCAACGCCGAGAGCTTCTCTCGCTTTGGGCAATCCTTTGCCCTGTGAGGACGCTTGCATATGAAGCAACTGCAATGAGTCTGAGGGCCCTTCTTCAAGGAGCTGTTTCCCTCATTCTCCTTCTCCTTCCCTTTGTCCTCACAAGTGAGCCTGCTCCTACCCTTGTTGTTCCTTCCCTTGGCCTTGGACTTGGCCACCTTGTCCTTGTCCTTGCCTTGCACCTCCTCCACCCCATCTTCAACTTGAGTGTTGAGCAAGTCGAGCAGCGCATCAGTTGCTGCTAGAGCCGTTGGAAGGTCCTTGACACCTTGGCGTCTGAGCTCCAATTGAGCCCATGGCTACAGACCCTTCAGAAACGTATATAGCTTATCCATCTCTGACTTGTCCGTCACGTCAAGCATCAATAAGCTGAACTGCTTGACATATTCCCGCACCGAGCTGGTCTGCTTCAGCTTCCCGAGTGCATCCCGAGCCACCCACACCGTGTTGCTCTGTAGGAATTGCTCTTTCAATTCCTGCTTCAGCGCTTCCCACGTCTCAATACGTGGTCGCCCAATACTGAGTGCATCTTGGACCCGTGTCCACCGCCATAGCTTCGCATCATTTGCCAAGTACATGTTGGTCACCATGACCTTATCCGCTTCTGGGACCTTCGCAGCGTCGAATTACATCTCCATGTCCCAAAGGAAGTTCTCCAACTCCTTTGAACTCCGAGTACCTTCGAATGCCTTGGGCTCGGTTATCTTCACCTTCCGCCGAGTCTCACTCCCCGATGCTACTCCCTGAGTAGCCAGTTGTCGCTTGATCAAGACCACATCGTCTCGCAACACAGCAACTTCGGAGACCAGGACCTTCACAAGGTCCGTCAACGTCCCACCAAGGTCATCGCCCTCTCCGACATTGTCTTCGAGAGCAACGATGCGCTCATGCACAGCGCTCATCAAGGCCACCATTCATTCCCGCAGTGCCTCCATCGATCTAGTCGTCACAGTCGTAATTTTGCCGAAACCGGGGATGATACCAACTCTTTGGCATCTTCAAGCTCTGATACCTGTTGTCACGAGGCCAAGGGGCGCTACCCGAATATCGCTCGAGTACCTTCATACCGCTGGGCCTCAACAGCTAGCTCTGTTGACCAGCTACAAAATTCCCACACAACCGAGGCTCGCAAGCCTAGCAATGATCAAAGCAACACAGAAGAGGTTGGGAAAAATTAACTTGTATTATCTCACAACAAGCATAAAAAAAACCCAACTACAAACTCTGGTCGAGTATATGCCTCACAGCCCCCACTGCACTCCTCACCAATCGATCACTACTGTGGCTTGCTCGACCACGGTAGCAGCCTTGCTTCAGCACTGATCGATCACTGTGGTGGCTTGCTCGATCACGGTAGCAGCCTTGCACCAGCACTGCCTGATCACTGCCCTGGCTTGCTCGATCACGGTAACAGCCTTGCTCCCACACTGGTCGATCACTACCGTGGCTTGCTTAGCCAAGGTAGCATCCTTGCTCGAGCAGTCCTCGATCACTGCTGTGGCTTTTGCTCGACCACGGTACCACGGTAGCATCCTTGCTCTCAAGCATAGCAGCTTCCTCAACCACGGTACCATGGTGGAAGCCTTGCTTGACCACAGTACCACGGTAGCATAGCAGCGCGGTAGGGCAGCAGCACGGCAGCAGCCTTGCTCCAACACTGATCGACCCCTGCTGTGGCTTGCTAGATTAGGGTAGCAACCTCGCTCGATCACTGATTGACCACTGCTGTGGCTTGCTCGAACACTGTAGCAGCCTTGTTGCAGCACTGATCAATCATTGCTATGCATTGCCCGATCACGGCAGTAGCCTTGCTCCAGTACTGATCGATCACTGCCGTGGCTTGCTCGGGCACGGTAGCATCCATGCTCGAGCAATCCTGGGTCACTGCCGTGGCTTCTGCTCGACCACAGTACCACAGTAGCAGCCTTGCTCGACCTTGGTACCAAGGTAGCACGGCCACAGCTTTGCTCGAGCACAGTAGCATTGCAACAGCATCCTCGACCACGGTACCACGATGGCAGCCTTCCTCAACCATGGTACTACAGTAGCAGCCATGCTCGAGCAGTGCTCGATCACTACAGCGGCTTGCTCAATCGCGGTAGCAGGCTTGCTCCAGCATTGATTGACCACTGCTATGGCTTGCTCGATCGCCATCGCAGCCTTGCTCGATCACTGATCGATCACTGTTGTGGCTTGCTCGATCACGATAGTAGCCTTGCTCCAGCACTAATTAATCACTGTTGTGGCTTGCTCGATCATGGTAGCAGCCTTGCTCTAGCACTGCTCGATCAGGGCAGCAGCCTTGCTCCAGCACTGATTGATCATTGTTGTGGCTTGCTTGATCATGGTAGCAGCCTTGCTCAAGCACTTCTTGATCACTGATCGATCACTGCTATGGCTTGCTCGATCATGGTAGCAGCCTCGCTGGATCACTGATCGATCACGGTAGCAGCCTTGCTCCAGTATTGTTCAATCATTGTTGTGGCTTGCTCGATCAGGGTAGCAGCCTTGCTCCATCACTGCTCGATCACTGTAGTGGCTTCCTCGATCACGGTAGCAACCTTGCTCATGCATTGCTCGATCATGGTAGCAGCCTTGCTCGACCACTGTACCAAGGTGGCACGGCCGCAGCTTTGCTCGAACACGGTAGCATGGCTACAGCTTCCTCGACCATGGTACCAAAGTGGCAGCCTTGCTCGACCATGGTACCGCGGTAGCATAGCAGCACGGCAGCAGCCTTGCTCGAGCAGTGATCGATCATTAATCGATCAGTACTGTGGCTTGCTCGATCACAATAGCAGCCTTGCTCCAACACTGATTGATCACTGCTATGGGTTGCTCGATCACAATACCAACCTTGCTCTAGCACTGATCGACCACTGCTGTGGCTTGCTCGACTTGGGTGGCAGCCTTGCCCCAGCACTCATCGATCACTACTGTGGCTTGCTCGATCGCTGTAGTAGCTTTCCTCCAGCACCGCTCCATCATGGCAACAGCCTTGCTCCAGCACTGCTCCATCATGGCAGCAGCCTTGCTCCAGCACTGCTCCATCACTGCCCTGGCTTGCTCAATCATGTATCAGCCTTGCTCCAGCACTAATCGATCATTGTCGTGGCTTGCCCGATCACCGTAGCATCCTTGCTTGAGCAGTCCTTGATCACTATCGTGGCTTTCGCTCGACCGCTGTACCAAGGTAGCACAGCCGCAGCTTTGCTCCAACACGACAGCATTGCAGCAGCTTCCTCGACCATGATACTATTGTTGCAACTTGCTCGTCCATGGTACCGTGGTAGCATAGCAGCACGGTAGCACAACAGCACGGTACCAGCCTTGCCCGCGCAATGCTCGATCACTGATCGATCAATGCTGTGGCTTGCTCGATCACGGCAGCAGCCTTGCAGCAGCACTGATCGATCGCTGCTATGGCTTGCTCGATCATGGCAACAACCTTGCTCAAGCACTGCTCGATCAGGGTAGCAGCCTTGCTCCAGCACTGCTCGATCACTGTCGTGGCTTTCTCGATCACGGTATCAACCTTGCTCCAGCCCTGATCGATCATTGTCGTGGCTTGCTCGATCGCTGCCCTGGCTTTTGCTCTACCACGGTACAAAAGTAGCACAACCGCAGCTTTGCTAGAGCATGGTAGCATTGCAGCAACTTCCTCGACCACGGTACCACGGTGGCAGCCTTGCTCGACCACGGCACCGCAGTAGCATAGCAGCGCGGAAGCGGCCTTGCTCAAGCAGTGCTCGATCACTGATCGATCACTGCTGTGGCTTGCTCGATCACGGTAGCAGCCTTGATCCAGCACTGATCGATCACTGATGGGGCTTGCTCGATCACAGTACTAGCCTTACTCCAGCACTGTTCGATCACTGTTGTGGCTTGCTCGATCAGTGTAGCAGCCTTGCTCCAGCACTTCTCGATCACTGCAGTGGCTTGCTCGGTCATGGTAGCAGCCTTGCTCATCGTTTTTCTCAAGCACAATAGCATTGCAGCAGTTTGCTCAACCACGGTACCAAGGTAGCATAGCAGCGCTAGCGCAGCAACACTGTAGCAGCCTTGCTCGAGCATTGATCGATCACTACTATTGCTTGCTGGATCACGGTAGCAGCCTTGCTCTAGCACTGATCGACCACTGCTGTGGCTTACTCGATCACGGTAGTAGACTTGCTCGATCGCTGATCGATCACTGCTGTGGCTTGCTCGATCACGATAGTAGCCTTGCTCCAGCACTGATCGATCACTGTTGTTGCTTGCTCGACCAATGCTAGATCACCGATCGATCACAGCTATGGCTTGCTCGAGCAGTGCTAGATCACTGATCAATCACTGTTGTGGCTTGCTTGATGACAATAGTAGCCTTGCTCCAGCACTGATCAATCACTGTCGGGGCTTGCTCGGTAATGGTAGCAGCCTTGTTCCAGCGCTGATCGATGACTGCCTTGACTTGCTCGAGCACTGTTGCATCATTGCTCGAGCAGTCCTCGATCACTACCGTGGCTTTTGCTCGATGACGGTACCATGGTAGCAGCCTTGCTCAATAACGGTACCGAGGTAGCACGGCAGCATACCAGCAGCTCCCTCGACCAAGGTACCATGGTGGCAGCCTTGCTCAACCACTCTATCGTTGTACCATTGCAGCGCGGTAGCACAGCAGCATGATAGCAGCCTTGCTCGAGTCGTACTCGATCACTGATCGATCACTGCGGTGGCTTGCTTGATCACGGTAGCAGCCTTGCTCCAGCATTGATCGATCATTGCTATGGCTTGCTCGATCATGAAAGCAACCTTGCTCCAGCACTGCTCGATCACTGCCCTAGCTTTCTCGATCACGGTATCAGCCTTGCTCCAGCACTGATCGATCATTGTCGTGGCTTGTTCGATCACTACCGTGGCTTTTGCTCAAGCACAGTACCAAAGTACCACAGCCACAGCTTTGCTCGAGCATGGTAGCATTGTAGCAGCTTCCTCGACCATGGCACCACAATGCCAGGCTTGCTCGACCACGGTACCGCTGCAGCATAGCAGTGGTAGCGCAACAGCAAGGTAGCAGGCTTGCTCGAGTAGTGCTCGATCACTGATCGATCACAGTTGTGGCTTACTCATTCAGGGTGGCAGCCTTGCTTCAGCACTGATCGATCACTACCGTGGCTTGCTCGGTCATAGTAGCATCCTTGCACGAGCAGTCCTCGATCACGGCCGTGACTTTTGCTCGACCACGGCACCACGGTGGCAGCCTTGCTCGACCACTGTACCAAGGCAGCACGATCGCAGCTTTGCTCGAGCACAGTAGCATTGCAGCAGCTTCCTCGACCACAGTACCACGTTGGCAGCCTTGCTCGAGCATGGTACCGCGGTAGCGCAGCAGCAAGGTAGCAGCCTTGCTTGAGGAGTGCTTGATCACTGATCGATCACTGCTGTGGCTTGCTTGATCATGGTGGTAGCCTTGCTCCAGCACTGATCGATCACTATTGTGGCTTGCTCGATCATGGTAGCAGCCTTCCTTCAGCATTGCTCGCTCACTGCGATGGCTTGCTCGATCGTGGTAGCAGCCTTGCTCATGCACTGCTCCATCATGGCAACAGCCTTGCTCTAGCACTACTCGATCATTGCCCTGGCTTGCTCCATCACGGTAGCAGCCTTGCTTCAACACTAATCGATCAGTGCCGTGCCTTGCTCCGGCATGGTAGCATCCTTGCTCGAGCAGTCATCGATCACTGCCGTGGCTTTTGCTCAACAACGGTACCACGGTAGCAGCGTTGCTCCACCACGGTAACATGGTGGCACGGCCGTAGCTTTGCTCAAGCACAGTAGCATTGTAGCCGCTTCCTCAACCACGGTACCACGGTGGTAGCCTTGCTACACCATGGTACCGCGGTGGCATAGCAGCGCAGCAACACTGTAGCAGGCTTACTCGAGCAGCGATCGATCACTGCGTGGCTTGCTCGTTCATAGTGGGAGCCTTGCTCTAGCACTAATCGATCACTGCTGTGGCTTGCTCGATCGTGGTAGCAGCCTTGCTCCAGTACTGATCGATCATTGCTGTCGCTTCCTCGATCACTGCTGTGTCTTGCTCGATCACTGTGGCAGCCTTGCTCCAGCACTGCTCGATTGCTACCCTGGCTTTCTCAATAACGATATCAGCCTTGCTCCGGCATTGATCGATCACTGCCGGGGATTGCTCGATCACGGTAGCAGCCTTGCTCAAGCAGTCCTCGATCACTGCTATGGCTTGCTCGATCACGGCAGCAGCCTTGCTCGATCACTGTTGTGGCTTCCTCGATCATGACAGCAGCCTTGCTCAAGCACTGCTCGATCATTTCCCTGGCTTGCTCTATCACGGAAGCAGCCCTGCTCCACCACTAATCGATCACTGCCATGGCTTGCCCGGTCATGGTAGCATCCTTGCTCGAGCAGTCCTCGATCACTGCAGTGGCTTTTCCTCTATAACAGTACCACGGTGGCGGCGTTGCTCAACCACGGCACCAAGGTGGCACAGCCGTAGCTTTTCTTGAGCACGGTAGCATGGCTGCAGCTTCCTCGACCATGATACCACAGTGGTAGCCTTGCTCGACCACGGTACCACGGTAGCATAGCAGCACGACAGCAGCCTTGCTCAAGCAGTGATCGATCAGTACTGTGGTTTGCTCGATCATGGTAGCAGCCTTGCCCCAACACTGATCCAACACTGCTGTGGGTTGCTCGATCACGGTACCAGCCTTACTCCAGCACTGATCGATCACTGCTGTGGCTTGCTCGATCTGGGTAGCAGCCTTGCCTCAGCTCTAATCGATCACTGCTATGGCTTGCTCGATCATGGTAGCAGCCTTGCTCAGGCACTGCTCGATCATGGCCGCACCCTTGCTCAAGCACTACTCCATTACTGCCCTGGCTTGCTCAATCGTGGTAGCAGCCTTACTCCAGCACGGATCGATCATTGTCGTGGCTTGCCCGATCACAGTAGCATCCTTGCTCGAGCAATCCTCGATCACTGCCATGGCTTGCTCTATCACGGCAGCAGCCTTGCTCAATCACTGATCGATCACTACTGTGGCTTCATCGATCATGACAACAACCTTGCTCAAGCACTGCTCGATCACTTCCCTGGCTTGCTCGTTCACGGAAGCCGCGCTGCTCCACCGCTGATCGATCACTGTCGTCACTTGCCCGATCATGGTAGCATCCTTGCTTGAGCAGTCCTCGATCACTGTCGTGGCTTTTCCTCTACAAGGTACCACGGTGGCGGTGTTGCTCAACCACGGTACCATGGTGTCATAGCCGCAGCTTTGCTCCAACATGGTAGCATGCTTGTAGCTTCCTCGACCACAGTACCACAGTGGTAGCCTTGCTCGACCACGGTACCGTAGTAGCATAGCAGCACGACAGCAGCCTTGCTCGAGTAGTGATCGATCAGTACTGTGGTTTGCTCGATCACGGTAGCAACCTTGCCCCAGCACTGATCCATCACTGCTATGGGTTGCCCGATCACGGTAGCAGCCTTGCTCCAGCACTGATCGATCACTGCTGTGGCTTGCTCGATCTAGGTAGCAGCCTCGACCCAGCACTAATCGATCACTGCTGTTGCTTGGTCGATCATGGCAGCAGCCTTACTCCAGCACTGCTCGATCATGGCAGCAGCCATGGTCAAGCACAGCTCCATTACTGCCGTGGCTTGCTCGATCACGGTAGCAGCCTTGCTCCAGCACGGATTGATCATTGTCGTGGCTTGCCCGATCACAGTAGCATCCTTGCTCGAGCAGTCCTCGATCATTGCCGTGGCTTTTGCTCGACCACAGTAGCAGCCTTGCTCGACCGCGGTACCAAGGTAGCACCGTCGCAGCTTTGCTAAAGCATGGTAGCATTACAGCAGCTTCCTCAACCATGGTACCACGATTGCAGCCTTGCTCGTCCACGGTACTGCGATAGCATAACAGCGCTGTAGGATAGCAGCACGATAGCAGCCTTGCCCGAGCAATGCTCGATCACTGATCGATCACTGCTGTGGCTTGCTCGATCACGGTAGCAGCCTTGCTGCAGCACTGATCAATCACTGCTTGTGGCTTGCTCGATCATCGCAGCAGCCTTGCTCTAGCACTCCTCGATCATGGCAACAGCCTTGCTCAAGCACTGCTCGATCCCTGCCCCAACTTGCTCAATCACGGTAGCGGCCTTACTCCAGCACTGATCGATCACTGCCGTGGCTTGCCCAATCATAGTAGCATCCTTGCTCGAGCAGTCTTCCATCACTGTCGTGGCTTTTGCTCGACCACGATACCGCGGTAGTAGCCTTCCTCGACTACAGTACCAAGGCAGCACGGCCGCAGCTTTGCTCGAGCACAATAGCATTGCAGCAGCTTCCTCGACCACGGTACCATGGTGGCAGCCTTGCGCGACCACGGTACCATGGCAGCATAGCAGCGCAGTGGCACAGCAGCACGGTAGCAGCCTTACTTCAGCACTGATCGATCACTGCTATGGCTTGCTCAATCAGGTTTGCAGCCTTGCTCCAGCACTGATCGATCACTGTGGTGGCTTACTCGATCAGGGCAGCAGCATTGCTCCAGCACTGCTCGATCACGATAGCATCCTTGCTCGAGCAGTAGTAGATCACTGCCGTGGGTTTTGCTCGACCACGGTACCAAGGTAGCACGGCCGCAACTTTGCTCGAGCACAGTAACATTGCAGCAACTTGCTCGACCACGGTATCACGGTGCCTGCCTTGCTCTAACACGGTACCGCAGTGGCATAGCAACACGGTAGCGCAGCAGCACGGTAGCGGCCTTGCTCAAGTAGTGCTCGATCGCTGATCGATCACTGCTGTGGCTTGCTCGATCACGGTAGCAGCCTTGCTCTAGCACTGATCGATCACTGTTGTGGCTTGCTTGACCATGATAGCAACCTTGCTCAAGCACTCATCGACCATGGTGGCAGCCTTGCTCAAGCAGTGCTCGATCACTGTCGTGGCTTGCTCGATCACGGTAGCAGCCTTGCTCGATCACGGTAGCAGCCTTGCTCTACCACTGATCGATCACTGCCGTGGTTTGCTCATTCACGGTAGAATCCTTGCTCGAGCAGCACTCGATCACTGCCATGGCTTTTGTTCGACCACGGTACCCCGATGGCAACCGTGCTCGACCACGGTACCACGGTGGCAGCCTAGCTCGACCATGGTACCAAGGTAGCACGGTCGCAGCTTTGCTCGAGCACAGTAGCATTGCAGCAGCTTCCTCGACCACGGTGCCACGGTGGCAACCTTGGTCGGCCACGGCACTGTGGTAGCATAGCAATGCAGTATTGCAACAGCATGGTAGTAGCCTTGCTCGAGCAGTGCTCGATCACTGCTGTGGCTTGCTCAATCAGGGTAGTAGCCTTGCTTCAGCACTGATCGATCACTACTGTGGGTTGCTTGATCATGGTAGCAGCCTTGCTCGAGCACTGATTTATCACTGCTGTGGCTTGCTCAATCACGGTGGCAGCAGTGCTCCAGCACTGATCAATCACTGTTGTGGCTTGCTAGATCATGGTAGCAGCCTTGCTCAAGCACTGCTCGGTCATCGTAGTGGCCTTACTCAAGCACTGCTCGATTATTGTAGGGGCTTTCTGGATCTCGATAGCATCCTTGCTCCAGCAATAATTGATCAGTACCGTGGCTTGGTCGATCACGGTAGCAGCCTTGCTCCAGCACCGATCCATCACTGTTGTGGCTTGCTTGATCACGGTAGCAACCTTGCTCCAGCACTGATCGATCACTGCTGTGGCTTGCTCGATCATGGTAGCAGCTTTGCTCAAGCACTACTCGATCACTGTCGTGGCTTTCTCGATCACGGTGGCAGGCTTGCTCCAGCACTAATCGATAACTGCCCCGGCTTGTTCGATCACGATAGCATCCTTGCTCGGGCAGTACTCGATCACTGTCGTGGCTTTTGCTCGACCACGGTACCAAGGTAGCGTGGCCACAACTTTGCTCGAGCACGGTAGCATTGTAGCAACTTCTTTGACCATGGTACCATGGTGACTACCTTGGTCGATGATGGTACCGCGGTAGCATAGCAGCGCGCTAGCATAGTAACACGGTAGCAGCCTTGCTCAAGCACTACTCAATCACTTCAGTGGGTTGCTGCAGCTCGGTAGTAGCATTGCTCGAGCAGTGCTCGTGCAATGCCATGGCTTCCTCGACCACGGTATAAGCCTTGCTCTAGTAGCGCTCAATCACTGCCATGGCTTGCTCGATCACTGTTGATGCAAATCAAGAGAATGGTACAAGAGATCCGATTAGAGTTCCTAGCGGGCCAATTAGGAGGGCACGGGCCAAGAAGCTTAGAGAAGATCTGAACAGGATAGTTCGGAGAATTTGGACTCAGGCGAACTCAATGAAGCATGCTGAAGCAAGTCCACATAGGCCAGCAATATATGTCAACATTATTGAAGTTCTCGAAGATTCCAGTCAAAGTTGAATAATTCTGGTCAAAGAAGAATATTACATGGCTAAGTAATATATTACCTTTCTAAGTCAGAATATTAGGGTAATATTTCATTGTTTCCTAAAGAATAGTTAGAATATTTTTGTTGCCTATTACATAGGAGGCAATCTGGGGATACAATATTTTGCATATCTTGTAATTGTGGCCTATTTATAGGTCAAGGCTGAGGATGGACGAATTTTGAGACTTCTTTTGTTATTCAATACATAATTTTGTGAGGAATTTGCTCTTCTTGGTTCTTGAGAAGACTCGTAGAACTTATCAAGGTTTCTTGTGGCGTTCTACAACCGGACTTATCACTTCGATCCTTGGGGTGTGGCGTCCTTTCCAAACCGTAGCTTTGGTTCCTATCTCGCTAGGTAGTGGGTCAAAGCTCGCCTTCGGAACTTGTTCTTTGCAGATCTTGGGGTTCTCTTCCATATATTGTTGTCGGGTTTTGCCACATGTTGGTAAGGTTCACATCAGTTGGTATCAGAGCTTTGGTTCTAAGACAAGTTTCATCTATCCTTTTTCATTATTTTCTTCTTCATTCTTGTTGAAATCTATCCTTTCTTTTCTTAGTTCGTTCTTGAGTTTGCTTGCATAAAGAAAAAAAAAAGAAAAAAATTCGTGCAAAAAAAAGAAAAAAAAAGTATCACAGCAAAACAAAAAAAAAAGAAAGAAAGTCAGAAACCAAAAGTAGAAAGAAAGAAATCAAGGGAAGCGAAGAAGACATCATACTGTCTTAGCATCAACTCATCAATCATAAATCCACCTACCTTTCTTGCTCAGAATCATTCCTTTTCCATCATTTTTATGTTTAAGATTCATACTCATCTATTTCCTTGACTCTTCACCCTAAGGATCCTTGTGATTTGTTTTGGTTGGATTCATACTTGAATTGCTGCAAGTTTCTTGGTTGTTCCTTGAGTCCGATTAAGAGCTAAAGAAGGCAACAAGAGTGGAAAAGGGCCAGAGTGGTGAGCATATTAGAGGGTAAAAGCTGAATACTTGAGAGAAACACGAGTGAATTGAGTGAATCATCTTTTGAGTGAAACACGTGAGGGAGTGAGGTGAGGTCCTTTTTCTTTCTATATTCATACTAACCTAGTTGCAGAATCTATACATGGCTCAACATCGAGACAAAGATCCATTCGAAGAGATTCAACAACATACCATCCCGAATCTTCAAATGGAAGCATTGTTGGGGGAGATGAGACAGATAATGCGACTTGAATTGGAGCCAATTCAAAATAGGTTGGATCAGGTGGAAGACAAAGTATCGAGTGAGCCGCATCACAGCCACAACAATAGGGGGCATGGGCGACATGTTCCATGGGGAGATAACGAGGATGATGAGGAGTTAGAAGAACCGAACAAGCGACGAGGCAGGTTTGGGCATCGGAATGGAGAAGTTAGGAATCAAGAAGATAATAATTTGGGTAGCATCAAGATGAAGATTCCATCTTTCCAAGGCAAATCTGATCCAGAAGCATATCTTGAGTGGGAGAAGAAGATGGAGTTCATATTTGATTGCCACAACTATTCCGAAGCAAAGAAGGTAAAATTTGCTGTCATTGAGTTTTTTGATTATGCTATTACATGGTGGGACCAGCTTGTTTTGAGCAGGAGACGGAATAGAGAACGTCCGATTGAAACATGGGAGGACATGAAATCGGTGATGAGAAAGCGGTTCGTTCCAATCTACTATTCCGAGAGTTGCATAAAAAGTTGCAATCTCTTAGACAAGGAAGTCGAAGTGTTGAAGATTATTTTAAGGAGATGGAGATTACAATGATACGAGCCAACGTGGAGGAAGATCGGGAAGCCACTATGGCCAGATTTTTGTTTGGCTTGAACCGAGAAATTCATGATGGAGTAGAAATGCATCATTATGTAGAGTTGGAAGAGATGGTGCACATGGCGATCAAAGTGGAACAACAACTCAAGAGAGGAGGCACACGATCAAGTCCCAACTCGGGGTCTAATCTTTGGAAGCTGAGCTCCTCAAAGAAGGAAGAAAAGCCACAGACATCTTCAACTCTTAAGGCTAAAACTGAGCCTAAGTCGGGAAACACCAGCCGCGATTCCCAAGGTACAACCGATATCTCTACTACTCGGAATCGTGATATTAAGTGTTTTAAATGCCAAGGCAGGGGACACATGGCTAACCAATGCCCAAACAAGAGGGTGATGGTTATAAATGCCCAAGGAGAGCTAGAGTCGGAAGATGAAGAAGACGATTCTGGCATGCCACCCTTAGAAGATGCTTATGATGGGCAATATGCTGTTGAAGGAGAGATATTAGTGGCAAGACGAGCTCTCAGCGTGCAGGTTAAGGAGGAAGAAAATAATCAAAGAGAGAACTTGTTCCATACTCGATGCTTTGTGAACAACAAAGTGTGCAACGTCATAATTGATGGAGGGGGTTGCACCAACGTGGCTAGCACAGAATTGGTGGAGAAATTGGCATTACCCACCTTGAAGCATCCACGACCTTATCGACTCCAATGGTTAAATGATAGTGGCGACATCAAGGTGACAAAGCAAGTTCTGGTTGCTTTTTCTATTGGAAAATATGTGGATGAGGTGCTTTGTGATGTAGTTCCCATGCATGCATGCCATATACTATTGGGAAGGCCATGGCAATATGATCGGAGGGCTACACATGATGGTTTTACCAATAGGTACTCCTTTGTAATGAATAAGCAGCCCATAGCTCTTATGCCATTCACTCCAAAACAAGTTCTTGATGATCAAATGAAGCTGAAAAGAGCAAGTGAAAAGAAAACAAGGACAAAATCTGAAATTGAGAGAAAAGAAAGTATGGGAGAAGAAAAAGAAAGAGGAAAGAATAAGAAAAAGAGTGAAAGAGAAGAAGAGAGAGTCCCAGCCATAGGGAGAGTAAGAGAGGAAAAATTAAGTTTCATTGCAAAGAAAAGAGAGATCAAGAGAGTATTATTTTCTAATCAACCCCTTATAGTACTTATGTACAAGGAGGTCCTTTTAAACACTAATGATCTTGTTGGTTCTTTGCCGAGCAATGTTATTTCCCTTTTGCAGGAGTTCGATGATGTGTTTCCTGAGGAGTTGCCTTCAGGTTTACCCCCAATTCGAGGAATTGAGCATCAAATTGACTTCATACCCAGTGCATCAATCCCAAACCGACCAGCCTACCGGAGTAATCCCGAGGAAACAAAGGAACTTCAAAGGCAAGTAGGTGAGTTATTGGAAAAGGGGTATGTACGAGAAAGCATGAGTCCTTGTGCGGTTCCGGTGCTGCTAGTACCTAAGAAGGATGGGACATGGAGGATGTGTGTTGATTGTCGTGCAATCAACAATATCACTGTAAAGTATCGACATCCCATTCCTAGATTAGATGATATGCTTGATGAATTGCATGGTTCTTGTGTTTTTACTAAGATTGATCTTAAGAGTGGATATCATCAAATTAGGATGAAAGAAGGTGATGAGTGGAAAACTGCATTCAAAACAAAACATGGATTATATGAATGGTCAGTTATGCCTTTTGGATTAACTAACGCACCGAGCACTTTCATGAGACTTATGAACCGTGTTTTGCGTGCTTACATTGGACAATTTGTGGTTGTCTACTTTGATGATATTCTGATTTATAGCAAAAATTTGAATGACCATGTGGAACATTTAAAACTTGTTTTAGATATTTTAAGAAAAGAAAAGTTGTATGCCAATCTGAAGAAGTGTATGTTTTGCACGGATAAGCTTGTGTTTCTTGGATTTGTTATGAGTGCCCAAGGTATTCAAGTTAACCATGAAAAGGTGAAAGCAATTTAAGGTTGGCCAACTCCTACATCTATTGGTCAGGTAAGAAGTTTCCATGGGTTAGCTAGTTTTTATCGACGTTTTGTTCAGAATTTTAGTAGTCTTGCTACACCTTTAACTGAAGTGATCAAGAAGAATGCTCCATTTAGGTGGGGAGAGGAACAAGAAAGGGCATTCAAAGTGATTAAGGAGAAGTTAACAAATGCACCTTTACTTGCTTTACCTAACTTTACTAAAACTTTTGAAATTGAGTGTGATGCTTCAGTTATTGGAGTTGGTGGAGTTTTAATGCAGGAAGGAAGACCAATCGCATATTTCAGTGAAAAGCTAAGTGGAGCAGCCCTAAACTATCCAACATATGATAAGGAGATGTATGCATTAGTTCGGACATTAAGGACCTGGCAACATTACCTTTGGCCAAAAGAATTTGTGATCCACACAGATCATGAATCGTTGAAGCACTTGAAGGGGCAGCACAAGCTGAACAAAAGCCATGCTAAGTGGGTGGAGTTCATTGAGACATTTCCATACGTGATCAAATACAAGCAAGGTAAGGAAAATATAGTTGCGGATGCACTATCTCGAAGGTATGCTCTACTTTCCACACTTGGTGCTAAGTTGCTTGGTTTTGAGTACATTAAGGATTTGTATGCATTAGATTCTGATTTTAGTGATGTGTTTAAAGAATGCGCAAAAAGATCTCATGACAAGTATTACTTGCTTGATGGGTTTCTATTTCGAGAAAATAAGCTTTGCATTCCCCATTCTTCTTTGCGTGAGTTACTAGTTAGGGAAGCACATGGTGGTGGTTTGATGGGTCATTTTGGGGTAGCTAAAACACTGGCTATGTTGCATGATCATTTTTTTTTGCCCCATATGGAACGGGATGTTGAGAGGATTTGTGAAAAGTGCATTACATGTAGGCAATCTAAATCTAAGTTACAGCCACATGGATTATATACACCATTGCCTATTCCTAGAGAGCCTTGGGTTGACATTTCCATGGACTTTGTTTTAGGGTTACCTAGGTCTAAGAGGGGAAGAGACTCAATCTTTGTGGTTGTTGATAGATTCTCTAAAATTGCACATTTCATTACATGTCATAAGACTGATGATACATCTCATATAGCTGATCTATTTTTCAAGGAGATTGTTAGGTTGCATGGCATGCCTAGAAGCATTGTTTCCGATAGAGATACAAAGTTCTTGAGTTACTTTTGGAAGACATTGTGGGGAAGGTTAGGCACCAAATTATTATACTCTACATCTTGTCACCCAAAAACTGATGGTCAAACCGAAGTAGTGAATAGGACTTTATCTACTTTGTTACGTGCTATTATCAAGAAGAATTTGAAATCATGGGAAGATTGTTTGCCACATGTCGAATTTGCTTACAATAGGAGCATCCATTCTGCAACCAAGTTTTCACTATTTGAGATTGTTTATGGTTTTAATCCACTAACACCCTTAGATTTATCTCCTTTACCTTTGAGTGAACGTGCTAACTTAGATGGAAAGAAGAAAGCTGAATTTGTAAAGCAAATCCATGAGAAGGCATGCTTGAACATAGAAAGGAGGACTGAGCAATATATCAAACAAGCAAACAAGGGACGTAAGCAAGTGGTGTTTGAACTTGGAGATTGGGTGTGGTTGCACATGAGGAAGGAACGGTTTCCTAAAAGGCGACGTTCGAAACTCCTTCCAAGGGGTGACGGACCTTTCCAAGTGTTAGAGCGAATAAATGATAATGTCTACAAGTTGGATTTACCAGGTGAGTATGGTGTCAATGCAAGTTTTAATGTCTCTGATCCATCTCCGTTTAATGCAGATGAAGATTTGAGGACAAATCCTTTAAAAGAGGGGGAGAATGATGCAAATCAAGAGAATGGAACAAGAGATCCGATTAGAGTTCCTAACGGGCCAATTACGAGGGCACGGGCCAAGAAGCTTAGAGAAGATCTGAACAGGCTAGTTCGGAGAATTTGGACTCAAGCGAACTCAATGAAGCATGTTGAAGCAAGTCCACATAGGCCAGCAATATATGTCAACATTATTGAAGTTCTCGAAGATTCCAGTCAAAGTTGAATAGTTCTGGTCAAAGAAGAATATTACATGGCTAAGTAATATATTACCTTTCTAAGGCAGAATATTAGGGTAATATTTCATTGTTTCCTAAAGAATAGTTAGAATATTTTTGTTGCCTATTACATAGGAGGCAATCTGGGGATACAATATTTTGCATATCTTGTAATTGTGGCCTATTTATAGGTCAAGGCTGAGGATGGACGAATTTTGAGACTTCTTTTGTTATTCAATACATAATTTTGTGAGGAATTTGCTCTTCTTGGTTCTTGAGAAGACTCATAGAACTTATCAAGGTTTCTTGTGGCGTTCTACAACGGACTTATCACTTCGATCCTTGGGGTGTGGCGTCCTTTCCAAACCGTAGCTTTGGTTCCTATCTCGCTAGGTAGTGGGTCAAAGCTCGCCTTCGGAACTTGTTCTTTGCAGATCTTGGGGTTCTCTTCCATATATTATTGTCGGGTTTTGCCACATGTTGGTAAGGTTCACATCAACTGTCGTGGGCTGGTACACTTGCTCGAGCGGTACTTGAGCACCTTGCTGCTGTGAGCCCCGTCCAGCTAAGTGGGCTTTGCCCAATGGAAGCCCAATAACTTTTTAAAAGCCTGATTGATAAAAACCTCTTGCTTCACTTATCGCCGTCACACGTGTCAAACACATATATTAGTCATCATCAATTTCATTCGTTTCGGCAAAACAAAACATAGAGAAACTGAGAGCGAGAGAAAGTTGATGAACGGAGGAACTGCGACGACGAGAGAAAGATAGCGAAAACGATGAGGTAATTGAGGTCCGTTTCAAATCAAAATAATTATATTACTCAATATTATTTGCATAGTTTAGTAGAATTTAGTTAGAATGATATGTTTCTACGAGTTTTAACTAGATAGGTGAAAGTCGTAGAATTGATAAAAGTAGAACGAATACTGTCATAGAATAATTTTTAGCAACGTTTTTAATATAAACATATATGGTATATCGTAATTTTTGTTATGAATGATATGATAGGAACCGAAGAGACCAAAACTAGACATCTCGGGGATACACCGCGGTAAAGGAATTGCTCGAAGGGGATTGTGAGTATTGTTTTCTGTTGTAAAATAATTTATTGTATCTATAATATGTTTATTCGATCAGCTCGTGGAGAATATAAATACACTCGCGTAATAGAAGCATGCAAAGTTGTCTGCAATTATGCATTGAAAATGCATAGTACATATAACACATATATACACATATATTTAGACAATGATTTGATTGCATGGCTGAGAAATGCATGTAGAACATACATACATATATATATATATATAACAAATTTCATGAACCATTTCGCTAATGTATGTATGGTGTGTATGTTGCATGACTAATTTCATGCAGAAATGCATAGTATCATTGAACCTATGTAAATCTAATTTGCAAATAGAATATATAAATTATATTCAAGTCGATATATAGGAAAGAGATTGCTGTAACTGTTATGAAATTTTATGTAAATGATTGCATTTTTATATGTATTTACGTTATTGTATGTGATTGTAAATAGCCATGGTGACCGCTAAGCCGGCGGGCTAGAAATGGGCCAAAAAAAAGAAAAGAAAAGAAAATATAAAGAAAACGGAAAGAGAGAGTTATTTAATCTACCGCTGGTCTCCAGCAATATATAAAAGTAAGATAATAAAATTTGCTCTTACCTTCAGAGGGTAATGGGCGGCCCCTGCGGAGAGTGGTGTGTAGATGAAGGGCACCGGGAGATGGGAGGAAGAATATATTGATTAAGGTGCGGGGTCACGGTATCGTCGGAGAGAGGTAGTATCGATACCGTCATAACTCTGTCGCAGAGGGAGTCGACCCCATGGCTATTGTTTGTTACGATTGATTGTATGAATTGCATATATAGAAATTGTGAAATATGATCATTGTCATCCTTGCTGAGATTTGATGATTTTACTTATAGTATTATTTTACTTCAGAAATCTTTACTCACTGAGCCCGCAATTCACCCCCTGCAATATTTTCTTTTCCAGATAAATAGAAGGAGGACAAGCCGCTTAGCTGCCATTTTGTATCAGCGGATCGGCGTTAAGCCTTTTTGATAACTAGGATCTCAAGGTATGTATAGTAAAAGAGTGTAGCTTTGTATACAATGTTACGACCTGATCTTTTGGTTGGACTGTTCATACAATATAGAAAGGATATGTTGTGAGTATGAATGTAATGCTAGATGAGAGATTTTCTGAATGGAGATTTATGACAGGTTTGTTTAATATGGAACATTGAGAAAATAAGAGGAAATGCTGCCGAAATTTCGGGTCGTGACAGCTGCATTGCTCGAGCATGCCAGTCCCTTGTTCGATCGTTGCTTGAGCAGAAGGGGGTGCTATAAAATTCGAGGGTCATTGTATCACCTTCTAGGGTGGAGAAAAACTTAAAATAAGCTCTTTAAGGGGGTAGAGGTGCAGCCTGCCCCCTTACGCCAGCTACGCCTCCCGACGCACATCCATCACTACCTAGCATATGGATGTGCTTGGGTGCCAGTAGCGCTGCCATGTTCCACGGTAACGTGCCAACTACTGCATCACCGGTAGTCGGGTCATGGTTGGAGCTAGTCGAGCGGGTCGCGTGCACATTCTTGTGCTCGTGACGGGCGCTGGAGCCCGGGGTACGATCGTTTGGCAACACAATTCGTGGTGCCCAAATGATCTACACCGCGATCGGCATGTTGCACTATGGTTATTGATCTCTACCACGCTGCTCAATCAACCACCATCTCTTGCTCCATCGCCCATCGTCCCTTGCTCGATCATTTGTCACGCGTTTCTCGATCACGATGTCACACTGCTCATGATATGCTCTAGCATTGTTTTGTTCTCGCGTCTAGTGCCCGGTCGCGGTCTAACGGGCTGCCCACTTTCCCGAGGCGGGTACGTTCGTGCGACTGTGCACTAGCGTGTGTGATGGCGTGTGAGTGGTGACATGGTCGTGCTTGCTGGCAGGCCCAGTGGTGGTATGGCCACTGGATCGTCCCCTAGTCGACTCATCAGTGCATGCTGTAGGCGTCTTTCCTCGTGACATTACAGCTGGTTCCTGTGTTGTCTACTGTGTCAAGTGGCACTCAATGTCGTGTGTGTGCTCTCCAACGATTGGCTTTCGAGGCGATTGTTGGACAATGCAGTGGCCCCCCTGCACCACGCACGCAACCATAGTGATGGGTGCTGTGATGGCTCAGGGGTGCCAGCTTGGCCTCTTGGATGCAGAACATTTCACAGGCACGTGGCCCTCGGCCTACCTGTGCCTGGATATTTATGCTTTGTTGGAATGACGCTCGTGCCTTGTCCGTGTCACTCTCGGCCTAGCGCTGGCAGGGCACACAAGCTGGTGCAGCACCGTTGATGGATGCTACCTGGTTGATCTTGCCAGTAGTCATATGCTTGTCTCAAAGATTAAGCCATGCATGTGCAAATATGAACTAATTCAGGCCGTGAAACTGTGAATGACTCATTAAATCAGTTATAGTTTGTTTGATGGTATCTGCTAGTCGGATAACCATAGTAATTCTAGAGCTAATACGTGCAACGAACCCCGACTTCTAGAAGGGATGCATTTATTAGACAAAAGGTCGACGCAGGCTTTGCCCGATGCTCTAATGATTCATGATAACTTGACGGATCGGACGGCCATCATGCCTGCGACGCATCATTCAAATTTATGCCCTATCAACTTTTGATGGTAGGATAGTGGCCTACTGTTAGACCCCTAAGGTGGTATCCCAAGACCGCCTACCATGAGCGTGCCTCCGAGTCATGGTAGCGGGCAACATGCTGGGAGGGCACGTTATTGACTGAGTGTTGAGGTGTTGGATCACGATGCGGATGACTGCTCAAGCCAGGCATTGTGATGGTGCTTGATCATGAGACGGGTTCTCGATCATGGCTGTGGTTGCAGGCACACAGGAAGGGATGGAGCCCAGAGGCTATCTGCCGGAATACGTGCTACAAATGCTATGGAGCGCTTGGCAGCATTCCTTGGAGTAGATGCGGGCCACAATGGAAGGATCAATCAAGTCTCTGGATCACAACCCGCCTTATTGGGAGCAGCGAGAATCATGGCAAGGATCCAATCAATCCATGATTGAGGGAGGCAATCATGGATACGCCTAGAAGCCACTTATGGAAGTCAAGCACGCCAAATATGGAAGTTGACCAAGGATCGGGGGATCCAACAGGGCAAGTGGATTCTTAGGAGGAGAATATGCCCTATCCATGGAAGCCAGGTGTGCCAGACCGGGAAGCTTGCAACGATCAGGGATCCAACATGGCAATAGGAATCTCAGGAGGAGAATATTCCCGACACACATGGAAAGTCTTGATGGCGATTGGTCAACTACCTTGTATAGACTTGTCGTTAGGGAAAGTCTAGATTACCTGGCATATTTGCTTGGTGGGCTTCGTGTATAGGCGTGGACTCTCATTTGAGTCATAGATCAAGAGGCACTTCAGACTTCATTCAGAGACTCACAAGAGGGAGAGCATACAAATGAGGGCACGAGGGACACACTGAGAGGAGAATGTGAGTGCTGAGCCTGTATTGTGAGGGGTCGAGTGAGGAGTGCAAGCAGTGGGGGCTGTGAGGCATATACTCGACCAGAGTCTATAGTTGGGTTTTTTCATACTTCTTGTGATATAATACAAGTTAGTTTTTCACAACCTCTTTTGTGTTGCTTTGATCGTTTCTTGGCTTGTGAGCCTCGGTTGTGTGGAGATTTCGTGGCTGGTCAGGAGAGTGTGTTGCTGACGCCTAGCGGTACCAAGGTACTCGAGCGGTATTTGGGTAGCGCCCTTGGCCCCGTGACAACAGGTATTAGAGCCTGAAGGTACCAAGGAGTCGGTATCATCCCCGGTTTCTGCAAAACTACAACCGTGACGACTCAATCGATGGAGGCACTGTGGGAACGAATGGTGGCCTTGGAGAGGTAGGTTGTTGCAGTCACAGAAGGTGCACCCTTGATGAGCATTGTGCATGAGTGCATCCATGCTCTCGAAGACAATGTCGGGGAGGGCGATGACCTTGGTGTGACGCTGACGGACCTTGTGAAGGTCCTGGTCTCCGAAGTCGCTGTGCTGCGACACAATGTGGTCTTGATCAAGCGACAACTGCTACTCAGGGAGTAGCATCGGGGAGTGAGACTTGGCGGAAGGTGAAGATCCCTGAGCCCAAGGCATTCGAAGGTACTCGGAGTTCGAAGGAGTTGGAGAACTTCCTTTGGGACATGGAGATGTACTTCGATGCTGCGAAGGTCCCAAAAGCGGATAAGGTCATGGTGACCACCATGTTCTTGGCAAATGATGCAAAGCTATGGTGGCGGACACGGGTCCAAGATGCACTCAGTGCTAGGCGACCACGTATTGAGACATGCGAAGCGCTGAAGCAGGAATTGAAAGAGCAATTCCTACCGAGCAACACGGCATGGGTGGCTCGGGACGCAGTCGGGAAGCTAAAGCAGACCAGCTCCGTGAGGGAATATGTCAAGTAGTTCAGCTTATTCATGCTTGACGTGATGGACATGTCAGAGACGGATATGCTATATACGTTTCTAAAGGGTCTGCAGCCATGGGCTCAATTGGAGCTCAGACGCCAAGGTGTCAAGGACCTTCCAACGGCTCTAGCAGCGGCTGATGCGCTGCTCGACTTGCGCAACACTCAGGTTGAAGATGGGGTGGAGGAGGTGCAAGGTGAGGACAAGGACAAGGTGTCCAAGTCCAAGGGCAAGGGAAGGAATGGTAAGGGTAAGAGCAGGCTCACTCGTGAGGATAAAGGGAAGGAGAAGGAGAACAAGGGAAAAGGCTCCTTGAAGAAGGACCCTCGGACTCATCTCGGTTGCTTCATATGCAAGGGTCCTCACAGGGCAAAGGATTGCCCAAAGCAGGAGAAGCTCTCGACGTTGGTTGATCAGGACTCCGATGAGGAGGTAGTGGTACATGCCTCTACGTTGCAGGTGCTGGGCGTACTTCGTTCTGATCATCGGAAGGCTGCATATGGACTATTGTTCGTGGATGTGCTACTCAATGGTCGAAAGGTGCAGGCGATCGTAGACATGGGAGCGTCCCACACATTGGTGTCGGACAGGATGGTGCGACCACTTCGGTTGAAAGTGGAGTGACACAACTCCGAGTTGAAGGCAGTCAACTCGAAGAGCCAGCCAATTGGTGGCCTGGCTAAGGGAGTTCCCATCAAGATGGAGTCTTGGGAGGGAAGCCTTGACATCATGGTTGTCCTGCTGGACGACTATGACCTGGTTCTAGGGAACAACTTCTTCGTGGAGGCCACAGTTACGATCTCAATGCACCTCAGCGGATTCATGATTGGCGATCCGCGACACCCATGCTTTGTTCAAGGATACAAAGGCTCCAGTCACAACAAGGGGATTGCGATGGAAAGGGTGTCTACCATGCGGGTAGCACGAGGGAGGAAGAAGGGTTGCCCCACCTACTTGGCGGATGTAGGTAGAGCGGGGGCACAAGGTGTTAGCCCAGAGCCAGAAGTACCTTCGGAGAGTGAAAAGGTACATGGGAGTCTTCAGGGTGTGATGCCTGGAGAGCTACCAACAGGTCTACTACCACGAAGGGCGGTGGACCACGAGGTGGAGGAAGCCATGGTGAAGGAGTGGGTGCTCGGGCTTCCTAACTTGGAGAAGCCCTCCAAAGCGCATGGTGAGTGTGCGGTTGGAGGCGTGCTCGTGCGGGACGA
>CM075297.1:257525-280025 GCA_037672795.1 Lagerstroemia speciosa | reverse complement strand
ATGTCGGCAGGGGCCTCGGGAAGAGTTATCTTTTCTGTTTGACAGCTACCCACCCTGGAAACGGCTCAGCCGGAGGTAGGGTCTAGCGGCTGGAATAGCACCCATGTCGCGCGGTGTCCGGTGCGCCCCCGGCGGCCCTTGAAAATCCGGAGGACCGAGTGGCACCCACGCTTGGTCATACTCATAACCGTATCAGGTCTCCAAGGTGAATAGCCTCTGGTTGATGGAACAATGTAGGCAAGGGAAGTTGGCAAAATGGATCTGTAACCTCGGGAAAAGGATTGGCTCTGAGGGTTGGACACGAGGGTCCCAGTCCCGAACCCGTCGGCTGTCGGTGGACTGCTCGAGCTGCTCCCGTGGCTAGAGCGGGTTGCCGCTTGCCGGCTGGTGGAAGGACTGGGAACGACTCCCTCGAAGGCCTTCCTCGGGCGTCGAACAATCGACTTAGAACTGGTACGGACAAAGGGAATCCGACTGTTTAATTAAAACATAACATTGCGATGGTCCCTGAAGATGCTAATGCAATGTGATTGCTGTCCAGTGCTGTGAATGTCAAAGTGAAGAAATTCAACCAAGCGCAAGTAAATGGCGGGAGCAACTATGACTCTCTTAAGGTAGCCAAATGCCTCGTCATTCAATTGGTGTTACGCATGAATGGATTAACGAGATTCCCATTGTCCCTGTCTACTATCCAGCGAAACCACAGCCAAGGGAACAAGCTTGGCAGAATCAGCGGGGAAAGAAGACCCTGTTGAGCTTGAATCTAGTCCGACTTTGTGAAATGACTTGAGAGGTATAGAATAAGTGGCAGCCCTCAGGCGAAAGTGAAATACCACGACTTTTAACGTTATTTTACTTATTCTGTGAATCGGAGGAGGGGCAACGCCCCTTCTTTTGCTCCTAAGGTCCGCCTCGGCGGGCCAATTCGGGCGGAAGGCATTGTTAGGTGAGGAGTTTGGCTGGGGCGGCACATCTGTTAAGAGATAACGCAGGTGCCCTAAGATGAGCTCAATGAGAACAGAAATCTCGTGTGGAACAAAAGGGTAAAAAGCTCATTTGATTCTGATTTCCAATACAAATTCGAACCATGAAAGCATGGCCTATCGATCCCTTAGATCTTCGGAACTCGAAGCTAGAGGTGTCAGAAAAGTTATCACAGGGATAACTGGCTTGTGGTAGCCAAGCATTCATAGCGACGTTGCTTTTTGATCCTCCAATGTCGGCTCTTCCTATCATTGTGAAGCAGAATTCACCAAGTGTTGGATTGTTCACCCACCAATAGGGAACATGAGCTGGGTTTAGACCATCGTGAGACGGGTTAGTTTTACCCTACTGATGACAGTGTCGCAATAGCAATTCAACCTAGCACGAGAGGAACCGTTGATTCACACATTTGGTCATCGCGCTTGGTTGAAAAGCCAGTGGCGCAAAGCTACCGTGCGCTGGATTATGACTGAACGCCTCTAAGTCAGAATCCGGGCTAGTACCGACATATGCACCAGCCACCCGATTCCCGTCCCGCAGTAGGGGCCCCCGACCCCCAAGGGCACGTGTCGTTAGTGAAGCCCGCATGACGGATGAGCCGTGCAAGCTGCCTTGAAGCACAATTCCTACCGAGCGGCGGGTAGAATCCTTTGCAGGCGACTTAAATATGCGACGGGGTATTGTAGGTGGCAGAGTGGCCTTGCTGCCACGATCCACTGAGATTCAACCCTTTGTCGCTTCGATTCATCCCTCCACTCCCTGCTCTGCCAGATCCGTCGAAAGGCCCCCGAGGTTATGCTCGACGGTCTAGTCGGCCACAGTGCCAACTCGACAGGCCGAAACCACTCCTGAAAACGCGCAAGTATAACTCCACGATGCACCTTGCCCGACCACGCGGATGGTATCCTAGCAGCCACAACGATCGTTGTCTTGCCTTTGCTCGATCACTGTTCTTATGGGAGGTTATCACTGTCATGCCGTAGTCGATGACTGTCGTCTACCTTGAGTTGTAGAGCATACGTTGCTCGTTCATTGCCTTCGCTCGAGCAGCGCTCGATCAGTGCCGTGCCTTTTGCTCGAGCTTAGAAGCACACTTGCTGCTCTAGCACTGCCATGGCTTGCTCGACTACGCCAACACGATAGCAGCCTTGCTCGACCATGGTAGCAGAGCCTTGCTCTACCACTACTCGATCACTGACGTGGCTTGCTCAAGCACGATTGCACCTTGCTGGAGCGCAGTATCAGCCCTTTTGGAGCAATACTCGATCACTGCCACCGAAGCACGGTAGCAACCTTACTCGACCAAGGCGACACGGAAGCTCTCTCGAGCACAGTTGCACAGCAGTAGCCTTGGTCGAGCACTGCTCTATCATGGTAGCAGCTTTGCTCGGGCACTGCTTGATCACTGCTATGGCTTGCTCGATCACGGAAGCAGCCTTGGTCAAGCACTGCTTGATCACTGCCATGCCTTGGATCAGCTCGGCAACAGCCATGCTCGAGCACTGCTTCAGCCTTGCTCGATCACGGTAGCAGCCTTGCTCGGGCAATGCTCGATCATTGCTGTGGCTTTGTCGATCACGATAGCAGCCTTGCTCGATCACTATCGTGGCTTACTTGATCACTGCTGTGGCTTGCAGGATCACTGATCTATCACGGCTTTGGCTTGCTCGATCACGGTAGCAGCCTTGGTCCAGCACTGCTCGATCAATGCCCTGCCTTGCTATAGCTCTGTGGCAGTAATGTCGTGGCTTGCTCGACCACGATATGATCGGCCTTGCTCAACCACGCCAGCAGCACCGCTCGAGCATGGTAGCATGGCTGCCGCCTTGGTCGATCACTGCTTGATCATGGTAGCAGCTTTGCTCAGGCACTGCTCGATCACTGATCGATCACTGCTGTGCCTTGCTCGATCGCGGTAGCAGCCTTGCTCCAGCACGGATCGATCACTGCTATGGCTTGGTTGATCATGGTAGTGGCCTTGCTCCAGCACAGCTCGATCATGGCAGCAGCCTTGCTCAAGCACCGCTCGATCATGGGCAGCAGCCTTGCTCAAGCACCGCTCGATCACTGCCCTGGCTTGCTCAATCACGGTAGCAGCCTTGCTCCAACACTAATCGATCACTGCCATGGCTTGCTTGATCTCGGTACCAGCCTTGTTCGAGCAGTCCCCGACCACTGCCGTGGCTTTTGCTCAACCACGGCACAACGGTAGCAGCCCTGCTCGACCACGGTACCAAGCTAGCACGGCAGCAGCTTTGCTCAAGCACGGTAGCATTGCAACAGCTTCTTCGACCACGGTACCACAGTGGCAGCGTTGCTCGACCATGGTACCGCAGTAGCATAGTAGCGCGGTAGCGCAACAACACGGTAGCAGCCTTGCTCAAGCAGTGCTCGATCACTATTGTGGCTTGCTTGATTACGGTAGCAGCCTTGCTCGATCACTGATTGATCATTGCTGTCGCTTGCTCGATCACGATAGCAGCCTTGCTCCAGCACTAATTGATCACTGCTATGGCTTGCTCGATCATGGTAGCAGCCATGCTCCGGCACTGCTCAATCACTGCCCTGGCTTGCTCAATCACGGTACCAGCCTTGCTCCAGTACTGATCGATCACTGTCGTCGCTTGCCCGATCACGGCAGCATCCTTGCTCGAGCAGTCCTTGATCACTGTCGTGGCTTTTGCTCGACCACGGTACCACGGTAGCAGCCTTGCTCAACCACGGTTCCAAGGTAGGACGGCCGCAGCTTCGCTCGAGCACGGTAGCATTGCAGCAGCTTCCTCGACCACGGTACCACGGCGGCAGCCTTGCGCGACCATGGTGCCGCGGTAGCATAGCAGCGCAGTAGCGTAGTAGCACGGTAGTTGCCTTGCTCAAGCAGTGCTCGATCACTGATCGATCACTGCCGTGGCTTGATCGATCGCGGCAGTAGCCTTGCTCCAGCACTAATAGATCACTGTTGTGACTTGCTCGATCACGGTATCAGCCTTGCTCCAGCACTAATCGATCATTACTGTGGCTTGCTTGATCACGGTAGCAGCCTTGCTCCATCATTGACCGATCACTGTTGTGGCTTGCTCGATCATGGTAGTAACTTTGGTCAAGCGCTGCTCGATCACTGTCGTGGCTTGCATCGGCTCGGCAGCAGCCTTGCCGGAGAACTGCTTCGGCCTTACTCGATCACGATAGCAGCCTTACTCGAGCGCTGCTCAATCACTGCTGTGGCTTGCTCGATCACCGATCGATCACTGTTGTGTCTTACTCGATCACTGCTGTGGATCGCTCGATCACTGATCGATCACTGCTGTGGCTTTCTCGATCATGTTAGCAGCCTTGCTCCAGCACTGATCGATCACTGTTGTGGCTTGCTCGATCAGGGTAGTAGCCTTGCTCCAACACTGATCGATCACTACCTTGGTTTGCTCGATCACGGTAGCATCCTTGTTCGAGCAGTCCTCGAACACTGTCGTACCTTTTGCTCGAACACGGTACCACGGTAGCAGCCTTGCTCCAGCACTGATCGATCACTGCCACGGCTTGCTCGATCATGGTAGCATCCTTGCTCGAGCAGTCCTCGATCACTGTCATGGCTTTTGCTCGACCACAATACCATGTTAGCAGCCTTGCTCGGCCACGGTACCAAGGTAGGACGGCCATAGCTTTGCTCGATCACGGTAGCATTGCAACAGCTTCCTCAACCATGGTACCACGGTGGCAGTGTTGCTCGACCACGGCACCGCGGTAGCATAGCAGCACGGTAGTGCAACAGCGCAGTAGCAGCCTTTCTCTAGCAGTGCTCCATCACTGATCGATCACTGCTGTGGCTTGCTCGATCACGGTAGCAGCCTTGCTCTAGCATTGATCGATCACTGTTGTGGCTTGCTCGATCACGGTAGCAGCCTTACTCGATCACTGATCAATCACTACTGTGTCTTGCTCTATCATGGTAGCATCCTCGTTCAAGCGTGGCTCGATCACTAGCGTGGCTTGCTCCAGCACTAATCGATCACTGCCTTGGCTTGCTCGATTACTGTAGCATCCGTGCCCGAGCAGTCCTCGATCACTGCCGTGGCTTTTGCTCTACCACGATACCACAGTAGCAGCCATGCTCGACCATGGTACCAAGGTAGCACGGCCACAGCTTTGCTCAAGCACGGTAGCATTGCAGCAGCTTCCTTGACCACGGTACCCCGGTGGCGGCCTTGCTCGACCACGGTATCGTGGTAGCATAGTAGCGCGATAGCACAGCAGCATGGTAGCAGCCTTGCTCAAGCAGTGCTCGATCACCTATTGATCACTCATGTGGCTTGCTCGATGATGGTAGCAGCCTTGCTCCAGCACTAATCGATCACTGCTGTGGCCTGCTCGATCATGGTAGCAGCCTTGCTGAAGCACTGCTCGATCACTGCCCTAGCTTGCTCGATCAGTGTAGCAGCCTTGGTCTAGCACTGATCGATCACTGTCATGGCTTGCTCGATCAAGGTAGCAGCCTTGCCCAAGCACTGCTCGATGACTACCGTGGCTTGCTTGATCACGGTAGCAGCCTTGCTCAAGCAGTGCTCGATCACTACCGCGGCTTGCTCGATCACAGTAGCATCCTTGCTCGAGCAATACTTGATGCGAACCTCACCAACATCGTGATGAAACCCGATATCAAGTATGATATGAACCTCACCAACTCGTGACGAAACCCGTATACGACTAAGGTCTCCAGTAAACGTGTCCTTATCACGCTCTAAAGGTGGAACCTTGACCCATTACCTATAAAGAGGTAAGAACCTTGGTATGGTGAAGACGCCACAATCAACTATGGAATGGTTGATTGATAAGTCGGGGATGAACGCCACGGAATTCTCCGATAAGTTCGAATAGTTCTTCAAAGAACCAAAGAGAATAAAATCTCACACTTTTATTAATGAATAAACTGATCCAATTCGTCCAAAGGCAAGCACCAGCCTTTAAATAGGCCAAAGTGCAATATTACATCAAAAATAACCTTCCTAAATGGTTCTCATGGGATAAGAAACTAATTAGAAAGCAAATCTAAGTGTTTCCTCAGGGAAATTAGAAAATATTACCAATATCTTCAGAACTAAGCAAAGGGGAAGGAAATATATTATACTTGCTAAAAGAGGAAAGTGATATATTCTTGTAGATAACTTCAATATATTAGCATTAACTTGGTGCTTCTCTTGCCTCTTTAGTTCTCTCAACTTCCTTTCTTGATGATATCCTTCCTCATTATATCTAGTTGAGATATATTTCTTCAAATACTTTCCCTCTTGACATCAACTGAAATATTTTTCTTGAAGCACTTTCACTCTTGACATTTAGCTGAAATATGTGGCCTTCATCATTGGACCATTTTTGCAATATTATGGATAATGTTGAGTCATTTAGCTTGCTCATCACTTGTATGCATATCCATATCTACTTCTTCGTCGTGCACGAGCTTCTCATCATCGGATCATGAGAGACTTTGATTGCAGGCATCGAGCTCGTACATGGATCACATCAATACTCGATCACTACCGTGGCTTTTGCTCGACCACGGTACAAAGGTAGCACGGCTGTAGTGGTGCTTGAGCACGATAGCATTGCGGCTGCTTCCTCGACCATGGTACCATGGTGGCAGCCTTTGCTTGACCACGGTACCGCGGTAGCATAGCAGCACGGTAGCGTAGTAGCATGGTAGCAGCCTTGCTTCAGCAATGCTCGATCACCGATCGATCACTTCTGTGGCTTGCTCGATCAGGGTAGCAGCCTTGCTCCAGGACTGATCAATCACTGCTGTGGCTTTTTCGATCACGGTCGCAACCTTGCTCCAGCATTGATCGATCACTGCTGTGGCTTGCTTGATCAGGGTAGCAGCCTTGCTCAAGCACTGCTCGATCATTGCCGTGGCTTGCTCGATCAGGCGGCAGCATTGCTCCAGCACTAATCGATCACTGCCGTGGCTGGCTCGATCATGGTAGCATCCTTGCTCCAGCGTTGTTCGATCATGGCAATAGCCTTGCTCTAGCACTGCTCGATCATGGTAGCAACCTTGCTCCAGCACTGATCGATCACTGCCGTGGCTTTCTCGATCACGGTAGCATCCTTGCTCAAGCAGTCCTCGACCACTGTCGTGGTTTTTGCTCGGCCACGGTTACCACGATAGCAGCCTTGCTCGACCACGGTACCAAGGTAGCACGGTCGTAGCTTTGCTCGGGCACGCTAGCATTGCAACAGCTTCCTCAACCACAGTACCATGGTGGCAGCCTTGCTCGACTGTGGTACCGCGGTAGTGCAGCAGCATGGTAGCAGCCTTGCTCGAGCAGTGCTCGATCACTGATTGATCACGGCTATGGCTTGCTCGATCAGGTAGTAGCCTTGCGTAAGCACTGAACAATCACTGTTGTGGCTTGCTCGGTCACGGTAGCAGCCTTGCTCCAACATTGACCGATCACTGCCATGGCTTGCTCGATCATGGTAGCATCCTTGCTCGAGCAGTACTCGATCACTGCCGTGGCTTTTGCTCAACCACGGTACCAAGGTAGCACGGGCACAGCTTTGCTCAAGCATGGTAGCATTGCAGTAGCTTCCTCAACCACGGTACCAGGGTGGCAGCCTTGCTCGACCACGGTACCGCGGTAGCATAGCAGCGTTGTAGGCAGTAGCACGGTAGCAGCCTTGCTCAAGTAGTGCTCGATCACTGTTGTGTCTTGCTCGATCATGGTAGTACTGGTCGATCACTGCTGTGGCTTGCTTGATCACGGTGGCACCCTTGCTCCAGCACTGCTTTATCATGGTAGCAGCCTTGCCCAGGCACTGCTCGATCACTGCCCTGGCTTGCCTGATCACAACAGCAGCCTTGCTCTAGCACTGATCGATCACTGTTGTGGCTTGCTCGATCATGGTAGCATCCTTGCCCGAGTAGTCCTCGATCAACGCGTAGGCTTTTGTTCGACCACGGTACCACGGTAGCAGCCTTGCTCGACCACGGTAACAAGGTGGCACGACCGTAGATTTGCTGGAGCACGGTAGCATTGCAGCAGCTTCCTCCTCCACGGTATCGTAGTGGCACCTTGATCGACCACGGTACCGCGGTAGCATAGCAGCGCGATTGCGCAGCAGCACTGTTGCAGCCTTGCTCGGGCAATGCTCTATCACTAATCAATCACTGCTGTGGCTTGCACGATCACGGTAGCAGCCTTGCTCCAGCACTGATCGATCACTGCTATGGCTTGCTCGATCACGGTAGCACCCTTGCTCGATCACTGATTGATCACTAGTGTGGCTTGCTCGAGCACGGTAGCACCCTTGCTCGATCACTGATCGATCACTACTGTAGCAGCAGCTTCCTCCTCCACGTTATCGCAGTGGCACCTTGATCAACCACGGTACCGCGGTAGCATAGCAGCGCGATTGCGCAGCAGCACTGTTGCAGCCTTGCTCGGGCAATGCTCTATCACTGATCGATCACTGCTGTGGCTTGCATGATCATGTTAGCAGCCTTGCTCCAGCACTGATCGATCACTGCTATGGCTTGCTCGATCACGGTAGCACCCTTGCTCGATCACTGATGGATCACTAGTGTGGCTTGCTCGATCACAGTAGCACCCTTGCTCGATCACTGATCGATCACTACTGTGGCTTGCTCGATCATGGTAGCAGCCTTACTCAAGCACAGCTTGATGATGGCAGCAACCTTGCTCAAGCACTGCTCGATCACTGCCCAATCCCTTCACTTCCGCCACTGACTTGCGTTGGCATCCACAGTCGGGTTGCACAAAATTTTAATCGGCTTCGGGTTTTACATCGGATTTACACCACAAAAAATTCAAGACATATCTAACAAATCTCCACCTTGGCTTGAATTTTCAGAAGCTCCTCAAGCAACATACTTCTGATGTCCTCCTTTGTCAAATGGCCCCTCCTTGGCCTAACTCGATCTCTGCAAAATACCAACCAAGCCCAAGCAATGCTCGAACTTGGCAGTGGGTAGGCTCTTCGTCATCATGTCTGTTGGATTCTCATGAGTGCTAATCTTCTCAACTTGAACATCCCCCTGAGTTATAGCATCACGAAGAAAATGGTACCTTACATCAATATGCTTTGTTCTCTCGTGATGCATCTGGTCCTTTGTGAGATGTATGGCACTCTGACTATCGCAGTAAATAATAGTCGTATCCTCCTTCATGATGAGCTCTCCAAACAAACCTCTCAACCAAATAGCTTCCTTTACTGCTTCAGTGACTGGCATACATTCCGCCTCTGTAGTAGATAATGCCACCGTTGCCTGCAAAGTAGCTTTCCAACTAACAGCACATTCACCAATGGAGAATAAATAACCTGTGAGAGATCTCCTCCGGTCCAAATCTCCTGCAAAATTTGAATCAACATATCCAACCAAAGCCATCGAGCTTCTGCCAAACTCCAAGCAAACATCAGATGAACCCTTCAAATACCTCAAGATCCACTTAACTGCCTCCCAATGACTCTTTCCAGGACAAGACATGTATCTACTAATGACACTGACAGCATGAGATATACCGGGTGAGTGTAAACCATTGCATACATGATACTACCAACTGCACTGGAGTAAGGAACTGTAGACATATACCTTATATCTTCTTCTGTCTGTGGTGACAAAGAAGCTGAAAGTCTGAAATGCACAGCAAGGGGAGTAGTAGCTGGTTTTGCATCACTCATGGCAAAATGCTCCAAGACCTTCTCAATGTACTTCTGCTGAGAGAGAAACAGTCTGCCTGTGTGTCTATCTCTAGAAATCTCCATCCCCAAATTCTTCCTAGCTGCTCCAAGATCCTTTATCTCAAACTGAGAACTGAGTATGGCTTTCAAACGATTAATGTTAGAAAGATCCTTAGCTCCAATCAACATGTCATCAACATAAAGCAGCAAGTACATAAAGGACCCATCAGCAAGTTGATGCAAGTAAACACAACTATCATACTTGCTTCTCATAAAACCAATACTCAACATAAAGGAATCAAACTTCTTATACCATTGTCGAGGAGATTGCTTAAGTCCATATAAAGACTTCTTCAAGAGACAAACCTAATCTTCCTATCCTTCGATTTGAAAACCCTCTAGTTGTTGCATATAGATATCCTCATCAAGATCACCATGCAAGAATGCAGTCTTCACATCAAGCTGCTCTAATTCAAGACCATGCATGGCAGCAAGAGCAAGAAGAACTCGAATGGAGCTGTGCTTCACAACTGGAGAGAAAACATCGTGGAAACCAACTCCCTCCACCTGACTGTAGCCCTTAGCAACTAACCTCGCTTTTGTATCTGGTGCCTTCATTTCCCGACCCTTCCTTCTTCTTGTATACCAACTTGCAACCAACAATCCTTTTCCTAGTAGGTGGTGCGACCAACCTCCAAGTCCCATTCTTGTGTAGGGACTCCATCTCTTCTTCCATTGCCATCAACCACCTATCTGAGTTAGGAGCCTAAATTGCCTCAGAGTATGATGTTGGATCGGGAGATTCAATATTCTCTGCAACGCTTGGAGCATAATCCACAATGTCTTCATAACCAAATCTTTGAGGTGGTTTTGTCTGTCTCCTCTGCCTATCACGGGCCAATAGATACTATTGCTATTGAGGCTGAGGAGATGCCCGTGGTTCAGGTGAAGCATCTGCCTGAGTTGGAGTGGAAATAATAATCTCCCTTTGTTCGAAAGAACTACCAACCTCTAGCTCCACCTTTTCCAAAGCACCCTGCTTTCCTGCATCATCACACATAAATAACTCCTTTCCCGAGTGAAACATCGCAGTTTCATCAAATGTAACATCCCTACTAATCATAAACTTCTTAGTTTCAGGACACCAGAGTCTGTAACCTTTAGTACCAGTTGGATAACCAGGAAAAATGCATTTTCTAGCTCTAAGTTCAGGCTTCCCATCTTTACGTGAGCATAAGCAGGACATCCAAATATTCTTAGATGGGAATAATCAGAAGGATTAACAGACCATACCTTTTCTGGAGTTTTCAACTGCAGAGACCGATTGGGAGATCGGTTGACTAAGTGA
This sequence comes from Lagerstroemia speciosa, assembly GCA_037672795.1. NCBI lineage: Eukaryota > Viridiplantae > Streptophyta > Magnoliopsida > Myrtales > Lythraceae > Lagerstroemia > Lagerstroemia speciosa. The sequence goes on along the minus strand of CM075297.1, from coordinate 268,999 downwards.
GATGCTAGGTTCACAGCTTCCGTCCAGAATTCCTTGCCAAGTCCTGCATTAGAAAGCATGCACCGAGCCCTCTCTAATAATGTCCTATTCATCCTCTCTGTGATGCCATTTTGTTGTGGAGTCTTGACAACTGTTCGGTGTCGAACAATGCCTTCCTCTTCACATAAATCATTAAAGTCAGACCCACAAAATTCAAGTCCATTATCTGTTCTCAGCCTCTTCACAGTCTTCCCTGTCTGCTTCTCCAACAAGGTCTTCCACAACTTAAACTTCTCAAAAACATCATTTTTATGCTTCAAAAAATAGACCCAAACCTTCCTAGAGAAATCATCAATGAATGTGAGAAGGTATCTACAACCTCCCTTCGAAACTACTTGGGAAGGACCCCATAAATCTGAATGGATGTAAACGAGTGTTCCCTTCGTCTTGTGAACTGCTGAACTGAAACTCACTCTCTTCTACTTCCCGAATACACAGTGCTCGCAAAAGTCGAGTTTCCCAATTTGCGGCCCTGGAAGGAGTCCTCTAGTGCTCAAAACATGCATTCCTTTCTCACTCATGTGACCCAGACGCATGTGTCATAATTTAGCTGAATCAGAATCTGAAGTAGACAAAGAAACAGCCGCTGAACCTGTCACAATAGATCCCTGAAGAACATATAAGCTGCCAGCTTTCAATTCTTTCATCAAAACAAGAGAACCACAAGAAATCTTCATGCCACTAGACTCGATGACAACTCTGCAACCATTCGAGTCTAAGACACCAAGGGAGATGAGATTTTTCTTCAAGTCACGTACATGCCTAACATCTAATAAGGTTCTAACAACTCCATCGTGCATTCTGATCTGAACACTCCCAATACCAACAGTCTTACAAGCTGCATTGTTTTCGATAAGAACAACTCCACCTTCAATAGACTTATATGTGGAGAACAAGTTCATATTGGGACACATGATATGAGCATCTAGAATCGAGTATCCATTCATTAGCAAACTTAGATTTATCAATTGTCGTCACCAACAATACATCTTCATCCATGTTCTCAGCTACACTAGCATCAGCCACATCTAATTTCTATTTTCCCTTCTCGCTGTTCTCACCAGATTTCTTGTTCTTATTCTGCAACTTATAGCAATCTGCCTCAATGTGACCCTTCTTCTTACAATAGTTGTAGACTTTATCTTTGTGTCTTGACTTAGACCTGGATCTATCTTGATTGGGATTCTTGAACTATTGTCGATCCCTTGCAATCAAACCAGAAGCTTGCTCATCCGATCATCCACCAGCTACCAATTCATCATCCAGTTTTTCTTTGCTGAGCAGACTGCACTTGACATCTTCAAAACTCATCTTGTCTTTACCGTAAATCATGGGCATGCTACTATGCTGGTGATCTCGTGGCGGGATGCCGTAGCGTGCTAGCGCTATAGCAGCATGCTATGTCGATGGCAAGCTTGTAGCAGATACTGTAGCGGGATACTGTAGCGTGCTAGCGCTAGTAGCACGCTACGTCGCTGGCGAGCTGATACCTGGATACCATGGCAGAGACCGTGGCGTGCTACTGCTGAGTACGCTACTATGTGGTGACGGTGGGCAACACGTTGCTAGCTATGTGACAATGTGTTAGCAACAGACCATGACAGTGGCTGAACCATGGGCACATACTTGGTGCATGTGACCCAACTGAGTGTAGGTGGCACTCAGGTGGACCCGAAGGACCATGACGGTGCGGACCATGGGATGGCCGTTGACCCGTTGACCAAAGCTACTTTGACCAGGCGGTTACCCAATCATGAAGAAGTTACCTGGCAGTTTTCTTTGTCTTGTAACTTCTCTGGCAGTTGTGCTTGTGTCTGATTGGTTGGGAATTTCGGGTCCCTATTTTAAGTATGCAATTCGACCATTGTTGGCAGAATACAGAACACAAGACATACTCAGTGTGAGTGGTGAACGGAGTTGGGATTCTTTGGTTCGGGTGAGTGCTCTTATATCACAGGATTTGGGAGTGCTTGAGTAAGGGTTTTGTTTCAGACTCGTGTATCCAATTTTGTAATGGAAGAGTTATGATTTCCCTTACCTGTGTTGCTCGTTTTTGATCATTGTTGCTTAACCTCGATTGATCGATCTTGATTCGTGTGTTGGTTCGGTTGGCTAAGGGCGCTGTGGTCGCTTAGCACCATCACAGAGCGGAAAAATTCGGAGTGATTTCGGACCTTGTGACAGTTGGTATCAGAGCACGGTTTAGTGTGGATTCAAGGATTCTGCAACAAATTTTGGCATTGCTGATTGGTGCTGCTCATGGATGCGCTTAGGGAACGAGTTTCGACTCTTGAAGGGACCCTCGGTGATCTGGGCTCGGTGGATGGAACAGTGGCAGATGTGCTGACATTGTTGCGGGTAGAAGTGACTTAGATGAAGGAGGATGTTATTCTCCTATGGTGGGCACTCACTAGTGGTGTGGCGGAGCCTGAGGGATCGCGAGCCAAAGTGAAGGTGCCAAAACCGAAAGCCTTCAATGGCAGCAGGAGTTCCAAGGATCTGGAGAACGTCTTATGGGACATCGAGCGCTACTTTGATGCTGCTCGTATTCCTGAAGGCGAGAGAGTCTCGATTGCAATAATGTACCTGTTGGGGGATGCAAAACTGTGGTGGCGGACCCATGAGCAAGATGTGGAATCTGGCGGGCGACCACAACTCAGAGACTGGTCATCTCTGAAGCAGGAATTGAAGGAGCAGCTCCTCCTCACTAACTCCTCGTGGGCTGCTCGTGAGGCATTGTGCAACCTCAAACAGACAGGTTTGATTCGAGACTATGTTAAGGAATTTAGTTCCTTGATGCTGGACATGACAGGGATGTCCGAAGTGGACAAATTATTCAACTTCATGTAGGGTTTGAAGTTGTGGGCACAGTTGGAACTTCAAAGGCAGGGAATGCAGGATCTCCCCACTGCCATGGCAAAGGCAGATGCGTTAATCAATTTGCAGGTATCTAAGGCTGACGATGGTAAGTCAAAAAAGGATGGCAAATCGAAAGACAAAGCTTCGAAGGGTGGCAAGCCTATTGGAAAGTCCGATAAGGCAAAGAAGCCGTCGAAGGGTGAGAAAGGCAAGGAAAAGGCTTCCAGTTCCAACACGAAATGGAAGGATCCAAAGAAGCACCCTGGTTGTTTCATTTGCAACAGACCACACCGTGCCCAAGAGTGTCACAAGAAGGAGAAACTCTCGGCGTTGGTGAATCAGTTAGATGATTCTAACAATGGTGGGAACAGGATGAAGGTGGCCCCTTTGCAAATTCTCGGTGCTATTCGTGCTGGGAAGAAGACACGCTCTGGAAGCGAATTGACCTATGTCCCGATGGAACTGAACTTCAGGGAGATTGTGGCGATGGTGGACACTGGCACCACACACAACTTCGTGTCTGACCGAGTTGTGAATACTCTGGGATTGTGCATTAAGAAGCAGAATCACCGCATTAAGGCAGTGAATTCCCAGAGTCGACCTACCCTTGGCATGGCGAAGGATGTGCGAGTTTGGATCGGTGAGTGGACGGGACTTCTGGATGTCATGGTCATTCCTATGGATGACTTTGACATGATACTGGGTAACAATTTCTTTGAGTGTGCTAATGTAGCTGTTCACCCGAATCTATCTGGATTGATGATCGCAGATCCAAAGAAGCCTTGTTTCATGCAAGGGTTCAAGGAATTGAACAAGTCGGAGAGGATTCCTGTCGAGAATGTCTCAGCTATGCAGTTGGCCAAAGGGTGGAAGAAAGGTCATTCGACCTACCTGGCTGCGATATATGCTGTGGAACCGGAGGAACATGTAGATACCAGGGTTCCAGAGCAGGTGGAGGCATTCTTGGGCGAGTTCAAGGATGTGTTGCCCGAATACTTACCTAAGGGCTTACCACCAAGGCGAGCGGTGGATCACAAGATCGAGTTGATGCCGGGCACGAAGCCTCCTGCCCGGGCTCCCTACCAAATGTCACCTAAAGAACTGGAGGAGTTGCGATTGCAACTCACGGAGTTGTTGGACTCGGGTAAGATTCAGCCCTCAAAAGCTCCTTATGGCGCTCTTGTGTTGTTTCAGGGAAAGTAGGATGGATCTCTACGGTTGTGCGTAGATTACCGTGGGCTGAACGAGGTGACCATCAAAAGCAAGTATCTGGTGCCCCTGATTGCAGATTTGTTCGATCGTCTCTGTGGAGCAAAGTACTTCACGAAGCTGGACTTACGCTCGGGTTATTGGTAAGTCCGCATTGCTGAAGGCGATGAGGCAAAAACAACAATGGTAACACGTTATGGCTCCTACGAATTCTTAGTCATGCCATTTGGCTTGACGAATGCTCCAGCTACTTTCTGTAATTTGATGAATCATGTATTTCATGATATGCTGGAAAAATTCGTAGTTGTGTATTTGGATGACATTGTTGTGTATAGTCGGTCCTTTGAGGACCACATACAACACTTGCGTTTAGTGTTCCAGTGTCTCACGGAGAACACCCTGTTCATGAAGAAGGAAAAATGCAAATTTTGTGTTACGAAAATAAAATTCCTTGGCCACATTGTGGGCGGTGGTACTGTGCAGATGGAACCCCAAAAAGTCCAAGCAATCAAGGAGTGACCTGCTCCTACCAAGGTCAGCGAGCTTTGGAGTTTCCTAGGCTTGGCAAACTACTACCGAAAGTTCATCAAGGGATACTCGAAGAAGGTGTCCCCGCTGACCGACCTGCTGCAAAAAAACTGCACATGGACTTTGGATGACCCATTTTAGGAAGCCTTTGAGGGGCTAAAGTCCATGATCGTAGCAAAGCCTGTTCTGAAGTTGCCGAACTTTGATAAGCTGTTTGAAGTCCATACAGATGCATCTGATCGTGTCGTAGGAGGGGTGTTGGTGCAGGAAGGACACCCAGTAGCATTTGAGAGCTGGAAGTTGAAACCAGCTGAACAGCGCTACTCGGCACACGAGAAGGAAATGCCAGCGGTGGTGCACTGCTTGCGTGTTTGGCGGGTATATTTGCTTGGAACCTCATTTCTTGTTAAAATTGATAATATTGCCAACACGTTCTTCAGGGCGCAAAAGAAGCTGTCTCCTAGACAGGCACGTTGGCAAGAGTTCCTAGCAGAGTACCACTTTGAGTGGGAACACAGACCCGGCCGTCACAATCTTGTGGCGGATGCATTGAGCAGGAAGGCGGTGGAAACTCTGGCAGCATTGCACCAAATTGAATCTGACTTCGACAACAAATTGAAGGATCAGGCGAAGGAGGATTGGCTATACCAGAAGCTGGTGGCACAGGTGCAAGATGGTACCATTAGATGGTATTGGTTGGTGGATGGGTTTCTGTACGTGAAGGGTGGTCGCGTGTTTGTCCCTAGCGGAGGGGAACTTCGAACCCAGCTGCTGTGTGAGCATCATGACGCGCAGTGTGCTAGGCACCCAAGTCGGGGGAGGATGTTGGCGTTGCTGTCACGCTCATACTACTGGCCAAAGATGGAGGAGGTGATTGAACTCTTCGTGAAGACTTGTCTTGTCTACCAACAAGACAAGGTGGAGAGGCATGCCGAGGCAGGGCTGCTGCAGCCCCTGCCCATACCGGAGAAACCTTGGTTTTTGGTTTCGATGGATTTTGTAAGTGGGTTTCCTGATGTGAAAGGATTTGATGCCATAGTGGTTGTGGTGGACAGGTTTTCGAAGTATGTAGTCTTCAGGCCTGTACCTAAGAACTGTACGGCAGAGATTGCGGCGGAAGAGTTCTACCACAATGTGGTGAAGCAGTTTGGACTCCCAATGGACATCAACAGCGATAGGGACGCACGGTTCACTGGGAGATTCTAGACACATCTCTTCAACTTGATGGGCACAGAATTGAAATTCTCAATAGCCAACCACCCACAGACGGACGGACAGACTGAGAGGTTGAACCAATTGTTGGAGGAGTACCTCAGGCATTACGTGACAGCAAGTCAAAGGAACTGGCTTGACTTGCTAGACACCGTGCAATTCTGCTACAACCTGCACCGCTCCTCATCAACAGGTTTCAGTCCATTTGAGCTTGCTATGGGCTATCAGCCGATGACCCCTAGCGAGATTGCTCTACAAAAGAAGGAAGGCACAAGTCCCGCAGCATACTGATTTGCAAGGAACAAGCAAGAGATGCTTGAGGAAGCCCAGGATAGCCTTGCAAAAGCAATTCCTCGTATGAAGAAGTAGGCGGACAAGGGGCGGAGACCGCTCGAGTTTCTGGTTGGAGACAAAGTGATGCTGAAACTCACGCCCCAGATTTGGGAGAAAGTGACTAGCAAGCGATGGCACAAGGGTCTGATCTAGAGATATGATGGACCATACGAGATAGTGAAGTGGATCGGAGCCGTTGCCTATCGGCTAGCACTACCAGAGAGGATGAAGACTCATCCCACCTTCCATGTCAGTTTCCTTAAGCCTTATCACAAGGATGATGATCCGGAGCGCACAAAACCAAAACGCGCTCCCCTGACTGTGATGAAGGAACTTGAGAAGGAAGTTGACCAAGTGCTGGACCACAGAGTGTTGGGTCACAGCAAGAAGAATCGAAGGACCGAGTACTTGGTCTCATGGAAGGATCGACCTATGTCAAGAGTAAGCTGGGAGAAGGAGGCTATGCTTTGGCAGTTCGAGGAGAAAATTCAAGAGTATCTTCGGTCTGTTCCGACAAGGGCATCGGCTTCTTCTAGTGAGGGTGGTTTGTTAGCCCCCTAATGCTCGGACACGTATACCGGCTGGGATGCTAAGTCCCTCAGTGGCATACCAGCCATGCTATGTGGTAGAGGGAAAACTGTGCCTCAGGCGTGTGGTGGCGCTACAGGTTCCAGCAACGGGAATTTGGTGTAAAATTCCCTGGAAGCAATATCACCTGCTACGGATGGTAAGAACTTAAAATAAGCTCTTTAGGGGGGTACGCGGTGTCGGCCTCCCTCGGTACCAAGGCGAAGAATGTGGACGCACATCCATGGTAACATGCTGGGATATGCTCGTGTGCGCAACAGCACGAGCATGGTGCCATGTGGTGATGGATGATCGTCACGGTGATCGATCACGTAGCAGGATGCTCGATCAGAGGATCGTTGGGTGTCACGATCCACGGCTGGAATCCATGGCAGTGTTGCTCGATCAGGTATTCGGTTTGTTGCTCGATCATTGATCTGCTGACGGCTTGGGTGATGTTCGATTAGGTGCTCGGTCAGTGCTCGAGCAAGCCTCGTGGCGGGATGCCATAGCGTGCTAGCACTATAGCAGCATGCCACGTCACTGGCAAGCTTATAGCAGATACCGTGGTGGGATACCGTGGCTGGATACCGTAGCGTGCTAGCGCTAGTAGCACGCTACGTCACTGGCACGCTGATACCTGGATATCGTGGCAGAGACCGTGGCGTGCTACTGCTGAGCACGCTACTATGTGGCGACGGTGGGCAACATGTTGCTAGCTATGTGACCACGTGCTGGCAACAGACCATGACGGTGGCTGAACCATGGGTACATGCTCGGTGCATGTGACCTAACTGAGTGTAGGTGGCACTCAGGTGGACCCGAAGGACCATGACGGTGCAGACCATGGGATGGCAGTTGACCCATTGACCAAAGCTACTTTGACCAGGCGGTTACCCAATCATGAACTAGTTACCTGGCAATTTTCTTTGTCTTGTAACTTCTCTAGCAGTTGTGCTTGTGTCTGATTGGTTGGGAATTTTGGGTCCCTGTTTTAAGTATGTAATTCTGCCATTGTTGGCAGAATACAGAAGACAAGACATACTCAGTGTGAGTGGCGAACAGAGTTGGGATTCTCTGGTTCGGGTGAGTGCCCTTGTATCACGGGATTCGGAAGTGCCTGAGTAAGGGTTTTGTTTCAGACTCGTGTATCCAATTTTGTAATGGAAGAGTTATGATTTCCCTTACTTGTGTTGCTCGTTTCTGATCATTGTTGCTTAACCTCGATTGATTGATCTTGATTCGTGTGTTGCTTCGGTTGGCTAAGGGCGCTGTGGTCGCTTAGCACCATCATAGAGTGGAAATATTCAGAGTGATTTTTGACCCTGTGACACCTACCATGGTGGTGACGGGTGACGGAGAATTAGGGTTCGATTCCGGAGATGGAGCCTGAGAAATGGCTACCACATCCAAGGAATGCAGTAGGCGCGCAAATTACCCAATCCTGACACGGGGCGGTAGTGACAATAAATAACAATACTGGGCTCATTGAGTTTTGTAATTGGAATGAGTACAATGTAAATCCCTTAAAGAGGATCCATTGGAGGGCAAGTCTGGTGCTAGCAGCTGCGGTAATTCCAGCTCCAATAGCGTATATTTAAGTTGTTGCAGTTAAAAAGCTCATAGTTGGACTTTGGGTTGGGTCGACCGGTCCACCTTCAGGTGTGCACCGGTCGGCCCGTCCCTTCTACTGGAGATGCGCTCCTGGCCTTAATTGGCCAGGTCGTTCCTCCGGTGCTGTTACTTTGAAGAAATTAGAGTGTTCAAAGCAAGCCTATGCTTTGAATACATTAGCATGGGATAACATCATAGGATTCCGATCCTATTGTGTTGGCCTTCGGGATTGGAGTAATGATTAACAGAGACAGTCGAGGGCATTCGTATTTCATAGTCAGAGGTGAAATTCTTGGATTTATGAAAGATGAACAACTGCGAAAGCATTTGCCAAGGATGTTTTCATTAATCAAGAATGAAAGTTGGGGGCTCGAAGACGATCAGATACCATCCTAGTCTCAACCGTAAACGATGCCGACCAGGGATCAGCGGATGTTGCCTTTAGGACTCTGCTAGCACCCTATGAGAAATCAAAGTTTTTGGGTTTCGGCGGGAGTATGGTCGCAAGGCTGAAACTTAAAGGAATTGACAGAAGGGCACCACCAGGAGTGGAGCTTGCGGCTTAATTTGACTCAACACGGGGAAACTTACCAGGTCCAGACATAGTGAGGGTTGACAGACTGAGAGCTCTTTCTTGATTCTATGGATGGTGGTGCAAGGCCGTTCTTAGTTGGTGGAGCGATTTGTCTGGTTAATTCCGTTAACGAATGAGACCTCAGCCTGCTAACTAGCTATGTGGAGGTACACCTCCACGGCCAGCTTCTTAGAGGGACTATGGCTGCTTAGGCCAAGGAAGTTTGAGGCAATAACAGGTCTGTGATGCCCTTAGATGTTCTGGGCTGCACGCGTGCTACAATGATGTATTCAACGAGTCTATAGCCTTGGCTGACAGGCCCCGGTAATCTTTGAAATTTCATCGTGATGGGGATAGATCATTGCAATTGTTGATCTTGAACAAGGAATTCCTAGTAAGCGCGAGTCATCAGTTCGTGTTGACTACGTCCCTGCCCTTTGTACACACCGCCCATCTCTCCTACCGATTGAATGGTCCGGCGAAGTGTTCGGATCGCGACGACATGGGCGTGAGAAGTCCACTGAACCTTATCATTTAGAGGAAGGAGAAGTTGTAACAAGGTTTCAGTAGGTGAACCTGCGGAAGGATCATTGTCAAATCCTGCAAAGCAGAACGACCTGCGAACCCATTAACAAAGCGCGGACGGGGACGGCACGACCGCCCGCCCGCTCTCGGGGGTTCCACGTGGCGCCCGACGCCCATGTGCCCCCGAGAGTACAATGTACCCCGGCGCGGAATGCACCAAGGAACATGAACAAGAGAAGCGTGGCCCCGGCCTCATTCCCCACGAGGATTTGTCGGCACGGCCCCGCCGTCTCCAACTTATCAAAACAACTCCCGGCAATGGATATCCGGGCTCTTGCATTGATGATGAACATAGCGAAATGCGACACTTGGTGTGAATTGCAGAATCTCGTGAACCATCGAGTCTTTCAATGCAAGTTGCGCTTGAGGGCACGTCTGCCTGGGTGTCATGCAACATGTCGCCCCCACAGCGCTGCCCTATCCCACCCCGGGCTGGCGGCAGTGGCGAGGCGCGGACCTTGGCCTCCCGTCGCGCGCAGCTGCGGCTGGCCTAAAAACTAGCGATGGAGTGACGGACTTGATAATACCTTAGAAGTTATATTTGAAGTACACTTTCAGACCTTAAAATTGAGTTGAAAACATGCATCCCACTTGTTATTTGTGTTGTTTTTGCTGAAATGTGAATTTCTGTACTCCGTATCAATCCTCTAAGTTTGTATGCGTGTTTTCAGGTCTTCTTCAACAGGAAACATGCCAAATAATATATCAAAAGAAATCTCTGTGAGTCAGGAATTCAACGCATCAAACCGTGCATGATTTGGAGCTAAAATGAGGAAGTTATGGCCAAACGAAGTAAACTGCACAGAACAGTTTCACTGTACCGCGGTATGAACAGTACCGCACCGCGTGAACTGAACAAAATTGGTGGGACCCGGGATTGCTTGTCCCACACCGACCACAGCAAGTTTAGAGGAGGTACAAATGCCTTATAAATAGATGGGCACACCCACAAGAGGAAGAGAGACAAGAGGTAGCTTTGCATAACAAACCAAACCCGAACAAAATTTGGTTATGAACCCGTGGCGTGAGAATACGGGCCGTGGGTAGAAGAGCTAAGGAATTAAGCTGATAATCAATGTTTGAGACCTCTTCTACCTTTAGCTCTTTTGTCTTTATTTTGGTTTCGTAACTTTCATTTCTGATGAATATGTATTGTAATATAACCATGTCCGGCTAGTTTTACTGTCTAGGATAGTAAGTGGATTTTAGTGTTTATTTCATGCATGTATTGAACTTCTATTTTCCGGATCAACGAAGGTGTTCTATTTCCCTTATGTTTACTGTACTTCATGCATTTGTTGATTTCTGGCCAACTTGATAAATCAATTTGAGGGACGGTGAGGAGCCAGGAGAGTGAGAATCCCATTGCCTAAGTAAACATAGCTTAGGAATAACCGTACCGAGAGGTAGGTTAGTCATTCGAAGAGTTAGAAGAGACACGTGAGAAGGCCCGAGAGGTAGCCACCACCCTAGGCATCCAGACACGGTTACGAACATGACATTTGGTCCCTTAATTCTAACTACCTAGAGATAGAGTGGGTTAGGATCATCCTAGGGATACATCCTAGTTACGACGACAGTCGGATTAGGTGACTTACGAACCCGTGGATAGGAAAAGAGGGCACTTGACTGGATCCGGTCAATTAAGTTCGAAAGGATTGAAATAGACCTAAGTAAAGCTGAATCCCTAGAATTGTTTTCTTGCCGAATTCATACAAAGCTATCTTTGTTCTCTGTAGGTTGTCTGATTTTATTTCTATTTCTCGTTGTTTCTGAATTCTATCAACTATTATGTGGTTTGGCTTGGTATTTGATGTTCTAAATTCGTACTCGATAGGCTTTGATCCTCGTGGGAACGATACCCACTCGCCGGGTTTACTATTTGCGATCCGTCCTATTGCAGGCTGATAGGCAAACAGTTGGTAGATTCAACCCTCGGGCAACAGTCCGGACT
>CM075297.1:230025-252525 GCA_037672795.1 Lagerstroemia speciosa | reverse complement strand
ATCACTGCCGTGGCTTGCTCGATCATGGTAGCATCCTTGCTCGATCATGGTAGCATCCTTGCTCGAGCAGTCCTCGATCACTACCGTGGCTTTTGCTTTACCATGGTACCAAGGCAGCACGGCCGCAGCTTTGCTCGAGCACGACAGCATTGCAGCAGCTTTGTTGACTATGGTACCACAGTGGTAGCCTTCCTCGACCACGGTACCGCGGTAGCATAGCAGCAGCATGGTAGCAGCCTTGCTCCAGCACTGCCGTAGCGTAGTAGCATGGTAGAAGCCTTGCTCGAGCAGTGCTCGATCACTGATCGATCACCACTCTGGCTTGCTCAATCATGGTAGCAGCCCTGCTCCAGCACTAATCAATCATGGTTGTGGCTTGCTCGACCATGGCAGCAGCCTTGCCGAAGCACTGCTCGATCACAGCCCTAGCTTGCTCAATCATGGTAGCACCCTTGCTCTAGCATTGATCGACCACCGCCGTGGCTTGCTCGATCACGGTAGCATCCTTGCTCGAGCAGTGCTCGAGCACTGCCATGGCTTTTGCTCGACCACAGTACCACGATACCACGGTACCAGCGCGATAGCGCAGTAGCATTGTAGCAGCCTTGCTCGAGCAGTGCTCGATCACTGATCGATCACTGTAGTGGATTGCTCGATCACTGTAGCAGCCTTACTCCAGCACTGATCGATCAGTGCTATGGCTTGCTCGATCATGGCAGCAGCCTTGCTCGATCACTAATCCATCACTGCCGTGGCTTGCTCGATCACGGTAGCCACCTTACTCCAGCACTGATCGATCACTGCTGTGGCTTGCTCGATCATGGCAGCAACCTTGGTCAAGCACTGCTCAATCATGGCAGCAGCCTTGCTCCAGCACTGCTCGATCATTGCCCTGGCTTGCTCGATCACGGTAGTAGCCTTGCTCCGGCACCGATCGATCACTGCCGTGGCTTGCTCGATCACGGTGGCATCCTTGCTCAAGCAGTCTTCGATCACTGCCGCGACTTTTGCTCGACCACGGTACCACGGTAGCAGCCTTGCACGACCACGGTACCAAGGTAGCAGCCTTGCACGACCACGGTACCAAGGTAGCACAGTCGCTGCTTTGCTCAAGCACGGTAGCATTGCAGTAGCTTCCTCGAAGACGGTACCATTGTGGCAGCCTTGCTCGACCACAGTACCGCAGTATCATGGCAGTGCGGCAGCGCAGCAGCACGGTAGCATCCTTGCCCTGGCACTGATCGGTCACTACTGTGGCTTGCTCGATCAGGATAGCAGCCTTCCTCCAGCACTGATCGATCACTCTTGCTCGACCACTGTACCTCGGTAGCACAGCAACACGGCAGCAGCCTTGCTCGAGCAATGCTCGATCACTGATCGATCACTTCTTTGGCTTGCTCGATCACGGTAGCAGCCCTGCTCCAGCACTGATCGATCACTGTTCTAGCTTGCTCAATCTCTCTAGCAGCGTTGCTCGATCACTGATCGATCACTGTTGTGGCTTGCTCGATCACGGTAGCAGCCTCGCTCCAGCACTGATCAATCAACGTTGTGGCTTGCTCGATTATGGTAGCAGCCTTGCTGCAGCACTGCTCAATCAGGGCAGTAGCTTTGCTCAAGCAATGCTTGATCTCTGCCCTGGCTTGCTTGATCACGGGAGCAGCCTTGCTGCAGCGGTAATCAATCACTCCCGTGTCGTGCTCGATCATGATAGCATCCTTGCTCCAGCAGCCCTCGATCACTGCCGTGGCTTTTGCTCGTCCATGGTACCAAGGTAGCACGGCTGCAGGTTTGCTCGAGCATGGCAGCATTGCAGCGGCTTCCTCCACCACGATGCCAAGGTGGAAGCCTTGCTCGACCACGGAACTGCGGTAGCATAGCAGAGCGGCAGCATAGCAGCACGGTAGCAGCCTTGCTCAAGCAGTGCTCGATCACTGATCGATCACTGTTCTGGCTTGCTCAATCACGGTCGCGGCCTTGCTCCAGCACTGATCAATCACTACTGTGGCTTGCTCGATCACGGTAGCAACCTTGCTCTAGCACTTATCGATCACTGTTGTGGCTTGCTAGATCAAGGTAGCAGCCTTGCTCTAGCACTGATCGATCACTGTGGTGGCTTGCTCGATCACAGTAGCGGCCTTGCTCAAGCACTGATCGATCATGCCAGTAGCGTTGCTCCAGCACTGCTCGATCATAGTAGCAGCCTTGCTCCAGGACTAATCGATCACTGTCAATGCTTGCTCGATCACGGTAGCATCCTTGCTCTAGCAGTTCTCGATAACTGTCGTGGCATTTGCTCGACCACGGTACCACAATCGCAGCCTTGCTCAACCATGACACCAAGGTAGCACGGTCGAAGCTTTGCCCTAGCATGGTGGCATTGCAATAGCTTCCTAGACCACGGTATCGCGGTTGCAGCCTTGCTGGACCATGGTACGGCGGTAGCATGGCAGAGCAGTAGCGCAGCAACACGGTAGTAGCCTTGCTCGACTAGTGCTCAATCACTGATTGAACACTTCTATGGCTTGCTCGATCACGGTAGCAGCCTTGCGCCAGCACTGATCGATCATTGCTGTGCCTTGCTCTATCACGGTAGCAGCCTTGCCCGATCACTGATCGATCACTGCTGTGGCTTGCTCGATCACGGTAGCAGCCTTGCTCCAGCACTGCTCCATCACTGCCCTGGCTTGCTTGATTACTGTAGCAGCCTTGCTCCAGCACAGATCGATCACTGCTGTGGCTTGCTCGATCAGGGAAGCAGCCTTGCTCTAGCACTGATCGATCACTGGGGTGGCTTGCTCGATCAGGGTAGCAGCCTTGCACAAGCACTGCTCGATCACTACCGTGGCTTGCTCGATCACGGTAGCAGCCTTGCTCTAGCACTGATTGATCACTGGCATGGCTTGCTCGATCATGGTAGCAGTCTAGCTCAAGCACTGCTTGATGACTGTCGTGGCTTGCTTGATTACGGTAGCATCCTTGCTTGAGTAGTACTCGATCACTGCCGTGGCTTTTGCTCGACCACAGTACCAAGCTAGCATGGCCACAGCTTTGCTCGAGCATAGTAGCGTTGCAGCAGCTTCCTCGACCGCTGTACCAGGGTGGCATCCTTCCTAGACCATGGTACCGTGGTGGCATAGCAACACGGTAGCGCAGCAGCATGGTAGCAGCCATGCTCGAGCAGTGCTCGATCACTGATCGATCACTGCTGTGGCTTGCTCAATCACTGTAGAAACCTTCCTCGATCGCTGATCGATCACTCCTGTCGCATGCTCGAGCACGGTGGCAACCTTGCTCCAGCACTGATCGATAACTGATGTGGCTTGCTCGATCATGGCAGCAGCCTTGCTCCAGTACTGCTCGATCACTGCCCTGGGTTGCTCGATCACGGTAGCAGCCTTGCTCCAGCACTGATCGATCAATACCGTGGCTTGCTCGATCAGGGTAGCATCCTTGCTCGAGCAGTCCTTGATCACTGCCGTAGCTTTTGCTCGACCATAGTACCACAGTAGCAGCCTTACTCGACCATGGTACAAAGGTAGCACGGCCGTAGCTTTGCTCGAGCACGGTAGCATAGCAGCAGCTTCGTCCACCATGATAGCATGATGGCAGCCTTGCTCGACCCCAGTACGGCGATAGCATAGCAGCGCAATAGCGCAGCAGCAAGGTAGCAGCCTTGCTCGAGCAGTGCTCGATTACTGCTGTGGCTTGCTCGGCCACGGTAGCGACCTTGCTCCAGCACTGATCGATCACTGCTGTGGCTTGCTCGATCATCGCAGTAGCCTTGCTCAAGCACTGCTCGAGCATGGCAGTAGTCTTGCTCAAGCACTGCTCGATCATTGCCCTGCCTTTGTCGATCACGGTAGAAGCCTTGCTCCAGTGTTGATCGATCACTGCCATGGCTTGCTCGATCACAGTGGGATCCTTGCTCGAACAATCCTTGATCACGGCCGTGGCATTTGCTCGACCACAGTGCCACGGTAGCAGCCTTGCTCGGCCACGGTACCAAGGTAGCACGGTCGTAGGTTTCCTCGAGCACGAAAGCATTGCAGCAACTTCCTCGGCCACGGTACCATGGTGGCAGCCTTGCTCGACCATAGTACCATGGTAGCGCAGCAGCACGGCACCAGCCTTGCTCTTCCAGTACTCGATCACTGCTCAATCATTGTTGTGGCTCGCTCAATGACGGCAGCAGCCGTGCTCCAGCACTGATCGATCACTATTGTGGCTTGCTCGATTACGATAGCAGCCTTGCTCGATCACCAATCGATCACGCCTGGGGCTTGCTTGATCACAGTAGCAGCCTTGGTCGATCATTGATCGACGATTGTTGTGGCTTGCTCGATCACGGTAGCAGCGTTGCTCCAGCAATGATCGATAACTGTTGTGGCTTGCTCCATCGCGTTAGTAGCCTTGCTCCAGCACTAACCGATCACGGCTGTGGCTTGCTCGACCACTGATCGATCACTGCTGTGGCTTACTCGATCATCGTAGTAGCCTTGCTCAAGCACTGCTCCATCATGGCAGCAGCCTTGCTCAAGCACTGCTCAATCATTGCCCTGGCTTGCTGGATCACGGTAGCAGCCTTGCTACCGCGCTGATCGATCACTGTCGTGGCTTGCTCGATCACGGTAGGATCCCTGCCCGAGCAGTTCTCGATCACGGCCGTGGCATTTGATCGACCACGGTACCACGGTAGCAGCCTTGCTCGGCCACGGTACCAAGGTAGCACGGCCGCAGCTTTCCTCAAGCATGGAAGCATTGCAGCAGCTTGCTCGGCCACGGTACCACGGTGGCAGCCTTGCTCGATCACTAATCAATCACTATTGTGGCTTGCTCGATTACGATAGTAGCCTTGCTCGATCACTGCTATGGCTTGCTCGATCACAGTGGCAACCTTGCTCGATCACGGATCGATCATTGCTGTGGCTTGCTCGATGATGGTAGCAGCGTTACTCTAGGAATGATCGATCACCGCGGTGGCTTGCTCCATCGCGGTAGCAGCCTTACTCCAGCACTGATCGATCACTCCTGTGGGTTGCTCGACCAGGGTAGCAGACTTGCTCCAACACTGATTGATCAGGGCTGTGCCTTACTCGATTAGGGTAGTAGCGTTGCTCAAGCACTGTTCGATCACTGTCGTGGCTTGCCCGATCATGGTAGGAGCCTTGCTCGATCACGGTAGCATCTTCTCTCGAGCAGTACTCGATCAGTGCCGTGGCTTTCGGTCGACATTGGTACCAAGCTAGCACCGTCGCAGCTTTGCTCGAGCATGGCAGCATCAGCAACTTCCTCGACCACGGTGCCGTGGTGGCAGCCTTGCTCGAGTAGTGCCCGATCACTCATCGATCACTACTGTGGCTTGCTCGATCATGGTAGCAGCCTTGCTCCAGCACTGATCAATCACTGCTGTGACTTGCTCGATCACTTTAGCGGCCTTGCTGCAGCACTGATCAATCACTCCTGTGGCTTTCTCGACCATCGTAGCAGCCTTGCTCCAGCACTGATCAATCACTGTCGTAGCTTGCTCGATCATGGTAGCGGCCTTGCTCAAGCACTACTAGACCACTGCCCTGGCTTGCTCGATCACAGTAGCATCCTTGCTCCAACACTGATTGTTCACTGCCGTGGCTTGCTCGATCACGGTAGCATCCATGCTCGAGCAGTCCTCGATCATTGCCGTGGCTTTTGCTCGACCACGGTACCACGGTACCACGGTGGCAGCCTTTGTCGACCACGGTGCCAAGGTAGCAAGGGCGCAGCACTGCTTGAGCACGGTAGCATTGCAGCAACTTCCTCGACCACGGTATCGCGGTAGCGCAGCAGCGTGGCAGCTCAGCAGTAAGGTAGCGGCCTAGCTCAAGCAGTGCACAATCACTGATTGATCACTACCGTGGCTTGCTCGATCACAGTAGCGGCCTTGCTCCAGCACTAATCGATGACTGGTGTGGCCTGCTCGATCACTGCTCGATCAGTGCTGCGATTTGCTCGATCACGGTAGCAGCTTTGCTCCAGCAATGAACGATCACTGTTGTGGCTTGCTTGATCATGGTAGCAGACTTGCTCAAGCACCGATCGATCATTGCCGTGGCTTGCTTGATCACGGTAGCAGCCTTGCTCCAACACTGATCAATCACTGTCGTGGCTTGCTCAATCACGGTAGCATCCTTGCTGCAATAATACTCGATCACTGCGTTGCCTTTTGCTCGACCACTGTACCAAGGTAGCATGGCCGTAGCTTTACTCGAACACGGTAGCATTGCGACAGCTTCCTTCACCACGGTGGCAACCTTGCTCGACCACGGTACCACGGTAGCATAGCAGCGCAGTAGCACAGCAGCACGGTAGCAGCCTTGCTCAAGCAGTGCTCGATCATTGCTGTGGCTTGCTTGATCATGGTAGCAGCCTTGCTCTAGCACTGATCGATCACTGCTATGGCTTGCTGGATCATGGTAGCAGGCTTGCTTCGGCACTGATCGATTACTGCTATGGCTTGCTCGATCATGGTAGTAGCCTTGCTCCAGCATTGGTCGATCACTGCTGTGGCTTGCTCGATCATGGTAGCAGCCTTGCTCAAGCACTGCTCGATCATGGCAGCAGCCTTGCTCAAGCACTACGCGATCACTGCCCTGGCTTGCTCAATCAGCGTAGCAGCCTTGCACAAGCACTACTCGATCATTGCCGCGGCTTGCTCAATCATGGCAGCAGTCTAGCTCAAGCCCTGCTTGATGACAGCGGTGACTTGCTTGATCACGATAGCATCCTTGCTCGAACAGTACTCGATCACTATCGTGGCTTTTGCTCGACCAGGGTACCAAGGTAGCACGGCCACAGCTTTGCTCGAACACGGTAGCATTGCAGCAGCTTCCTCGACCACTACACCACTATGGTAGCCTTGCTCGACCACGGTATCGCGGTAGCATGCGGTAGCACGGTAGGGCAATAGCATGGTTGCAACCTTGCTCGAGCAGTGCTTAATCACTAACCGATCACAGCTGTGGCTTGCTCGATCACTATAGCAGCCTTGCTCCAGCACTGATCGATCACTGCTGATGATAGCTCAGTCATGGTAGCGGCCTTGCTCCAGCACTGATCGATCGCTATTGTGGCTTGCTCGTTCATGGTAGCAGCCTTACTTCGGCACCGATCGATCACTACTGTGGCTTTCTTGATCACAGTAGTAGCCTTGCCCGATCACTGCTGTGGTGTGCATGATCACGGTAGTAGCCTTGCTCAGGCAATGAGTGATCACTGCTGTGGATTGCTCGATCACTGATCGATCACTGCTTTGGCTTTCTCGATCATGGTTGCCGCCTTGCTCCAGCACTGATCGATCACTGCTGTGGCTTGCTCAATCACGATAGCAGCCTTGGTCCAGCACAGATCCATCACTCCTGTGGCTTGCTCGATCAAGGTAGCAGCCTTGCTCCAACACTGATCGATCACAGTTGTGGCTTGCTCGATCGCTATAGCAGCCTCGCTTGAGCACTGATCGATCACTACTGTGGCTTGCTCGATCATGGTAGCAGCCATGTTCTAGCACTGATCGATCACTACCGTGGCTTACTCGATCAGGTAGCAGCCTTGCTCCAGCACTGCTCAATCATGGGAGCAGCATTGCTCCAGCACTGCTCGATCACTGCCCTGGCTTGCTCGATCATAACAGCAGCCTTACTCCAGCACCGATCGATCACTGTCATAGCTGGCTCGATCACAGTAGGATCCTTGCTCAAGCAGTCCCCGATCACTGCTGTGGCTTTTGCTCGACCATGGTACCACTGTAGCAGCATTGTCCGACCAAGGTACCACGGTAGGACGGCCGCAGCTTTGCTCGACCGCAGTAGCATTGCAACAGCTTCCTTGGGCACGGTACCGCAGTGGCAACCTTGCTCAACCACGGTACCGCGGTAGCATAGCAGCACGGTAGCGGCCTTGCTCGACCAGCGCTCAATCATTCATCGATCACTGCTGTGGCTTGCTCGATCATCGTAGCAGCTGTCGCACCCCGAAATCGAATGGTTCCACAGGCTATCTCGCGACGTCATGGTCATCAATGAATATATGAAAGGAGTCGCCACTAATTATTTAAGGAACTAGTTCCAAGGTCGATCAGAAACCTATCATCCACCTAAGGGAGCATGACACTAACGACCTAGGTTTTATTAGTCGGTCTCGAACCAAAGTTTGGATCCGGGGGTTCTATTACGTTCGAAAGGCTCGCGAGCCCGTCGACACGCCCTAAAATCGGTACCCTAGTGCTTCTAAGCTTGCCTTGTTTTATTAAGTCCAATTCTTACCTTGTTCGAAACATGGATCAGTGGATTGACACAATCTAATAACCAAAATCATGACCCAATTTGCATATGCCAAATATCAAATAATTCATGAAAAGACCCTTCATTTGACTTAGGGAACAACATAGATAATGTCACAGTTCAATATACCACGAGTCAAGCATGTAAGACACAATCAAAGACAACTCAAGGTGGATTCACTTTGTAAGCCTAGACCCGAGATTTAAAGCTGAAGAATAGTTCGAAACAAACCTCAAACAATCACAAAATGAGGCAGTGAGTGATAGCTCCAAAACCCGATATTAGGAGCCTCTGAATGATACGAACTAAGCACCAGACAACCACCAAATTGCAGCAGCTTTTGACAGCCATATAACTGGAAGTTAAGAACTAGGGAATGGCCATAAACGAGGATCAACCAACCAGAAAATGGGGCAGCAGCAATGACAAGCGTGTTAGGGCTCTAATCTCTTAAAAAATGTCATCAAAGATAGGAGAAATCATCGAGCAAAGTGTTGCTGCAGCCATGGACTTTCAACAGATTCATTTTCATCCAAAAGGCCATGGAAACAAAGAAGAAAAATGCAGCACAGAGCAGCAGCACAGACTAACAAAACAGAGTTCTGATCTCCACAGAACCGATATGGCAAGTGGATGAAATCATTGAACTGGGAGCTGCAGCAAATATGGACTTTAAACAGCCATGTTCCCTATAAAAATCATCGTTAAATCAAAGGAAAACAGAACAAGGAGCTGCTACAATAACAGGCAAATAGATGGCTCCATTCTCATTGAAAGTGGGTTTGAAATCACGAGAACTCCCGACGCAATGACCCGCAGCAATGACAGAAACGAAACAGCCCTATTCTTGTAGAAAATGGTGACGAAATCACGGCATATGAACGCATAAGCACCAGCTGCACGACGGAGACAAAACAGCCCTATTTCACTTCAAAAACACGTCAAACAAAGGGAGATCGTCGAGCAAAGAGTAGCCACAACCTCAGCCACTGAACAACTCCAGTTCTCTCAAAATGTCATTGAAAATCAAGGAAAAACTCCCAGCAAAGGGCTGCTGCAACGACCAAAAAACTGAGGCTCTAATCTCCTCAAAATAACCATGAAAGTGGGAGATATCATCGAGCAAAGGGGCTGCTGCAGCTCTCACCTTTAAGCAGCTTTATTTTTATCAAAAACCATTATTAAATCGAAGGAACGACTGAACAAGAGCCTGCTGCAATGATGGGCAAATAGATAGTTCTATCCCATTGAAAACGGGATTGAAATAACGAGAAATCCTCGAGCAATTACCAGCGGCAACCCTGGGCATTAAACAACACTTTTTCCCATCGAAATTCACGTTAAAACCAAGGAAAAACAGGGAGTAAGGAGCTGCTGCAATGGGTAACTCTATTCTCCTTCAAAATGGGATTTAAGTCATGAGAATCCTTGAGCAATGACCAGCAGCTACCTTGAGCACTAAACAACACTATTCTTACCAAAAGAGTCATTTAAGAGGAGGAAAAATAGAGAACAAGGAGCTGCTGCAGTGGCAGGAAAGCTAAGGCTCTATTCTCCTCAAGAATACCATTGAAAGCGGGAGAAATCATCAAGCAAAGAACTGCTGAAACTATGGACATTATGCAGCCTTGTTTTCCTTGAGAATGACATGAAAATCAGGAGAAGACTCACAGTAAAGGGCTACTGCATAATCGAACACACCGTGGCTCTAATATCCTCATAATCGACATCAAAAATGGGAGACATCATTGAGCATAGGGACTGCTGCAACCAGGGCCATTGAGCAGCCCATTCTCCGTCAAAAATGACGTCGGAATTCATAGGAGAATCAAGCAAGGAGCAATCAGAGGAGTAACACTTCATTTAAGTGGCAACTAATCAGCACATGGACCACAACGAAGGCAGCTAACAGCAGCAACCAGTAGCTAAACAACACTTAACAGCAATTCTGCAGTAGCACGATGGTAAATGCAGCAAGTACAACACATAAACAGCAGCTGAACGTTGACTCCGCAACATATAACAACTCCTACTCACCGAACAGGAGAGGTTAACTGTCGTTTGGGACGGTAGCAGCCATAAAGATTCGGCCTAGGATGAAGGAGGCTGCGGCTCGGTGTTCACGCAGAGGAATGGCTCCGGGCAGTAGACGGAGACAGGGGATGGGCGGAGCGGCAGCGTAGGCGAGGGAATGGCTATTCTCGGCGCTGGAAGGAGTGGTCCGGGGCGGTTGTAGTGCTGTTCTCCTATCTCAGGCATTTGGTCGGACATCTTCAATGCGTCTTCAGCTTTGCATTTCGAAAGACGACCAGAGCAGTTAGGGAGTATGTCTGTCGTGGAATTGAGGCTGGTCGGAGAAGATCGGATGTGGAAAACGGTGGAGGATGCAGCTCGGGACCTCCCCCCTTCTTCCTTGCTCAGCTGCTGGTCTTTATCGAAGGAGGTCAATGGCAGGCGGAAGACACAGTCGGCGGTGGAGCAGAGGGCGCCGTGTGACAGTGCAGCGGGTTGGGCTCGAGGTGTCGACGCCGCCGGATGACCGGAGATGTAGGCCTTTCACCGGGGAGCAATGTGGATCTCCCGTGAAAATGTGCACGGCATGTCTGCCGAAGACCCAAGGACGTCAAGTCCTCTGATCTGATTTGTAATTTTCTGATTTTTTTTATTTTTTGTTCAATTAACTTTTTAACTTTTTTGTTTATTTTGTTTGTTGTTTTTTTTTTTAAATATAATGATAAACATAAAATATATATATATAAATAAGAATGTAGAAGTAAAGATTGCCTACAAAGACAAAATAACAAAAAAATGAAACTTGGTCGATCTGAGCCAAAATCGGGGTCCACCCATTTTCTCAAAAAATGAAATTTGAAACCTTTCTGAGCCAAAATAAGGTGTCTACAGCAGCCTTGCTCAAGCACTGCTCAATCATGGTAGTAGCCTTGCCCTAGCATTGCTCGATCATTGCCCCGGCTTGCTCGATTACGGTAGCAGCCTTGCTCCACCGCTAATCGATCACTGCCCTGAACTGCTCGATCACGGTAGGATCCTTCCTCGAGCAATCCATGATCACGGCCATGGCTTTTGCTCGACCACGGTACCACGGTACCAAGGTAGCACGGCCGCAGCATTCCTGGAGCTCAGAAGCATTGCAGCAGCTTCCTCAGCCACGGTGCCACGGTGGCAGCCTTTCTCGACCACAGTACCTCGGTAGCCCAGCAGCAAGGTACCAGCCTTGCTCGAGCAGTGCTCGATGACTGATCGATCACTATTGTGCCTCGCTCCATCACGGCAGCAGCCTTGCTCGAGCACTGATCAATCACTATTGTGGCTTGCTTAATCACTGATCGATCACTGTTGTGGCTTGCTCGATCAGAGTAGCAACCTTGCTCGGTCTCTGATCGATCATTGTTGTGGCTTGCTCGATCACGTTAGCAGCGTTGCTCCAGCAATGATCGATCACTGCTGCGGCTTGCTCCATCACGGTAGTAGCCTTGCTCCAACATTGATCAATCACTGATGTGGCTTGCTCGATCAGGGTAGCAGCCTTGCTCTAGCACTAATCGTTCACTGCTATGCCTTGCTCGATCATGGTAGCAGCGTCTCTCAAGCACTGCTCGATCACTGCCATGGCTTGCTCGATCACGGTAGGAGGCTTGCTCCAGCAATGATCGACCACTGCCCTGGCTTGCTAGATCACCGTAGCAACCTTTCTCAAGCAGTACTCGATCACTGTCGTGGCTTTTGGTCGACCATGGTACCAAGGTAGCACGGCCGCAGCTTTGCTCGAGCACGGTAGCATATCAGCTTCCTCGACCACTGTGCCACTGTGGCAGGCTTGCTCCAACACTGATCAATCACTACTGCGGCTTGCTCGATCAGGGTAGCAGCCTTGCTCCAACACTGATCGATCACTGCTATGCCTTGCTCGATCATGGTAACAGCATCTCTCAAGCACTGCTCAATCACTACCATGGCTTGCTCGATCACTGTATGAGGCTTGTTCCAGCAATGATCGACCACTGCCCTGGCTTGCTTAATCAGGTAGCATCCTTTCTCAAGCAGTACTCGATCACTATCGTGGCTTTTGCTCGACCATGGTACCAAGCTGGCACGGCCACAGCTTTGCTCAAGCACGGTAGCATATCAGCAGCTTCCTCAACCACAGTGCCACGGTGGCAAGCTTGCTCGATCACTCATCGATCACTGCTGTGGCTTGCCCGATCACGGTAGCAGCCTTGCTCCCGCACTGACTGATCACTGCTGTGGCTTGCTCGATCACAGTAGCAGCCTTGCTCCGGCACTGATCGACCACTCCTGTGGCTTGCTCGATCATCGTAGCAGCCTTGCTCCAGCACTGATCGATCACTACCGTGGCTTGCCCGATCTTGGTAGCAACCTTACTTAAGCACTGATCGATCAGCACCGTGGCTTGCTTCATCACAGCAGCAGCCTTGTTCTAGCACTGATCAATCACTGCCGCGGCTTCATCACGATAGCATCCCTGCTCCAGCAGTGCTCGATCACTGTTGTGGCTATTGCTCGACGACGGTACCAAGTTAGCACGACAATAGATTTGCTCCAGCACGGCAGCATTGCAGGAACTTCCTCGACCATGGTACCACGATTGCAGCCTTGCCCAAGCAGTGCTCGATCACTCATCCATCACTGCTGTTGCTTGGTCGATCACGGCAGCAACCTTGCTCCAGCACTCATCGATCACTGTTGTGGCCTGCCCGATCACGGTAGTAGCCTTGCTCCAGCACTGATCGATCACTGCCATGGCTTGCTCGATCACGGCAGCATCCTTGCTCAAGCAATACTCGATCACTGCCGTGGGTTTTTCTCGACCACGGTACAAAGGTAGCACGGTCAAAACTTTGGTCGAGCACGGTAGCATTGCAGCAACTTCCTGGACCACGGTACCATGGTGGCAGGATTGCCCGACCATGGGGCCGCGGTAGCATAGCAGAGCGGTAGTGCAGCGGCACGATAGCAACCTTGCTCGGGCAGTGCTCGATCAGCCATCGATCACCTTTGTAGCTTTCTCGATCACGGTAGCAGCCTTGCTTCAGCACTGATGAATCACTGCGGTGACTTGCTCCAGCACTAATCCATCACTACCGTGGCTTGCTCGATCACGGTAGCAGCCTTACTCCGGCACTGATCGATCACTGCCGTGGCTTGCTCGATGATGGTAGCAGCCTTGCTCCAGTACTGAACGATCACTACAATGGCTTGCTAGGTCAATGTAGCATCCTTGCTCGAGCAGTCCTCGATTACAGCCGCGGCTTTTACTCGAACATTGTACGACGGTAGCAGCCTTTCTCTACCACGGCACCAAGGCAGCATGGTTGCAGCTTCGCTTTAGCACGGTAGCATTGCGGCAGCTTCCTCAACCAGAGTACCACGATGGCAGCCTTGCTCGACCACAGTACCGTGGCAACATAGCAGTGCGGTAGCGCAATAGCACGGTAGCAGCCTTGCTTGAGCAGTGCTCGATCATTGATCGGTCACTGCTGTGGCTTACTCGATCACAGTAATTGCCTTGCTCCAACACTAATCGATCACTGTTGTGGCTTGCTCGATCATAGAAGCAGCCTTGCCCGAGCACTAATCGATCACTACTGTGGCGTGCACGATCACGGTAACAGCCTTGCTCCGGCAATGAGTGATCATTGATCGGTCACTGCTGTGGCTTACTCGATCACAGTAATTGCCTTGCTCCAACACTAATCGATCACTGTTGTGGCTTGCTCGATCATAGAAGCAGCCTTGCCCGAGCACTAATCGATCACTACTGTGGCGTGCACGATCACGGTAACAGCCTTGCTCCGGCAATGAGTGATCACTGCTGTGGCTTACTCGATCACTGCTGTGGCGTGCACGGTCATGGTAGCAGCCTTGCTCCGGCAATGAGTGATCACTGTTGTGGCTTGCTCGATCATGATAGCAGCCCTGCTCAAGCACTACTGTGGCTTGTTTGATCACGGTAGCAGCCTAGCTCCGCCACTGATTGATCACTGTCGTGGCTTGCCGGATCACGGTAGTAGCCTTGCTCGAGCAGTGCTCGATCACTGTTGTGGCTTGCTCGATCACGGTAGCAGCCTTGCTCCAGTAAATATCAATCACTCCAATGGCTTGCTCGATCATGGTAGTAGCAGTGCTCCAGCACTGATCGATCACTGCTGCGGCTTGCTCGATCATAGTAGCAGCCTTGCTCCAACCCTGATTGATCACTGCTGTGGCTTGCTCGACCATAGTAGCAGCCTTGCTCAAGCATTGCTCGATCATGGCAGCAGCCTCGCTCAAGCAGTGCTCAATCAGTGCCCTGGCTTGCTCGATCGTGGTAGCAGCCTTGCTCCAGCACCGATCGATCACTGCCGTGGCTTGCTCGATCACAGTAGGATCCCTGCTCGAGCAGTCCTTGATCACTGTCGTGGCTTTTGCTTGACCACGGTACCACTATAGTAGCCTTGCCGGACCATGGTACCAAGGCAGTACGGCCGCAGCTTTGCTCGAGCACGTTTCATTGCAGCGACTTCCGCGGCCACTGTACCACAGTGGCAGCCTCGCTCGACCACGGTACCGCGGTAGCATAGCAGTGCGCTGGCACAGCAGTAGGGTAGCAGCCATCCTAGAGCAGTCCTCTATCACTGATCGATCACTGCTGCGGCTTGCTCAATCACGGTAGCAGCCCTACTCCAGCACTGATCGATCACTGCTGTGGTTGCTTAATCACGATTGCAGCCTTGCTCGAGCAGTGGTCGACCACTGATAGATCACTGATCGATCGCTACTGTGCTTTGCTTCATCACGGTAGCAGCCTTGCTCCTGCACGACTCGATCATTGCTGTGGCATGCTCGATCACGGTTGTAGCCTTGCTCCAGTATTGATCGATCATTGCTATGGCTATCTCGATCAAGGTAGCAGCCTTGCTCCAGCACTGATCGATCACTGCCGTGCCTTTCTCGATCAATGTAGCAGCCTTCCTCGAGCAGTTCTCGATCACTGTTGTGGCTTGCTTGATCACGGTAGCAGCCTTGCTCCAGCACTGATCAATCACTGCCATGGCTTGCTCGATCACGGTAGCTGTATTGCTCCAGCACTGATCCATCACTACCGTGGCTAGCTCGATCAGAGTAGCATCCTTGCTCGAGCAGTACTTGATCACTGTCATGGCTATTGCTCAACCACGGTGCTAAGGCAGCACAGTCGCAACTTTGCTCGACCACGATAGCATTACAGCAGCTTCCTTGGCCACAGTACTGCAGTGGCAGCCTGGCTCAACCACGGCACCGAGGAAGCATAGCAGTGCGACAGCGCAGCAGCACGATAGTAGCCTTCCTCGAAGCAGTCCTCGATCACTGCTGTGGCTTGCTCGATCACTGCTGTGGCTTGCTCAATCACGGTAGCAGCCCTGCTCCAGCACTGATCGATCACTGCTGCGGCTTCCTCCATGACGGTAGCAGGCGTGCTCGATCACTAATCGGTCACTGCTGTGGATTACTCGATCACGGTAGCAGCCTTGCTCGAGCACTGGTTGATCACTACTGTGCCTTGCTCGATCATGGTAGCAGGCTTGCTCCAGCACCGATTGACCACTGGTGTGGCTTGCTCGATCACAGTAGCAGCCTTGCTCCAGCACTGACCGATCACTGCTATGGCTTGCTCGATCAGGGTCGCAGCCTTGCTCCAGCACTAATCGATCATTGTTGTGGCTTGCTCGATCAGGGTAGCAGCCTTGCTCAAGCACTGCTCGATCACTGCCATGCCTTGCTCGATCACTGCCATGCCTTGCTCCAGTACTAATCCATCACTACAGTGGCTTGCTCGATCACAGCAGCATCCTTGCTACAGCAGTGCTCGATCACTGTCGTGGCTTTTGCTCGACCACGGTACCAAGCTAGCATGGCTGCAACTTCGCTCGGGCATGGTAGCATTGCAGCAGCTTCCTCCACCACAATACCACGGTGGCAGCCTTGCTCACGCACTACTGAATCACTACCATGGC
This sequence comes from Lagerstroemia speciosa, assembly GCA_037672795.1. NCBI lineage: Eukaryota > Viridiplantae > Streptophyta > Magnoliopsida > Myrtales > Lythraceae > Lagerstroemia > Lagerstroemia speciosa. The sequence goes on along the minus strand of CM075297.1, from coordinate 236,195 downwards.
TTGCTCGATCACGGTAGCAGCCTTGCTCCAGCACTAGTCGATGACTGCCGTGGCTTGCTCGATCAAGGTAGCAGCCTTGCCCCGGTGGCTTGCTCGATCATGGTAGCAGCCTTGCTCCAGAACTGATCGATCACTACTGTGGCTTGCTCGATCACTGATCGATCACACCTATGGCTTGCTCGATCACGGTAGCAGCCTTGCTCCAGCACTGGTCGATCACTACTGTGGCTTGCTCGATCATGGCGGCAGCCTTGCTCCAACACTGCTCGATCATGGTAGCAGCCTTCCTCCAGCACTGCTCGATCATGGTAGCAACCTTCCTCCAGCACTGATTGATCACTTTTGTGGCTTGCTCGATCATGGTAGCATCCTTTCTCGAGCAGTCCTCCATCACTGCCGTGGCATTTGCTCGACCACGGTAGCAGCCTTGCTCGACCACATTACCACGGTAGCATGACCGCAGCTTTTTTCGAGCACGTCAGCATTGCAGCAGCTTCGTCGACCACGATACCACAATGGCAGCCTTGCTCGACCATTGTACCGCGATAGCATAGCGACGCGGTAGCGCAACAGCACGGTAGCAGCATTGCTTGAGCCGTGCTCGATCATTGAATGATCACTGCTGTGCTTTGCTTGATCACGGTAGCAGCCTTGCTCTAGCACTGATCGATCACTGCCATGGCTTGCTCGATCAGGGCAGCAGCCTTGCCCAAGAACTGCTCGACCAATGCCCTAGCTTGCTCGATCACGGTAGCAACCTTGCTCCAACACTGATCAATCACTACCATGGCTTGCTCGATCATGGTAGCATCCTTGCTCGAGCAGTCCTCCATAACTACCGTGGCTTTTGCTCGACCACGGTGCCACGGTAGCAGCCTTGCTCAACCACGGTGCCAAGGTAGCACGGGCGCAACTTTGCTCGAGCACGGTTGCATTGCAGTAGCTTCCTCGACCACGGTACCACGATGGCAGCCTTTCTCGACCAAGGTACCACGGTAGCATAGTAGCCCAGCAGCGCGGCAACAAGGTAGCAGCCTTGCTGGAGCAGTGCTCGATCACTGATCGATTACTGTTGTGGCTTGCTTGATCACAGTAGCAGTGTTGCCCCAGCACTGATGGATCACTACTGTGGCTTCCTCGATCACTGTTGTGGCTCGATCGATCACGGTAGCAGCATTGCTCGAGCATTGATTGATCATTGCTGTGTCTTGCTCGATCATGGTATCAGCCTTGCTCCAGCACTACTCGATCATGCCAGCAACCTTGCTCCAGCACTGCTCGATCACTGCCCTAGCTTGCTCGGTCACGGTAGCAGCCTTGCTCCAACATTGATCGATCACTGCCGTGGCTTACTCGATCATGGGGCCATTCTTGCTCGAGCAGTCCTCAACCACTGCCGTGGTAGCTGCTCGACCACGGTAGCAACCTTGCTCGAGCAGTGCTCGATCACTGATCGATCACTGCTATGGCTTGCCCGATCACGGTAGCAGCCTTACTCCAGCACTGATCGATCACTATTGTGGTTTGCTTGATTAGGGTATTAGCCTTCCTCTAGCACTGATCGATCACTGCTGTGGGTTGCTCGATCATGGTAGCAGCCTTGATCCAGCACTGATCGATCACTACTGTGGCTTGGTCGATCACCGTAGTAGCCTTGCTCCGGCACTGATCGATCAGTGCTGAGGCTTGCTCGATCATGGTAGCACCCTTGCTCCGGCACTGCTTGATCATGGCAGCAGCCTTGCTCAAGCACTTCTCGATCACTGCCCTGGCTTGCTTGATCATGGGAGCTGCCTTGCACCAGCACTGATCAATCACTGCTGTGGCTTGCTTGATCACAGTAGCATCCTTGCTCGTGCAGTCCTCGATCATTGCCGTGGCTTTTGCTCGACCATGGCAATAGCCGTGCTCGACCACAGTACAAAGGTAGCACGGCCGCAGCTTTGCTGAAGGACGGTAGCATTGCAAAAGCTTCCTCGATCACGGTACCATGGTGGCAACCTGGCTTGACCACGGTATAGCGGTAGCATAGCAACGCGGTACCGCAGTAGCACGATAGCAGCCTCGCTCGATCACTGCTCTATCTCGCACGATCACAGTAGCAGCCTTGCTCTAGCACTGATCGATCACTGCTACGGCTTACTCGATCATGGCAGCAGCCTTGCTCCAGCACTGCTCGATCATGGCAGCAGCCTTGCTCAGGCACTGCTCAATCACTTCCCTAGGTTGCCCGATCATGGTAGCTGCCTTGCTCCAGCACTGATCGATCACTGCCGTGGCTTGCTCGATCACGGTAGCATCCTCGCTCGAGCAGTCGTTGATCACTGTCATGGCTTTTGCTCGAACACGGTACCACTGTAGTAGCCTTGCTCAGCCACAGCACCCAAGTAGCACGGCCGCAGCTTTGCTCTAGCACGGTAGCTTTGTAGCAGCTTGCTCGACCACGGTACCGTGGTGGCAGCCTTGCTCGACCACGATACCGTGGTAGCATTGCAGCGCGGTAGCATAGCAGCATGGTAGTAGCCTTGCTCGAGCAGTGCTCAATCCCTGATCGAACACTGCTGTGGCTTCCTCAATCACGGTAGCAGCCTTGCTCGATCACAGTCGCAGCCTTGCTTCAGCACTGATCGATTACTAATGTGCCTTAATCGACCATGGTAGCAGCCCTGCTCCAGCACTGCTCGATCATGGCAGTAGCCCTGCTCCAGCACTGCTCGATCAGTACCTTGTCTTGCTCGATCACGGTACCAGCCTCGCTCCAGCACTAACTGATCACTACTGTGGCTTGCTTGATCATTGTAGAAGCCTTGCTCCAGCATTGATCGATCGATGCTATGGCCTGCTCGATCATGGTAGCAGCCTTGCTCCAGTGGCTTTCTCGATCATGGTAGCAGCCTTGCTTCAGCACTAATCGATCACTACTGTGGCTTGCTCAATCACTGATCGATCACAGAAGTGGCTTGCTCGATCAGGCAGCAGCCTTGCTCCAGCACTGGTCGATCACTGTTGTGGCTTGCTCGATCATGGCGGCAACCTTGCTCCAACATTGCTCGATCAGGCCAGTAACCTTCTTCCGGCACTGATCGATCACTGTCGTGGCTTGCTCGATCATGGTAGCATCCTTTCTTGAGAAGTCCTCTATCACTGCCGTGGCATTTGCTCGACCACGGTAGCAGCCTTGCTCGACCACGGCACCACGGTAGCACGACCGTAGCTTTTCTCGAGCACGGCAACATTGCAGCAGCTTCCTCGACCACGGTACCACAGTGGCAGCCTTGCTCGACGACGGTAGCGCAATAACATAGCGGCGTGGATGCGCAGCAACACGGTAGCAGCCTTGCTCGAGCCGTGCTCGATCATTGATCGATCACTGCTGTGTTTTGCTCGATCATGGTAGCAGCCTTGCTCGCGCAGTATTCTATCACTGCTATGGCTTGCTCAATCATAGTAGCAACCTTGCTCCAGCACTGACCGATCACTATTGTGGCTTGCTCGATCACGGTACTAGCCTTGCTCCAGCACTGATCGATCACTGCCGTGGCTTGCTCGATCAGGGCAGCAGCCTTGCCCAAGAATTGCTCGATCACTGCCCTGGCTTCCTCGGTCATGGTAGAGGCCTTGCTCTAACACTGATCGATCACTGTCGTGCCTTCTTCGATCACGGTAATATACTTGCTCGAGCAGTCCTCCATCGCTACCGTGGCTTTTGCTCTATCACGGTACCACGGTCGTAGCCTTGCTCGACCACGGTACCAAGGAAGCACGGGCGCAACTTTGCTCGAGCACGGTTGCATTGTAGCAGCTTCCTCGACCACGATAGCACGGTAGCAGCCTTGCTCGAGCAGTGCTCGATAACTGATTGATTACTGCTGTGGTTTGCTCGATCATAGTAGCAGCCTTGCTCCAGCACTGATGGATCACTACTATGGCTTGCTTGATCACTGATCGATCACAGCTGTGGCTTGATCGATCACGGTAGCAGCCTTGCTCCAGCATTGATCGATCATTGCTTTCTCCTACTCGATCATGGTATCAGCCTTGCTCCAGCACTACTCGATCATGCCAGCAACCTTACTCAAGCACTGCTTGATGACTACCCTGGCTTGCTCGGTCACGGTAGTAGCCTTGCTCCAGCATTGATCGATCACTGCCGTGGCTTACTCAATCATGGTGCCATCCTTGCTCGAGCAGTCCTCGATCACTGCCGTGGCATTTGTTTGACCACGGTAGCAGCCTTGCTCGACCATAGTACCATGGTAGCAGCCTTGCTCGGGCAGTGCTCGATCACTGATCGATCACTACTATGGCTTGCTCGATCACGGTAGCAGCCTTGCTCCAGCACTGATCGATCACTATTGTGGCTTGCCCGATCACGGTAGTAGCCTTGCTCCAGCACTGATCGATCACTGCTATGGCTTGCTTGATCATGGTAGCAGCCTTGCTCCAACACTGATTGATCACTGTCGTGGCTTGAAACATCACGGTAGTATCCCATGTCGAGCAGTACTTAATCACTGATGTGGATTTTGCTCGACCACGGTACCGATGTAGCACGGCTGCAGCTTTGATCCAGCGCGGTAGCATTGTAGCAGCTTCCTTGTCCAGGGTACCACGGTGGCAGCCTTGCTCGACCACGGTACCGTGGTAGCATAGCAGCGCGGTAGCACAACAGCACGGTAGTAGCCTTGCTCGAGCTGTGCTCGATCACTGCTGTGGCTTGCTCGATCACGGTAGCAGCCTTACTCCAACACTGATCGATCACTGCTGAGACTTGCTCGATCATGGCAGCAGCCTTGCTCCAGCACTGCTCGATCATGGCGGCAGCCTTGCTCAGGCACTTCTCGATCACTGCCCTGGCTTGCTCGATCACGGGAGATGCCTTGCTCCAGAACTGATCAACCACTGCTGTGGCTTGCTTGATCACAGCAGCATCCTTGCTTGAGTAGTCCTCGATCACTATTGTGGCTTTTGCTCAACCACGGTAATAGCCGTGCTCGACCACGGTACCAAGGTAGCACGGCCGCAGCTTTGCTCAAGCACGGTAGCATTGCTGAAGCGACCTCGATCACGGTACCATGGTGGCAGCCTTGCTTGACCATGGTACCGTGGTAGCATAGCAACGCGATAGCACAGCAACCCGATAGCACAGCAGCACGGCAACAGCCTTGCTCGAGCAACGCTCGATCACTGCTGTGGCTTGCACGATCACAGTGGCAGCCTTGCTCTAGCACTGATCGATCACTACTACGGCTTGCTCGATCACTGCTGTGGCTTGCTCGATCATGTTAGCAGTCTTGCTCCAGCACTGCTCGATCACCTCCTTGGCTTGCTCGATCACGGCAGCGGCCTTGCTCCAGCACTGATCCATCACTACTGAGGCTTGCTCAATCATGGCAGCAGCCTTGCTCCAGCACTGCTTGATCATGGCAGCAGCCTTGCTCAGGCACTGCTCGATCACTGCCCTGGCTTGCTCGATCACGGTAGCAGCCTTGCTCCAGCACTAATCGATCACTGTCGTGGCTTGCTCGATCACGGTAGCATCCTCGCTCGAGCAGTCATCAATCACCGTCGTGGCTTTTGCTCGAACACGGTACCACCGTAGCAGCCTTGCTCAGCGACGGTGCCAAGGTAGCGCGGCCGCAACTTTGCTCTGCACAGTAGCATTGCAGCAGCTTCTTCGACCACGGTACCGTGGTGGCGGCCTTGCTCGACCACGGTATCGTGGTAGCGTAGCAGCACGGTAGTAGCCTTGCTCGAGCAGTGCTCGATCACGATAGTAGGCTTGCTCGATCACGGTCGCAGCCTTGCTCCACCAATGATCGATCACTGATGTGCCTTAATCGATCATGGTAGCAGGCTTGCTCAAGCACTGCTCGATCATGGCAGTAGCCTTGCTCAGGCACTGCTTGATCACTGCCCTGGCTTGCTCGATCACGGTAGTAGCCTTGCTCCAGCACTAATCGATCACTGTCGTGGCTTGCTCGATCACGGTAGCATCCTCGCTCGAGCAGTCATCGATCACCGTCATGGCTTTTGCTCGAACACGGTACCACCGTAGCAGCCTTGCTCAGCGACGGTGCCAAGGCAGCGCGGCCGCAACTTTGCTATAGCACAGTAGCATTGCAGCAGCTTCTTCGACCACGGTACCGTGGTGGCGGCCTTGCTCGACC
>CM075297.1:197525-220025 GCA_037672795.1 Lagerstroemia speciosa | reverse complement strand
TGCCCGATCACCGTAGCATCCTTGCTCGAGCAGTCCTCGAACACTGCGGTGGCTTTTGCTAGACCACGGTACCACGGTACCACGGTAGCAGCCTTGCTCGCCCACGGTACCAAGGTAGGATGGCCGCAGCTTCCCTCAAGCACGGTAGCATTGCAGTAGCTTGCTCGACCACGGTACCACGGTGGCAGCCTTGCTCGACCACGGTACCGTGGTAGCATAGCAGCGCGATAGCGTAGCAGCACGGTAGCATCCTTGCTTGAGCAGTGCTCGACCAGTACTGTGGCTTGCTCAATCGCGGTAGCGGCCTATCTCCGACACTGATCGATCACTACTGTGGCATGCTCGATCACAGTATCAGCCTTGCCCCAGCACTGATCGATCACTGTGTGGCTTGCTCGACCACGGTAGCAGCTTTGCTGAATCACTGATCGATCACCGCTATGGCATGCTCAATCACGGTAGCAGCCTTGCTCCGGCACTGATCGATCACTACTGTGGCTTGCTCGATCAGGGTAGCAGCCTTGCTCGATCACTGATCGATCACTGTTGTGGCTCGCTCGATCACTGTAGCAGCCTTGGTCAAGCGCTGCTCGATGACTGCCATGGCTTGCATCACCTTGGCAGCAACCTTGCTCTACCACTACTTCAGCCTTGCTCGATCACGGTAGTAGTCTTCCTCGGGCACTGCTCGATCACTGCTATGGCTTACTTGACCACTGCTGTGGCTTACTTGACCACTGCTGTGGCTTGCTCGATGACGGTAGCAGCCTTGTTGGATCACTGATCGATCACTACTATGGCTTGCTCGATCACGGTAGCAACCTTGCTGTAGCACTACTTGATCACTACCGTGCCTTGCTGCGGCTCTGTGGTAGCGTGCTCGACCATGGTACCAGGGTAGGGTGGCAGTAGCACCGCTCGATCACGGCAGCACGGCTGCCGCCTTGGTTGAGTGCTGCTTGATCAGGGTAGTAGCTTTGCTCGGGCACTGCTCAATCACTGTTGTGGCTTGCTCGATCGCAGTAGCAGCCTTGCTCAATCACCGATCGATCACTGTTGTGGCTTGCTCGATCACGGTAGCAGCCTCGCTCCAACACTGGTCGATCACTGCTGCGACTTGCCCGATCAGGGTAGCAGCCTTGCTACAGCACTGATCGATCACTGCCTTGGCTTGCTCGACCACGGTAACATCCTTGCTCAAGCAGTCCTCGAACAATGCCGTACCTTTTGCTCGACCACAGTACCATGGTAGCAGCCGTGCTCTAGCACTAATCGACCACTGTCATGGCTTGCTCGATCACGGTAGCATCCTTGCTCGAGGAGTCCTCGATCATTGCCGTGGCTTTTGCTTAGCCACGGTACCACGGTAACAGCCTTGCTCGACCACGGTACCAAGGTAGGATGGCAGCAGCTTTGCTAGAACATGGTAGTACTGTAGCAGATTCCTCGACCACGGTACCACGGTGGCAGCCCTGCTCGACCAAGGTACCGCGTTAGCATAGCAGCGCGGTAGCGTAGCACCACGGTAGCAGCCTTGCTCGAGCAGTGCTCGATCACTGGTCGATCACTGCTGTGACTTGCTCGCTCCGGCACTTGTTGATGACTGCTGTGGCTTACTCGATCACGGTAGTAGCCTTGTTCGATCACTACTGTGGCTTGCTCGATCATGGTAGAAGCCTTGGTCAAGCGCTGCTTGATCACTAGTGAGGCTTCCTCCAGCACTAATTGATCACTGTTGTGGCTTGCTCGATCACAGTGGTAGCCTTGCCCGAGTAGTCCTCCATCACTGCCGTGGCTTTTGCTCAACCACGGTACCATGGTAGCGGCCATGCTCTACCAGGGTACCAAGGTAGCACGGCCACAGCTTTGCTCGAGCACGATAGCATTGCAGCAGCTTCCTTGACCATCGTACCACAGTGGCAGCGTTGCTGGACCACGGTATCGTGGTAGCATAGCAGCACGACAGCAACCTTGCTCAAGCCTTTCCACGATCATCTATCGATCACTGTTGTGGCTTGCCTAATCACTGTAGCAGCCTTACTCTAGCGCTGATCGATCACTGCTGTGGCTTGCTCGATCACGGTAGCGGCCGTACTCCAGCAATGATCGATCACTACTGTAGCTTGCTCGATCATGGTAGCAGCCTTGCTCGATCACTATTGTGGCTTGCTCGATCACGGTAGCAGCCTTGCTCCAGCACTGATCGATCACTATTGTGGCTTGCTCGATCATGGTACCAGCCTTGCCGAAGTACTGCTCGATCACTACCCTGGCTTGCTCGATCGGGGTAGCAGACTTAGTCGAGCACTAATCGATCACTGCCACGGCTTACTCGATCAAGGTAGTAGCCTTGCTCCAGCAATGATCGATCACCGCCGTGGCTTGCTCGATCGAGGTAGCAGCCTTGCTCAAGCACTGCTCGATCACTACCGTGCCTTGCTCGATCACGACTGCAGCCTTGCTTCAGCACTGATCCATACTACCGTGGCTTGCTCGATCACGGTAGCATCCTTGCTCGAGCACTACTTGATCATTGCCGTGGCTTTTGCGCGATCACGGTACAAAGGTAGCACGGCCGTAGCTCTGCTCGATCACTGATCAATCACTGCCGTGGCTCACTCGATCGTGGTAGCAGCCTTGCTCCAGCACTGATCGATCACTGTCGTGGCTTGCTCGATCATGGTAGTAGCCCAGCTGAAGCACTGCTCGATCATGGAAGTGGAATTGCTCACGCACTGCTTGATCACTGCCCTGGCTTGCTCGATCAGGGCAGCAACCTTGGTCGAGCGCTAATCGATCACTGCGGTGGCTTACTCGATCTGGGTAGCAGCCTTACTCCAGCACTGATCGATCACTACCATAGCTTGCTCGTTCAAGGTAGCAGCCTTGCTCAAGCACTGCTCGATCACTATCGTGGCTTGCTCGATCATGGTAGCAGCCTTGCTCTAGCACTGATCCATCACTCGATCACTGCCGTGGCTTTTGCTCGATCACGGTACAAAGGTAGCACGGCCGTAGCAGTGCTCGAGCAAGATAGAATTGCAACTACTTCCTCGACCACAGTACCATGGTGGCATCCTTTGCTCGACCACGATACCATGGTAGCATAGCAGCGTGATAGCAGCCTTGCTTGAGCAGTGCTCGATCACTGCTGTGGCTCGCTCCATCGCGGTAGCAGCCTTGCTCCAGCACTGATCCATCACTGCTGTGGCTTGCTCGATCATGGTAGCAGCCTTGCTCGATCACTGATCAATCACTGTCGTGGCTTGCTCGACATGGTAGCAGCCTTGCCCGAGCAGTCCTCGATCACTGCCACAGCTTTGCTTGAGCACGGTAGCATTGCAGCAGTTTCCACCACCATGGTGGCAGCCTTGCTCGATGACGATACCGCGGTCGCATAGCAATGCGGTAGCGCAGGTGCACGGCAGCAGCCTTGCTTGAGCAGTGCTCGATCACCCATCGATCACTGCAGTGGGCTGGTCAATCACGGTAGCAGCCTTGCTCCAGCACTGCTCTATCACGGTTATGGCTTACTCACCCATGGTAGCAGCCTTGCTGAAGCAATGCTCGATCATGGAAGTAGCCTTGCTCAAGCACTGCTCGATCACTGCCCTGGGTTACTCGATTAGGGTAGCAGCCTTGGTCTAGCAGTGATCGACCACTACTATGGCTTGCTCGATCAAGGTAGCAGCCTTCCTCCAACACTGATCGATCACTGTCGTGGCTTGCTGGACTAAGGTGGCAACCTTACTCCAGCACTGTTCGATCACTACCGTGGCTTGCTCCATGGCGGTAGTAGGCTTGGTCTAGCACTAATCCATCACGGCCGCGGCTTGCTCGATCATGGTAGCGGCCTTGCTCGAACACTATTCGATCACTGTTGTGGCTTGCTGGATCATGGTAGCAGCCTTGCCCAAGCAGTCCTCGATCACTGCCGTAGCTTTGCTCGAGCACGGTCGCATTGCAGTAGTTTCCACCACCACGGTACCACGACGGCAGCCTTGCTCGACCACGATACCGCAGTAGCATAGCAGCGTGGTAGTGCAGGTGCACGACAGCAGCCTTGCTCGAGCAGTGCTCGATCACTACTGTGGCTTGCTCAATCACTGCAGCAGCCTTACTCCAGCAATGATCGATCACTTCTATGCCTTGCTTGATCACGGTAGCAGCCTTGCTCCAGCACTGATCGACCACTGTTGTGGCTTGCTCGCTCATGCTAGCAGCCTTGCTGAAGCACTGCTCGATCATGGAAGTAGCCTTGCTCAAGCACTGCTCGATCACTGCCCTGGCTTGCTCGATCGGGGTAGCAGCCTTCCTCCAGCACTGATCGATCACTATCGTGGCTAGTTGGATCAAGGTTGCAGCCTTCCTCCAGCACTGCTCGATCACTATCGTGGCTTGCTCGATCACGGTAGTAGCCTTGCTCCAGCACTAATCAATCACTGCCGTGGCTTGCTCGATCAAGGTAGCAGCCTTGCTCGATCACTGATCGATCACTGCTATGCCTTGCAGGATCATGGTAGCAGCCCTGCCCGAGTAGTCCTCGATCACTGCCACAGCTTTGCTTGACGACGGCAGCATTGCAGCAGTTTCCACGACCACTGCACCACGGTGCCGGCCTTGCTCCAGCACTGATCGACCACTCTTGTCGCTTGCTCGCTCATGGTAGCAGCCTTGCTGAAGCATTGCTCAATCATGGAAGTAGCCTTGCTCAAGCACTGCTCGATCACTACCCTGGCTTGCTCAATCAGGGTAGCAGCCTTGCTCGAGCAGTACTCGATCACTACTGCGGCTGACTCGATCCCGGTAGTAGCCTTGCTCCAGCACCGATCGATCACTGCCGTGGATCACTCGATCACGGTGGTAGCCTTGCTCCAACACTACTTGATCATGGCAACAGCCTTGCTCAGGCACTACTCGATCACTACCCTGGCTTCCTCGATCACGGTAGTAGCCTTGCTCTAGCACTGCTTGATCACTGCCGTGGCTTTTGCTCGACCTCGGTACCATTGTAGCTACGCTTCCCGACCACGGTACCCAGGTAGCACGGTCGCATTTTTGCTAGAGCATGGTAGCATTGCAGCAGCTTCCTCGACCACGGTACCGCAGTCACACCTTGCTCGAACACGGTACTGCGGTAGCATAGCAGCGCGGTAGCGCTGCAGCACAGTTGCAGCCTTGCTCGAGCAGTGCTCCATCACTGATCGATCACTGCTGTGGCTTTCTGGATCACCGTAGCGGCCTTGCTCAAGCACTGATAGATCACTGTTGTGGCTTGCTCAATCACGGCAGCACCCTTGCTCGATCACTGATCGATCACTATTGTGGCTTGCTCGATCACGGTCCCTTGCTCGATCACGGTCCCTTGCTCGATCATTGATCGATCACTGTTGTGGCTTGCTCGATCATGGTAGCAGCCTTGCTCCAACACTGATATATCACTACTGTGGCTTGCTCGATCATGGTAACAGCCATGCTCCAGCACAGCTTGATCATGGCAGCAGCCTTGCTGAGGCATTGCTCGATCAGGGTAGCAGCCTCGCTCTAGCTCTAATCGATCACTGCCGTGGCTTGGTCGATCACAGTAGCATCCTTGCTCGAGCAGTCCTCGATCACTGCCATGGCTTTTGCTCTACCACGGTACCCTAGTGCCAGTCTTACTCGACCACGGTAGCAAGGTAGCACGGCCGTAGCTGTGCTCCACCATGGTAGCATTGCAGCAGCTTCCTCGACCACGGTACCACGGTGGTAGCCTTGATCAACCACTGGCCTGACTTGCAAGATCACGGTAGCAGCCTTGCTCCAACATTGATCGATCACTGCCGTGGCTTGCTCGATCAGGGTAGCAGCCTTGCTCCAGCACTGCTCGATCACTACCGTGGCTTGCTCAATCACGGTAGCAGCATTGCTCTAGCACTAATCAATCACTGCCGTTGGTTGCTCAATCACGGTAGCATCCTTGCTCGAGCGGTACTCAATCACTGTCGTGGCCTTTGCTCGACCAGTACTCAATCACTGCCATGGCTTTTGCTCGACCATGGTAGAAAGGTAGCACGGCCGTAGTGGTGCTCGAGCATGATAGCATTGCAGCTGCTTCATCAACCAAGGTACCACAGTGCCGCGATAGCGTAGCAGCGCGGTAGCAGCCTTGCTCAAGGAGTGCACGAGCAGTGCTCAATCACTGATCGATCATTGCAGTGGCTTGCTCGATAATGATAGCAGCCTTGCTCCAGGACCGATCAATCACCGCTATGACTAGCTCAATCAGGGTCGCAGCCTTGCCCCAGCACTAATCGATCACCGCTGCGGCTTTCCCGATCAGGGTAGCAGCCATGCCCAAGCACTACTCGATCACTGCCGTGGCTTGCCCGATCACGATGGCAACATTGCTCCAGCAATGATTGATCATTGCCGTGGCTTGCTTGACCACGGTGCCAACCTTGCTCCAGCGCTGTTCAATCATGGCAGCAGCCTTGCTCCAGCATCGCTCCATCAATGCCCTGGGTTGCTCGATCACGGTAGCAGCCTTGCTCCAGCACTGATCGATCATTGCCATGGCTGTCTCGATCACGGTAGCATCCTTGCTCGAGCGGTTCCCGATCACTGCCGTGGCTTTTGCTCAACCACGGTACCATGGTTGCAGCCTTGCTCGACCACGGTACGAAGGTACCATGGCCACAACTTTGCTCGAGCACGGTAGCATTGCAACAACTTCCTCGACCAAGGTACACGGTGGTAGCCTTGCTCGACCACTGTGCTGCGGCAGCGCAGTTGCACGGTAGCAGCATTGCTTGAGCAGTGCTCGATCACTGATCGGTCACTCCTGTCACTTGCTTGATCCGGGTAGCAGCCTTGCTCCAGCACTAATCGATCACCGCCGTGGCCTGCTCAATCACGGTCGCAGCCTTGCTCGAGCAGTACTCGATCACTGCCATGGCTTGCTCGGTCAAGGTAACAGCCTTGCTTTAGCACTGATCAATCACTGTCATGGGTTGCTCGATTATGGTAGCATCCTTGCTCGAGCACGGTAGCATTGCAGTAGCATCCTCGACCACAGTACCACGGTGGCAGCCTTGCTCAACCACGGTGCCATGGTAGCATAGCATCGCGATAGCGCAGCAGCAGGGTAGCGGCCTTTGCTCGAGTAGTGCTCAATCACTACTGTGGCTTGCTCGATCACGGTAGTAGCCTTGCTCCAGCACTGCTCGATCACTGCCGTGGCTTTTGTTCGACCTCTGTACCATGGTAGCTACCCATCCCGACCACGGCAGCAAGTTAGCACGGCCGCATTTCTGCTAGAGCACGGTAGCATTGCAGTAGCTTCCTCGTCCACGGTATCGTAGTGGCACCTTGCTCGACCACGGTACCATGGTAGCATAGCAACGCGGTAGTGCAGCAGCACGGGAGCAGCCTTGCTCGAGCAGTGCTCTATGACTGATCGATCACTACTATGGCTTGCTTGATCATAGTAGCAGCCTTGCTCAAGCACTGATTGATCACTATTGTGGCTTGCTGGATCACGGTAGCACCCTTGCTCGATCAATGATCGATCACTATTGTGGCTTGCTCGATCACGGTAGCAGCCATGCTCCAGCACTGATATATCACTACTGTGGCTTGCTCGATCACGGTAGCAGCCTTGCTCCAGCACTAATCGATCACTGAAGTGGCTTGCTCGATCACGGTAGCATCATTGCTCGAGCAGTCCTCGATCACTGCCATGGCTTTTGCTCGACCACGATGCCATGGTGACAACCTTGCTCGACCACGGTACCAAGGTAGCACGGCCGCAACTTTACTCTACCATGGTAGCACTGCAGCAGCTTCCTCGACCACGATACAATGGTGGCAGCCTTGCTTGACCACTGGTCGATCACAGGCCTGACTTGCTCGATCACGGTAGCAGCCTTGCTCCAGCACTGATCCATCATAGCTGTCGCTTGCTTGATCAAGGTAGCAGCCTTGCTCCAGCACTGCTCGATCACTGCTGTGGCTTGCTCGAGCAGTACTCAATCACTGCCTTGGCCTTTGCTCGACCAGTACTCAATCACTGCCGTGGCTTTTGCTCGACCATGGTAGAAAGGTAGCACGACCGTAGCGGTGCTCGAGCATGATAGCATTGCCACTGCTTCCTCGACCATAGTACCATGGTGCCAGCCTTTGCTCTACCACTGTGCCGCGATAGCATAGCAGCGCGGTAGAGTAGCAGCATGGTAGCAGCCTTGCTCGAGCAGTGCACGATCACTGCAGTGGCTTGCTTGATCACGGTAGCAGCCTTGCTCCAGGACTGATCGATTACTGCTATTACTTGCTCGATCAGGGTAGCTGCCTTGCGCCAGCATTGAACGATCAGTGCCATGGCCTTCTCAATCAAGGTAGCAGCCATGCTCAAGCACTGCTCAATCACTAACGTGGCTTGCTTGATCACGATGGCAGCATTGCTCTAGCACTGATCGATCACCGTCGTGGCTTGCTCGATCACGGTACCGGCCTTGCTCTACCGCTGTTCCATCATGGCAGCAGCCTTGCTCAAGCAATGCTCGATCACTGCCCTGGCTTGCTTGATCACGGTAGATGCCTTGCTCCAGCACTGATCGATCACTACCATGGCTGTCTCGATCATGGTAGCATCCTTGCTCGAGCAGTTCCCGATCACTGCCGTGGCTTTTGCTCAACCACGGTACCATGGTAGCAGCCTTACTCAACCACGGAACCAAGGTAGCGCGGCCATAGCTTTGCACGAGCATGGTAGCATTGAAACAACCTCCTCGACCAAGGTACACGGTGGCAGCCTTGCTCTACCGCGGTAGCGCAGTGGCACGGTAGCAGCCTTGGTCGAGGCGTGCTAGATCACTGATCGATCACTGTTGTCGCTTGCTCGATCCGGGTAGCAGCCTTGCTCCAGCACTGATCGTCACTGCCGTGGCTTGCTCAATCACAGTAACAGCCTTGCTCGAGCAATACTCGATCAGTGCCGTGGCCTTTGCTTGACCATGGTACCAAGGTAGCACGGCCGTGGCTTTGCTTGAGCACGGTAGCATAGCAGCAGCTTCCTCGACCATGGTACCATGGTGGCAGCCTTGCTCGACCACGGTGCCACGGTAGCGCATCAATAGGGTAGATGCCTTGCTCGAGCAGTGCTCGATCACTGATCGATCACTCCTGTGGCTTGCTCGATCACGGTAGTAGCCTTCTCCAGCACTGGTCGATCACTTCGGTGGCTTGCTCGATCATGGTGGTAGCCTTGCTTCAGCACTGCTCGATCGTGGCAGCAGCCTTGCTCAGGCACTGCTCGATCACTGCCCTGGCTTGCTCGATCACGGTAGTAGCCTTGCTACAGCATTGTTCGATCACTGCCGTGGCTGGTGCTCGACTACAGTACCACGGTAGCTGCCTTGCCCAACCCTGGTACCATGGTAGCACAGCCGCATTTTTGCTAGAGCACGGTAGCATTGCAGTAGCTTCCTCGTCCATAGTACCGCAGTGGTACCTCTCTTGACCACGGTACTGCGGTAGCATAGCAGCGCGGTAGTGCAGCAGCATGGTAGCAGCCTTGCTTGAGTAGTGCTCTATCACTGATCGATCACTGGCTTGCTCGATCACAGTAGTAGCCTTGCTCCAGCACTGATCGATCACTACTGTGGCTTGCTCGATCATGGTAGCAGCCTTGGTGAAGCACAGCTTGATCATGGCAGCAGCCTTGCTGAGGCACCGCTCGGTCACAGTAGCAGCCTTGCTCCAGCACTAATCAATCACTGCCCTGGCTTGCTCGATTACGGTAGCATCCTTGCTCGAGCAGTCGTCGATTACTTCCATGGCTTTTGCACGACCACCGCACCAACGTAGCACGGCCGCAGCTTTGCTCCAGTACGGTAGCATTGTAGTAGCTTCCTCGACCACAGTACCACGGTGGCAGCCTTGCTCGACCACGGTACTGTGGTAGCATAGCAGCGCGGTAGCACAGCAGCACGGCAGTAGCCTTGTTGGAGCGGTGCACGATCACTGTACCAGCCTTACTCCAGCACTGATCGATCAATGCTGTGGCTTGCTCGATCACGGTAGCAGCCTTGCTCGATCACTGATCGATCACTGCTATGGCTGGCTCGATCACGATAGCAGCCTTGCTATAGGATTGATCGATCATTGCTGTGGCCAGCTCAATCAGGGTAGCAGCCTTGCTCCAGCACTAGTCGATCACTGCTACGGCTTGCTCGGTCAGGGTAGCAGCCTTGCTCAAGAGCTGCTCGATGACTGCCATGGCTTGCTTGATCACAGTGGCAACCTTGCTCTAGCAATGATCGATCGCTACCGTAGCTTGCTCGATCACGGTAGCAGCCTTGCTCCAGCGTTGCTCGATCATGGCAGCAGCCTTGCTCAAGCACCGCTCGATCACTGTCCTGACTTGCTCGATCGCAGTAGTAGCCTTGCTCTAGCACTGATGGATCACCGTCGCAACTTACTCGATCACGGAAGCATCCTTGCTCGAGAAGTCCTCGATCACTGCCGTGGCTTTTACTCGACCACGGTACCAAGGTAGCACGGCCGCAACTTTGCTCGAGCATGGTAGCATTGCAATAGCTTCCTCGACCACGATACCACGCTGGCAACCTTGCCCGACCACCGCTCCACTGTAGCATAGTGGCGTAGCAGTGCAGTAGCGCAGTAGCAGCCTTGCTCGAGCAGTGCTCGATCACTAATCGATCACTGCTTTGGCTTGCTTGCCTTGCTCCAGCACTGATCGATCACTGCGGTAGCTTGCTCGATCAGGGTAGTATTCTTGCTCGAGCATTGCTGGATCATTGCCGTGGCTTGCTCGATCAGGGTAGCAGCCTTGCTCTAGCGCTGATCGATCACCATCGGGGCTTGCTCGATCACGGTAGCATCCTTGCTCGAGTAGTACTCCATCACTGCCGTGGTTTTTGCTTGACCACATTTTTAAGGTAGCAAGACCACAGCTGTGCTCGACCACGGTAGCATTGCAGCAACTTCCTCAACCACGGTACCACGATGGCAGCCTTGCCCCGACCACGGTACCACGGTAGCAGAGCAACGCGATAGCGCCACAGCACGGTAGCAGTGTTGCTCGAGCAGTGCTCGATAAGGGATAGATCACTGCTTAGGTTGGCTCGAGGAGGGTAGCAGCCTTGATGAAGGACTGATCCATCACTGTTGTGGCTTGCTCGATCAGGGTAGCAGTGTTTCTCAAGCACTGCTCCATCACTGCCGTGTCTCGCTTGATCAGTGCCATGTCTTGCTCAATCAGGGTAGCAGCTATGCACCAGCACTGATCGATCATCGCGGTGGCATTCTCGATCATGGTAGCATCCTTGCTCGAGCATTACTTGATCATTGCCGTGGCTTTTGCTCAACCACGGTATCAAGGTAGCACGACCGCAGATTTGTTCAAGTACGCTAGCATTGCAGCAGCTTCCTCGACCACGGTACCATGGTGACAGCCTTGCTCGACGACGGTACCGTGGTAGTAGAGCAGCGCGGTAGCGCAGCAGCACGGCAGCAACCTTGTTTGAGCAGTGCTCGATCACGGTACCAAGGTAGCAGCCTTGCTCAACCACTGTACCAAGGTAGCACGGCCGCAACATTGCTTGAGCATGGTAGCTTTGCAACAGTTTCCTCGACAACGGTACCACGATGGCAACCTTGGTCGACCACGGTACCACGGTAGCCGAGCAGCGCAGCAGTGCAGTAGCGCGGTAGCGGCCTTGCTCGAGTAGTGCTCGATCACTGCTTTGGCTTGATCGATCTGGGCAGCAGCCTTGCTCAAGCATTGATCGATCACTGCGGTGGCTTGCTCGATTAGGGTAGCAGCCTTGCTCTAGTGCTGATCGATCACCGCCGTGGCATTCTCGAGCAGAACTCCATGACTGCCGTGGCTTCTGCTCGACCACGGTATCAAGGTAGTAGGGCCACAACTGTGCTGGACCACGGTAGCATTGCAACAGCTTCCTCGACCACAGTACCACGGTGGCAGCCTTGCCCTACCACGGTACCACGGTAGCAGAGCAGCGCGATAGCGCAACAGCACGGTAGTAGCGTTGCTTGAGTAGTGCTCGATAACTGATAGATCACTGCTGAGGCTTGCTCGATTAGGGTAGCAGCCTTGCTCAAGCATTGATCCATCTCTGCTGTGGCTTGCTCGATCAGGGTAGCAGCCTTGCTCAAGCACTGCTCGAACACTGTCGTGTCTTGCTCAATCATGGTAGCAACCATTCTCCAGCATTGATCGATCACCGCCGTGGCTTGCTTGATCACAGTAGCATCCTTGCTCGCGCGTACTTGATCAGTGCCGTGGCTTTTGCTCGACCACGGTATCAAGGTAGCACGTCCGCAGCTTTGCTCGAGCACGCTAGCATTGCAGCAGCTTCCTCGACCACGGTACCGCGATGGCAGCCTTGCTCGACCACGGTGCCGCGGTAGCATAGCAGCGCAGAAGTAAAGTAGCACGGTAGCAGCCTTGCTTGAGCAGTGCTCGATCACTGATGGATCACTGCTGTGGCTTGATCGATCATGGTAGCAGCCTTGCTCCGGCACTAATTGATCACTGCTGTGGCTTGCTCGATCACAGTAGTAGCCTAGCTCGATCACTAATCGATCACTGCTGTGACTTGCTCGATCATGATGGCGGCCTTGCTCTAGCACTACTCGACCACGGTAGCAGCCTTGCTCTAGCAATGGTCGATCACTGCTATGGCTTGCTCGATCACGATGGCAGCCTTGCTCCAGCACTGATCGATCACTGCTTTGGCTTTCTCGATCATGGTAGCAGCCTTGCTCCAACACTGATCGATCACTGCTGTGGCGTGCTCGATCAGGGTAGCAGCCTTGCACCAGCACTGCTCAATCATGGAAGCAGCCTTGCTCCAGCCCTGCACGATCACTGCCCTGTCTTCCTCGATCATAGTAGTAGCCTTGCTACAGCATTGATCGATCACTGCCTTGGCTTGCTGGATCACGTTAGCAGCCTTGCTCCAGCACTGATCGATCACTACTGTGGCTTGCTCTAACGCGGTACCATGCTTGCTTGCGCAGTCCTCGATCACTACCGTGGCTTTTGCCCGACCACGGTACCAGGATAGTAGCCTTGCTCGACCACGGTAGCACGGTAGTAGCCTTGCTCAAGTAGTCCTCGATCACTGCCGTGGCTTGCTCGATCACGGTAGCAGCCTTGCTCCAGCACTAATTGATCACTGCTATGGCTTGCTCGATCACAGTAGCAGCCTAGCTCGATGACTAATCGATCACTGCTGTGACTTGCTCGATCATGATGGTGGCCTTGCTCTAGCACGACTCGATCACGGTAGCAGCCTTGCTCTAGCAATGGTCGATCACTGCTATGGCTTGCTCGATCACGATGGCAGCCTTGCTACAGCACTGATCAATCACTGCTCTGGCTTTCTAGATCATGGTAGCAGCCTTGCTCCAGCACTGATCGATCACTGCTGTGGCTTGCTCGATCAGGGTAGCAGCCTTGCTCCAGCACTGCTCAATCATGGAAGCAGCCTTGCTCCAGCCCTGCACGATCACTGCCCTGTCTTCCTCGATCATAGTAGTAGCCTTGCTACAGCATTGATCGATCACTGCCTTGGCTTGCTGGATCACGTTAGCAGCCTTGCTCCAGCTCTGATCGATCACTACTGTGGCTTGCTCTAACACGGTACCATGCTTGCTCGCGCAATCCTCGATCACTACCGTGGCTTTTGCTCGACCACGGTACCAGGATAGTAGCCTTGCTCGACCACGGTACCACGGTAGTAGCCTTGCTCGAGTAGTCCTCGATCACTGCCGTGGCTTGCTCGATCACGGTAGCATCCTTGCTCGAGCAGTACTCGATCAGTGCCGTGGCTTTTGCTCGACCACAGTATCAAGGTAGCACGGCGGCAGCTTTGCTCGAGCACGCTAGCATTACAGCTGCTTCCTCGACCACGGTACCATGGTGGCAGCTTTGCTTGGCCACGGTACTACGGTAGCATAGCAGCGCGGTAGCGCAACAGCACGGTAGCCGCCTTGCTCGAGCAGTGCTCGACCACTAATCGATCATTGCTGTGGCTTGTTTGATCACAGTAGCAACCTTGCTCCAGCACTGATGGATTACTGTTGTGGCTTGCTCGATAACAGTGGCAGCCTTGCTCGACGCCTGATCGATCACTGTTGTGGCTTGCTCGATCATGATGGCGGCCTTGCTCCAGCACTGATCGGCCACCGTTGTGGCTTGCTTGATCAGGGTAGCAGCCTTGCTCCAGCACTGATCGATCACCGCCGTGGCTTGCTTGATCATGGTAGCAGCCTTGCTCCAGCACTGATCGATCACTGCTGTGGCTTGCTCGATCACGGTAGCATCGATGCTCGAGCAGTACTCGATCACTGCCGTGGCTTTTGCTCGGGCAGGGTACCATGGTAGGAGCCTTCCTCGACCACGGTACCAAGGTAGCAAGGCCGCAACTTTGCTTGAGCACAGTAGCATTGCAGTAACTTCCTCGACCACGGTACTGCGGTGGCAGCCTTGCTCGAGCAGTGCTCTATCACTGATCGATCACTGCTGTTGCTCGCTCAATCATGGTAGCAGCCTTGCTCAAGCACTACTCAATCATGGCAGTAGCCTTGCTCAGGCACTGCTCGACCACTGCCCTAGCTTGCTCGATCACGGTAGCTGCCTTGCTCCAGCACTGATCGATCACTGCCGTGGCTTGCTCGACCACGGCACCAAGGTAGCACGACCGCAACTTTGCTAGAGCACAGTAGCATTGTAGCAACTTCCTCGACCAGGATACCACGGTGGCAGCGTTTCTCGACCATGGCACCGCGGTAGCATAGCAGCGCGGTAGCGCAGTAGCGTGGCGGCAGCCTTGCTCGAGCGCGGTAGCAACCTTGCTCCAACTCTAATCGATCACTGTCGTGGCTTGCTCGATCATGGTAGGAGCCTCGCTCCAGCACTAATCGATCATTGCTCGAGCAAGGCTGCTACAGTGCTACTACGCTACCGTGCTGCTATGCAACCACGGTACAGTGGTCGAGCAAGGCTGCCACCATGGCACCGTGGTCGGGGAAGCTGCTGCGATGCTACTGTGCCCCAGCAAAGCTGCAGCCGTGGTACCTTGGTGCCGTGGTCGAGCAAGGCTGCTACCGTGGTACCGTGGCCAAGCAAAGCCACGACAATGATCGAGGACTGCTCGAGCAACAATGCTACCGTGATCAAGCAAGCCATGGAAGTGATCGAGCAAGATAGGGCAGTGATCTAGCAGAGCTGGAGCAAGGCTGCTGCCATGATCTAGCAGTGCTTGAGCAAGGCTGCTACCATGATTGAGCAAGCCACCGCAGTGATTGGCCAGTGCTAGAGTAAGGCTGCTGCCATGAGTGAGCAAGCCACCACAGTAATCGATCAGTGCTAGAGCAAGGCTGCAATCATGATCGAGCAAGCCACGATAGAGATCGATCAGTGCTGTAGCAAGGCAGTTACCATGATCGAGCAAACCACAACAGTGACTGATCAGTGGTCGAGCAAGGCTGCTACCGTGACCGAGCAAGCAACGACAGTGATCGATCAGTGCTGGGGTAAGGCTGCTACGCTGATCGAGCAAGCCACAGCAGTGATCGAGCACCGCTCGAGCAAGGCTGCTACTGTGCTGCTGGGCTACCGCGCTGCTATGCTTCTGCGGTACCATGGTCGAGGAATCTATTGCAATGCTACCGTGCTCGAGCAAAGCTGCGGCCGTGCTACCTTGGTACCGTGGTCGAGCAAGGTTGCAGTCTGTTACCGTGGTCGAGCAAGGCTGCTATCATGGTACCGTGGTCAAGCAAAAGCAAAGACAGAGATCGAGGACTTCTCGATCCAGGTTGCCACTGTGATCGAACAAGCCATGGCGCTGATCAATCAGTGCTGGAGCAAGGCTGCAACCATGATCGAGCAAGGCAAGGCAGTGATCGAGCAGTGCTAGAGCAAGGCTGCTACCGTGATCGAGCAAGGCTGGCACCGCGATCGAGCACGCAACTACAGTGATCGATCAGTGTTGGAGCAAGGCTGGACCCTGATCGAGAAGCCACAACAGTGATCGATCAGTGCTCGAGCAAGGCTGCACCGTGATCGAGCACACCACAACAGTGATCGATCAGTGCTGGAGCAAGGCTAGACCCTGATCGAGAAGCCACAACAATGATCGATCAGTGATCGAGCAAGGCTGCTACCGTGATCGAGCAAGCCACAACAGTGATCAATCAGTGCTGGGGCAAGGCTGCTACCCTGATCGAGCAAGCCAGAGCAATGATCGATCATTTATCTAGCAACGCTCGAGTAAGGTTGCTACCACGTTGCTGTGCCACCGCAGTACAATTGTCTAGCAACTCTGCCACCATGGTACCGTGGTCGAGGAAGCTGCTACAGTGCAATCGTGCTTGAGCGAAGCTGCAGCCGTGCTACCTTGGTACCATGGTCGAGCAAGGCTGCTACCATGGTACCGTGGTCGAACAAAAGCCAAGGCAGTGATCGAGAACTGCTCGAGCAAGGATGCTACCGTGATCGAGCAAGCCACGGCGATGACGATCAATGCTGGAGCAAGGCTGCTACCGTGATCGAGCAGTGCTGGACCAATGCAACAGCCATCATCGAGCAGCGCTGGAGCAAGGCTGCTACCGTGATCGAGCAAGCCACGACGGTGATTGATCACTGCTGGAGCAAGGCTACTACCCTGATCGAACAAGCCACAGCAGTGATCGATCAGTGCTGGAGCAAGGCAGCTATAGTGATCGAGCATGCCACAGCAGTGATGGATGAGTGATCGAGCAAGGCGGCCACCGTGATCCAGCAAGCCACAGTAGTGATCGATCAGGTGCTAGAGCAAAGCTACTACCCTGATCGAGCAAGCCACAACAGTGATCGGTCAGTTATCGAGCACTGCTCTAGCAAGGCTGCTGCCGCGCCGCTCTGCCACCGCGGTACCATGGCCGAGCAAGGCTGCCACCATGGTACCGTGGTCAAGGAAGCTGCTGCAATGCAACTGTGCTTGAGTGAAGCGGCAACCCTGCTACCTTGCTACCGTAGTCGAGCAAGGCTGCGATTGTGGCACCGTGGTCGATCAAGGCGGCTACCGTGGTACTGTGGTCGAGCAAAAGCCACGGCAGTGACCAGGCACTACGTGAGCAACGCCCCTACCATGATTGAGCAAGCCAGGGCAGTGATCGAGCAGTGCGTGAGCAAGGTTGCTGCCATGATAATGCAGGCTGGAGCAAGGCTACTACCATGATCGAGCAAGCCATACCAGTGATCGATCAGTGCTGGAGGAAGGCTGCTACCATGATCGAGCAAGCCACCGCAGTGATCGGTCAATGCTAGAGCAAGGTTGCTATAATGATCGAGCAAGCTACAGCACTGATCGATCAGTGCTGGGGCAAGGCTGGTGCTGAGATCGGGCAAGCCACAGCAGTGATCGATCAGTGATCGAGCAAAACTGCCACCATGATCGAGCAAGCCACAACAGTGATTGATCAGTGTTGGAGCAAGGCTGCTACTATGATCGAGCATGCCAGGGCAGGGAGCAAGCAGTGCTGGAGCAAGGCTGCTGCCATGATCGAGCAGTACCTGAGCAAGGCTGCTACAATGATCGAGCAAGCCACAACAGTGATCGATCAGCGCTAGAGCAAGGCTACTATTGTGATCGACCAAGCTAGGGCTGTGATCAAGCAGTGCTGGAGCAAGGTTGCTGCCATGATCGAGCAGTGCTAGAGCACGACTGCTACCATGATCGAGCAAGCCACAGCAGTGATCGATCAGTGCTCGAGCAAGGGTGCTACCGCTATCGAGCACGCCACAGCAGTGATCGATCAGTGCTGGAGAAAGGCTGGACCCTGATCAAGAAGCCATAACAGTGATTGATCAGTGATGGAGCAAGCCACAGCAGTGATCGATCAGTGGTCGAGCAAGGCTGCTACCCTGATAGAGCAAGCCACAGCAGTGATCGATCAGTGATCGAGCACTATTCGAGCAAGGCTGCTACCGCGCTGCTAGTCTACCCTGGTACCGCGGTCGAGCAAGCCTGGCACCATGGTAGAGTAGCCGAGGAAGCTACTGCAATGCTGTTGTGCCTGAGCAAAGCTGCGGCCGTGCTACCTTGGCACAGCGGTAGAGCAAGGCTGCTACCGTGGTACCGGCGTCGGGCAAAAGCTGCGGCAGTGATCGAGGACTGCTCGAGCAAGGATGTTTCCGTGATCGAGCCGGGCACGACCACTATTGATCAGTGCTGGAGCAAGGCTGCTACCGTGATCGATCAAGCCAGGGCAGTGATCGATGAGTGATCAAGCAAGCCACATCGGTGATCGATCAATGATGGAGCTAGGTCGCTACCGAGATCGAGCAGGCCACAACAGTGATCGAGTAAGCCACAACAGTGATCGAGCAAGCCAGGGCAGTGTTCGAGCAGTGCTGGAGCAAGGCTGCTACCGTAATCTAGCCAGGCTACTACCGTGATCGATCAGTGCTTGAGCAAAGCTACTACCTTGATCAAGTAGTGCTCGACCAAGGCGGCAGCCGTGCTATGGTGCCCGAGCGGTGCTGCTACGGCACTATCGTGGTACCATGGTCGAGTAAGGCTGATGAGACCATGGTCGAGCAAGCCACGGCATTGCTGCCATAGAGCTGCAGCAAAGCACGGTAGTGATCGAACAGTGCTGGAGCAAGGCTGG
This sequence comes from Lagerstroemia speciosa, assembly GCA_037672795.1. NCBI lineage: Eukaryota > Viridiplantae > Streptophyta > Magnoliopsida > Myrtales > Lythraceae > Lagerstroemia > Lagerstroemia speciosa. The sequence continues at coordinate 201,338 of CM075297.1, read as the reverse complement.
TACCGTGATCGAGCAAGCCACAGTAGTGATCGATCAGTGTTTGAGCAAGCGACATCAGTGATCGATCAATGATCGAGCTAGGCTGCTACCGTGATAGAGCAGGCCACAACAGTGATCGAGTAAGCCACGGTAGTGATGGATCAGTGGTCGAGCAAGGCTGCTATCATGATTGAGCAAGCCACGGCAGTGGTCGAGCATTGCCTGCGCAAGGCTACTACCATGATCGAGCAGTGCTGGAGCAAGGTTGCTACCATGATCGAGCAAGCCACATCAGTGATCGATCACTGATGGAGGACGATTGGCATAGTGATCGAGCAAGCCGCAACAGTGATCGATTAGTGCTGGAGCAGGCTGCTACCGTGATCGAGCAAGCCACAGCAGCGTTCGATCCATGCTAGAGCAAGGCTACTACCCTGATCGAGCAAGCCACAGCAGTGATCGATCAGTACTGGAGCAAGGCTGCTATCGTGATTGAGCAAGCAGGGCAGTGATCGAGCAGTGCTGGGGCAAGGCTGCTGCAGTGATCGAGCAGTGCTGGAGCAACGCTACTACCATCATCGAGCAAGCCACAGCAGTGATGGATCAGTGCCGGCGCACGGCTGCTACCGTGATCGATCAGTGATTGGGCACTGCTCGAGCAAGGATGCTATTGTGCTGCTACGCTACAACTCTGCTATGCTACCTCTCTGCCGTGGTCGAGCAAGGCTGCCACCGTGGTGCCATGCTCGAGCAAGGCCGCGGCCATGCTACCTTGGTACCGTGGTCGAGCAGGACTGCTACCGTGGTACCGTGGTCGAGATAAGGCCACGGCAGTGATCGAGGACAGCTCGAGCAAGGATGCTACCTTGGTCGAGCAAGCGACGGCCATGATCGAGCAGTGCTGGAGCAAGGCTACCACAGTAATCAAGGACTGCTCGAGCAATGAAGGTACCATGATCGAGCCAGCCACGGCAGTGATCGATCAGTGCTGCAGCAAGGCTGCAACCGTGATCGAGCAAGGCTGCCACCGTGATCGAGCAAGTCACAACAGTGATCGATCAGTGCTGGAGCAAGGCTGCTGCCGTGATCAGTCAAGACACAATAGTGATCGATCAGTACTGGAGTAAGGCTACTACCGTGGTCGAGCAAGCCACAGTAGTGATCGATCAGTGATCGACCACTGCTCCAGTAATGCCGCTACCGTGCTGCTGCGCTACCGCCCTGCTATGCAACCACTGCACCGTGGTCGAGCAATGCTACCAACGTGGTACCATGGTCGAGGAAGCTGCTGCAATGCTACCGGGCTCGAGCAAAGTTGCGGCCATGCTACCTTGGTACCATGGCGAGGCAAGACTGCTACTGTGGTACCATGGTGGAGGAAAAGCCACGCCAGTGATCGAGCAAGCCACAACAGTGATCGATCAGTGACCGAGCATTGCTCTAGCAAGGCTGCTACTGTGCTGCTGCGCTACCGCGCAGCTATGCTACCGTGCTAGCCTAGTTGTGCAAGGTTGCCACCGTGGTGCTGTAGTCAAGGAAGCTGCTGCGATGCTACCGTGCTCGAGAATAGCTACGGCTGTGCTACCTAGGTACCATGGTAGACCAAGGCTGCTATCTTGGTACCGTGGTGAAGCAAGGCTGCTACCGTCGTACCGTGGTCGGGAAAAAGCCGCGGCGACGATCGAGGACAGCTCGAGCAAAGATACTTCCGTGATCGAGCCAGCCACGGCCGTGATCGATCAATGCTGGAGCAAGGCTGCTACCATGATCGAGCAAGCCAGGGCAGTGATCGATGAGTGATCGAGCAAGCCACGTCAGTGATCGATCAATGATAGAGCAAGGCTGCTACCGTGATCGACCAGGCCACAATAGTGATCGAGTAAGCCACAGCAATGATTGATCACTAATTGAGCAAGGCTGCTACCGTGATCGAGCAAGCCACAGCAATGATCGGTCAGTGCTGGAGCAAGGCAGCTACAATGATCGAGCAAGCCAGGGCAGTGATTGAGCAGTGTTGGAGAAAGGCTGCTTCCATGATCGAGCAAGCCACAACAATGATCGATCAGTGCTGGAGCAAGGCTGCTACCATAATCGACCAAGGCTGCTACCGTGATCGAGCAGTGCCTGAGCAAAGCTACTACCGTGATCCAGTAGTGCTCGACCAAGGCGGCAGTCGTGCTATGGTGCCCGAGCGGTGCTGCTGCCGCACTATCATGGTACCATGGCCAAGTAAGGCCGATGAGACCATGGTCGAGCAAGCCACGACATTGCTGCCACAGAGCTGCAGCAAAGCACGGTAGTGATCGAGCAGTGCTGGAGCAAGGCTGTTACCGTGATCGAGCAATCCACAGTAGTGATAGATCAATGATCGAGCAAGCGACATCAATGATCGAGCAGGCCACAGCAATGACCGAGTAAGCCACAGTAGTGATTGATCAGTGATTGAGCAAGGCTACTACCGTGATCGAGCAAGCTAGAGCAGTGATTGATCGGTGCTGGAGCAAGGCTGCTATAGAGATTGAGCAAAGCCACGGCAGTGATCCAGCATTGCTTGCGCAAGGCTACTACCATGATCGAGCAGTGCTGGAGCAAGGTTGCTACCATGATCGAGCAAGCGACAGTAGTGATCGATCACTGATGGAGGACGGTTGGCACCGTGATCGAGCAAGCCACAACAGTGATCGATTAGTGCTGCAGCAAGGCTGCTACAGTGATCAGGCAAGCCACAGTAGTGTTCGATCCGTGCTAGAGCAAGGCTGCTACCATGATCGAGCAAGCCACAACAGTGATCGATCAGTACTGGAGCAAGGCCACTACTGTGATTGAGCAAGCTAGGGCAGTGATCGAGCAATGCTAGGGCAAGGCTGCTGCCATGATCGAGCAGTGCTGGAGCAAGGCTGCTACCATCATCGAGCAGGCCACAGCAGTGATGGATCAGTGCTGGCGCAAGCCTGCTACCGTGATCGAGCAAGCCATAGCATTGATCAATCAGCGCTGGCACAAGGCTCCTATCGTGATCGAGCAAGCCACAGAAGTGATGGATCAATGATTGGGCACTGCTCGAGCAAGGATCCTATTGTGCAGCTGCGCTACCACGCTGCTATGCTACCTCTGTGCTATGGTCAAGCAAGGCTGCCACCGTGGTGCCGTGGTCGAGGAAGTTGTTGCAACGCTACCATGCTCGAGCAAGGCTGCGGCTGTGCTACCTTGGTACCGTGGTCGAGCAAGGCTGCTACTGTGGTATCGTGGTCGAGATAAAGCCATGGCAGTGACCGAGGACGGCTCGAGCGAGGATGCTACCTTGATCGGGCAAGCGACGGCCATGATCGATCAGTGCTGGAGCAAGGCTACTACAGTGATCGAGGACTCCTCGAGTAAGGATGGTACCATGATCGAGTCAGCCACGGCAGTGATCGATCAGTGCTATAGCAAGGCTGCTACTGTGATCGTGCAAGCCATCGTAGTGATCGATCAGTGCTGGAGCAAGGCAGCAACCGTGATCGAGCCAGCCATGGCATTGATCGATCGGTGATCGAGCAAGGTTGCCGTCGTGATCTAGCAAGTTACAACAGTGATCGATCAGTGCTGGAACAAGGCTGCTACCGTGATCAGTCAAGACACAACAATGATCGATCAGTACTGGAGTAAGGCTGCTACCTTGGTCGAGCAAGCCATAGGAGTGATCTATCAGTGATCGAGCACTGCTCGGGTAAAGCCGCTACCGTGCTGCTGCGCTACCGCACTGCTATGCAACCGCTGCACCGTGGTCAAGCAATGCTACCAACGTGGTACCATAGTTGAGGAAGCTGCTGCAATGCTACCGTGCACGAGCAA
>CM075297.1:77571-197025 GCA_037672795.1 Lagerstroemia speciosa | reverse complement strand
TGATCGATTAGTGATCGAGCAAGCCACAACAATGATCGATTAATGATCGAGCAATGCTGCTACCATCTTCGAGCAAGCCACAGCAGTGATCGACCAAGCCATAGCAATGATCGAGCAAGGCTGCTATCGTGATCAAGCATGCCACAGCAGTGCCCGAGCAAGGCTGCTACCATGATTGAGCAAGGCTGCAGCCGAGCTGATGGAAGCCACGGCAGTGATTGGGCAGCGCTTGACCAAGCCTACTACCATGATCGAGCAAGCCACAGCAGTAATCGAGCAAGGCCGCTACCGTGATCGAGCAAGCTACAACAGTGATCGATCTGCGATCCAGCCCTGCTCGAGCAAGGCTACTACCTTGCTGCTGCGTTACCGCGCTGCTATGCTACACCGGTACCGTCGTCGAGCAAGGCTGCCACCGTGGTACTGTGGTCGAGGAAGCTACTGCAATGCTACCGTGCTCGAGCAAAGCTGCGGCCGTCCTAACTTGGTACCGTGGTCGAGCATGGCTACTACCGTGGTACCGTGGTTGAGCAAAAGCCACGGCAGTGATCGAGGACTGCTCAAGCAAGGATTCTACCGTGATCGAGCAAGCCACGACAGTGATCGATTAGTGCTGGAGCAAGGCTGCTACCATGATCGAGCAAGCTAGGGCAATGACCGAGCAGTGCTTGAGCAAGGCTGCTTCCATGGTCGAGCAGTGCTTGAGCAAGGCTGCTACCATGATCGAGCAAGCCACAACAGTGATCGATCAGTGCTGGAGTAAGGCTGCTACCATGACCGAGCAAGCCACAGCAGTGATCGATCAGTGCTGGAGCAAGGCTGCTACCGCGATCGAGCAAGCCACAGCGGTGATCGATCAGTGATCGACCACTGCTTGAGCAAGGCTACTACCAAGCTGCTGCGCTACCGCGCTGCTATGCCACCGTGGTACCATGGCCAAGCAAGGCTGCCACCATGGTACCATGGTCGAGGAAGCTGCTGCAATGCTACCGTGCTTGAGCAAAGCTACAGCCATCCTACCTTGGTGCCGTGGTCGAGCAAGGCTGCTACAGTGGTACCATGGTCGAGCAAAAGCCACGGTAGTGATCGAGGACTGCTCGAGCAAGGATGCCACCGTGATCAAGCAAGCCATCGCAGTGATCAATCAGTGCTCGAGCAAGGCTGGTACCGCGTTGCTGTGCTACTACGGTACCGTGGTGGAGCAAGGCTACCACCGTGTTACCATGGTCGAGGAAGCTGCTGCAATGCTACCGCGCTCGAGCAAAGCTGCGGCCATGCTACCTTGGTGCCGTGGTCGGGCAAGGCTGCTACCGTGGTTCCATAGTAGACCAAAAGCCATGGCAGTGATCAACGACTGCTCGAGCAAGGATGCTACCATGATCGAGCAAGCCAGGGTAGTGATCAAGCAGTGCTGGAGCAAGGTTGCTGCCATGATCAAGCGGTGCTGGAGCAAGGCTGCTACAATGATCGAGTAAGCCACAGCAATGATCGATCCGTGCTGGAGCAAGGCTGCTACCGTGATCAAGCAATGATCGATCAGTGATCAAGCAAGCCACAGCAATGATCGAACAGTGATCAAGCAAGCCACAACAGTGATCGAGCAGTGCCTGGGCAAAGCTGCTACTGCGATCAAGTAGTACCCAACCAAGGCGCAGCCGTGCTAACGTGCTCGAGCGGTGCTACTGCCGCGCTACCGTGGTACCGTGGTTGAGCAAGGCCGATGATACCGTGGTCGAGCAAGCCACGACATTGCTGCCACAGAGCTATAGCAAGGCATGGCAGTGATCGAGCAGTGCTGGAGCAAGGCTGCAACCGTGATTGAGCAAGCCACAGCAGTGATCGATCAGTGATCGAGCGAACCACAGCTGAGATCGAGTAAGCCACAACAGTGATTGATTAGTGATCGAGCAAGGTTGCTATGATGATCGAGGAAGCCACAGCAGTGCCCGAGCAAGGCTACTACCGTGTCGAGCAAGGCTGAAGCAGTGCTTGAGCAGGGCTGCTGCCGAGCTGATGCAAGGCACGACAGTGATCGAGCAGCGCTTGACCAAGGCTACTTCCGTGATCGAGCAAGCCACAGCAGTGATCGAGGAGTGCCCAAGCAAAGCTGCTACCATGATCGAGTAGTGCTCAACCAAGGCTACTGTTGTGCTATTGTGCTCGAGAGAGCTACTATGTTGCCTTGGTCGAGCAAGGTTGCTACTGTGCTACCGTGGCAGTGATTGAGTAGTGCTCCAAAAAGGCTGATATTGTGCTCCAGCAAGGTGCTACTGTGCTCGAGCAAGCCACGTTAGTGATCGAGCGGTGCTCGAGCAAGGCTCTGATACCATGGTCGAGCAAGGCTGCTATCGTGTTGGCATGGTCAAGCAAGCCATGGCAGTGTTGGAGCAGCAAGTGTGCTTCTAAGCTCGAGCAAAAGGCACGGCACTGATCGAGCGCTGCTCGAGCAAAGGCAATGAACGAGCAACGTATGCTCTGCAACTCAAGGTAGGCACGATAGTCATCGATTACCGCACCACAGTGATAACCTCCCATAAGAACAGTGATCAAGCAAAGGCAGGACAGTGATCGTTGCTGCTACTAGGATACCATCCTCGTGGTTGGGCAAGGAGCACCATGGAGTTATACTTGCGCGCTTTCAGGAGTGGTTTCGGCCTGTCGAGTCAGGTCGACAGTCAAGCATAACCTCGGGGGCTTTTCGACGGATCTGGCGGAGCAGAGAGGGGAGGGACGAATCGAAGTGACAAAGGGCTGAATCTCAATGGATCGTGGTAGCAAACTCTGCCACTTACAATGCCCCGTCACGTATTTAAGTTGTTTGCAAAGGATTCTACCCGTCACTAGGTAGGAATTGTGCTTCAAGGCGGCCCGCACGGCTCGTTCGCCGTGCAGGCTTCACCAACGACACGTGCCCTTGGGGGCTGGCGGCCCCTACTGCGAGACGGGAATCGGGCGGCGGACACATGTGTCGGTACTAGCCCAGATTCTGACTTAGAGGCGTTCAGTCATAATCCAGCGCACGGTAGCTTTGCGCCACTGGGTTTTCAACCAAGCGCGATGACCAAATGTGTGAATCAATGGTTCCTCTCGTGCTAGGTTGAATTACTATTGCGACACTGTCATCAGTAGAGTAAAACTAACCTGTCCCACAACGGTCTAAACCCAGCTCATGTTCCCTATTGGTGGGTGAACAATCCAACACTTGGTGAATTCTGCTTCACAATGATAGGAAGAGCCGACATCGAAGGATCAAAAGGCAACATCACTATGAACGCTTGGCTACGACAAGCCAGTTATCCCTGTGGTAACTTTTCTGACACCTCTAGTTGCAAGTTCCGAAGATCTAAAGGATTGATAGGCCATGCTTTCATGGTTTGTATTCGTACTGGAAATCAGAATCAAATGACCATTTACCCTTTTGTTCCACACGAAATTTCTGTTCTCGTTGAGCTCATCTTAGGGCACCTGCGTTATCTTTTAACAGATGTGCTGCCCCAGCCAAACTCCCCACTTGACAATGTCTTCCGCCCGGATCGGCTCGCCAAGGTGGACCTTAGGTCCAAAAGAAGGGGCTTTGCCCCTCCTCCGATTCACGGAATAAGAAAAACAACGTTAAAAGTAGTGGTATTTCACTTTTGCCGAGGGCTCCCACTTATTCTACACCTCTCAAGTCATTTCACAAAGTCGGACTAGAGTCAAGCTCAACAAGGTGTTCTTTCCCCGCTAATTCTGCCAAGCCCGTTCCCTTGGCTGTGGTTTCGCCAGATAGTAGACAGGGACAGTGGGAATCTCGTTAATCCATTCATGCACGTCACTAATTGGATGACGAGGCATTTGGCTACCTTAAGAGAGTCATGTTACTCCCGCCGTTTACCTGCGCTTGGTTGAATTTCTTCACTTTGACATTTAGAGCACTGGGCAGAAATCACATTGCATGAGCATCCGCAGGGACCATCTCAATGCTTTCTGTTAAATAAATAGGGATTCCCCTTGTCCGTACCAGTTCTGAGTCGACTGTTCGATGCCCGAGGAAGGCCCCCGAGGGAGCCGTTCCCAGTCCGTCCCCCGGCCGGCACACGGCGACCCGCTCTTGCTGCGACAGCAGCTTGAGCAATCCACCGACAGGCGAAGGGTTCGAGACTGGGACCCTCGTGCCCAGCCCTCAGAGCCAATCCTTTTCCCAAGGTTACAAATCCATTTTGCCGACTTCCCTTGCCTACATTGTTCTATCAACCGGTGGTTGTTCACCTTGGAGACTTGATGCGGTTATGAGTACGACCAAGCGTGGGTGGCACTGGGTCCTCCGGATTTTCAAGGGCGGCCGGGGGCGCACCGGACACCACACGACATGCGGTGCTATTCCAGCCACTGGAACCTACCTCCGGCTTAGTCGTTTCCAGGGTGGGTAAGCTGTCAAATAGAAAAGATAACTCTTCCCGAGGCCCCCGCTGACGTCTCTAGAATCCCTAACATTGCCGTTAGCCACCATGTCCCGGTTCAGGAGTTTTAACCCGATTCCCTTTCAAAGCTCGCGCACGCGCCGTTGTCAGACTGGCTTCCCCCATCTCTTAGGATCAACTAACCCATGTTCAAGTGTTGTTTGCATGGAACCTTTCCCCACTTCGGCCTTCAAAGTTCTAATTTGAATATTTGCTACTACCACCAAGATCTGCACCGACGGCCGCTCCACCTGGGCTCACGCCCTAGGTTTTGTAGTGACCGCTACGCCCTCCTACTCATCGAGGCCTGGCACTTGCCTCAACGGCCGGGTATAGGTCCCGCGCTTCAGCGCCATCCATTTTTGGGGCTAGTTGATTTGGCAGGTGAGTTGTTACACACTCCTTAGCGGATTTCGACTTCCATGACCACCGTCCTGCTATCTTAATCGACCAACACCCTTTGTGGGTTCTAGGTTAGCCCGCAGTTGGGCACCGTAACCCGGCTTTTGGTTTATCCTGCATTGCTAGTTCTGCTTACCAAAAATGGCCCACTTGGAGCTCTCGATTCCGTGGCGTGGCTCAGCAAAGCAGCCGCGCCGTCCTACCTATTTAAATTTTGAGAATAGGTCAAGGGCGTTGCGCCCCCAATGCCTCTAATCATTGGCTTTACTCAATAGAACTCACCCTCGAGCTCCAGCTATACTGAGGCAAACTTCATAGGGAACCGGCTACTAGACCGTTCATTTAGTCTTTCGCCCCTATACCCAAGTCAGAGGAACGATTTGCATGTCAGTATCGCTACGGGCCTCCACTAGAGTTTCCTCTGGCTTCGCCCCGCTCAGGCATAGTTCACCATCTTTCGGGTCCCGACCGGCATGCTCTCACTCGAATCCTTCTCAGAAGATCAAGGTCGGTCGGTGGTGCACCCACAGGGGATCCCACTGGTTGGCTTCCTTGCGCCTTATGGGTTTTCCACCCATTGACTCTCACACATGTCAGACTCCTTGTTCCGTGTTTCAAGACGGGCCGAATGGGGAGCCCACAGGCCGATGCCGGGAGTGTGTAGGTGTCGAGGCACGCCAAGAGGCGCACACTGCCTACCAGGATCGGGGCCATGACGTTTCCGCAAGTGTTTCAAAGGCTTGGGCATGGGTCGCCGCCCCATTCCTCATCGGTCCACACCCCGAGTCGATCGAAGGACTGGCTCGTCGTCATTCCACATCCGACCGGGGCGCATTGCCAGCCCCATCCGCTTCCCTCCTGACAATTTGAAGCACTCTTTGACTCTCTTTTCAAAGTCCTTTTAATCTTTCCCTCGCGATACTTGTTTGCTATTGGTCTCTCACCTGTATTTAGCCTTGGACGGAATTTACCGCCCGATTAGGGCTGCATTCCCAAACAACCCGACTTGTCGACAGGGCCTCGTGGTGCGACAGGGTCCAAGCACAACGAGGCTCTCACCCTCTATGGCTCCCCTTTCCAGAGAACTTGGGCTCGGTCCGTCGCTGAGGACGCTTCACCATACTACAATTGGAGCGCCGGGGGTGCTCAATTTTCATGGTGGGCATTTCCCGGTTCGCTCGCCGTTACTAGGGGAATCCTTGTTAGTTTCTTTTCCTCCGCTTATTGATATGCTTAAACTCAGTGGGTGGCCCCGCCTGACCTGGGGTCCCATGTGTTTGATGGAAGGCCACCGAGCGCCGGGGGAGGGACGGTCCGGATAGTTGTCCGAGGGGCGAATCTACCACCACTATGCGTCGTGGAGTCCGTCGCTCCATCGCTCGTTTTTAAGCCAGCCCGGCTGCGCACGATGGGAGGCTAGCGTCTACGCCCTGCCGCTGTCACTAGCCCGGGGTGGGATAGGGTAGGTGTTAGACCCCTAGAGTGGTATCCCGATACCCGCCTACCACGAGCATGCCTCGGGCTATGGTAGCGGGCAACGTGCTAGGTGGGCACGTTATCGACTAAGTGTCGAGGCACTGGATTGCGATGCGCATGACCGTTCCAGCAAGGCACTGTGATAGTGCTTGAGCATGAGAGTGCTTGTGGTAGGCGGATATCGGGATACCACTCTAGGGGTCTAACAAACCTCCCCACCAGAAGAGGTTGACGCCCTCGTCGACTTGTCTGTGTGGTATGCTGTGATGAGGTCTTCATATTGCCAGAGAATAGCATCCTTCTCCCAAGTGGCCTCAGGCTTCGACTGATTCTTCCACTTTACGAGATACTCTGTCCTCTAGTTCATCTTGCTAAAGTCGAGCGTTCTGTGATTCAGAATGCACTTCGCTTCCTTGTCCAGCTCCTTCCCTACAGTCAAGGAGCCCACTTCACCTTGGAGCGATCCGGATGCTCCTTGTCATATTGATAAGGCTTCAGGAAGCTAACATGGAAAGTCGGGTGTATCTTCATCCGCTCCGGCAGTGCAAGCCGATAGGCCACTGCTCCGACCTTCTTTATGACCTCAAAGGGACCGTCGTACTACCGAAACAAGCCTTTGTGCCATCGCTTGTTCGTGATCTTCTTCAAGATCTGCGGGGTCAGTTTCAACATAACCAAGTCCCCAACCTGGAACTCCAGCGGTCTTCGATTCCGGTTACCGTACTTCTTCATATGCTTAGCAACTTTGTTGAGGCTGTCCCGAGCTTCCTCAACCATCTCCTGCCTACTCCTAGCAAACCGGTATGCAGCGGGGCACGGTCCTTCCTTCCGCTACTTGGCCACCTCATTTGGAGTGAGGGGCTGATAGCCCATTGCCAGCTCGAACAGGCTGAAACCTGTGGTAGAGGACCGGTGCAAGTTGTAGGACAACTGCGCCGTATCTAGCAAGTCTAGCCAATTGCGTTGGCTTGCCGTCACATAGTGCCGCAGGTACTCTTCAACAAAAGCATTGATCCTCTCAGTCTGACCGTCAGTCTGAGGATGATTCGCTGTCGAGAACTTGAGTTCGGATCCCATCAACCCAAACAAGCAAGTCCAGAAGTTCCCTATAAACCGAGTGTCTCAGTCACTCACTATCTTAGTTGGAAGCCCGAACATCTTGACAACCGAGCAGTAGAAAGAGCCAGCGGCTGCTTCCGCGGTGTAGCTCTTGGCCACTGGAGTGAACATGGCGTATTTAGAGAACCGGTCCACCACCACCATCACTGTTGTGTACCCTCTGACTTCAAGGAATCCAGCAACAAAGTCCATTGAAACCAACACCCACGGTTTCTCTGGCACACTCAGTGGTTGGAGAAGTCCCGCCTCAGCTCGCCACTCCACCTTATCCTGCTGGCACACGAGGCAGGTCTTGACGTACCCCTCGACGTCGTCTGACATCCTAGGCCATGTATATGACCTTGAGAGTAGCACCAGCATGCGCTCCCTCCCTGGATGTCCAGCCCACTGGCTGTCATGGCACTCCTTCATCAGCTTGCGACGTAGTCCCCCTCCGCTAGGGACATATAGGCAGTCATCCTTCCCATGGAGTAGCCCATCCTCAAGCCAGTAACGTCGCACAGTGCCATCCTTCACCTGCTCCACCAAGAGCTGGTAGTTCTTGTCCCGTTGCGCAGCTGCTTGGATGTCCTTTAGGAAATCCAAAGTCAACTGGGAGATAGCAGCTACAATCCCCACATTCTTCCGACTCAGAGCATCTACCACGAGGTTATGCCTCCCTGGTCGGTCTTCCCACTCAAAGTCATATTGAGCGAGATCCTCTTGCCACCTAGCCTACTTTGGGGTCAGCTTTGGTTGTGTCTTGAAGAAAGTTTTCGTCACGTTGTCCATCTTAACAATGAACGAAGTCCCCAGCAAGTACACTCACCATACCCTTAGGCAATGGACAACTGCCAACATCTCCTTCTCATGCGCTGAATAGCGCTGCTCCACAGGCTTCAGCTTCCAACTCTCGAATGCAATAGGGTGCCCGTCCTGCACGAGCACACCTCCGACTGCACGATCTGAGTCATCAGTGAAGCCGGAAGCTTGAGCACCGGCTCTGTCACAATGGCTTCCCTAACCTTGTGGAATGCGACGTTACACAAGTCGTCCCACTCCCAACTTCGGTCCTTCCTCAGTAGGTTTGTAAGGGGAGGGACCTTCTTAGAATACCCCTTGATGAACTTCCGGTAGGAATTTGCTAACCCCAGGAAGCTCCTCAATTCGCCCATCGTCTTCGGTGCTGGCCAATCTTGAATTGCCTGCACCTTCTTGGGGTCCATGCACATGCACCCGTGACCCACGATATGGCCTAAGAAGTGTATTTCTTCCATGCCAAACTCGCACTTCTCTTGCTTCACATAGAGAGAATGCTGCCTCGGTCGCTCGAACACAAACCGCAAGTGCTCAAAGTGCTCCTCCATATCCCTGCCGTAGACCACGATGTCGTCGAGGTAGACGACCACGAACTTATCCAGCACATCATGGAATACGTCATTCATCAAGTTGCAAAACATGGCAGGGGCGTTCATTAATCCGAACGGCATGACTAGGAACTCGTAGGAGCCATAACGAGTTGCCATCGTTGTCTTTGGTTCATCACCCTCCGCAATGCGAACCTGCCAGTATCCCGAGCGTAGATCCAACTTCGAGAAAATGACCACCTTGCTTAGGCGATCAAATAGGTCAGCTATCAAAGGCACAGGGTACTTGTTCCTCACAGTCACCTTATTGAGTCCCCGGTAGTCAACGCATAGTCGTAGGGACCCGTCGTGCTTCTCTTGGAACAACACGGGTGCTCCGTAGGGTGCTGTGGAAGGTTGGATCTTCCCAGAGTCTAGCAGTTCACCCAACTGCTTCCGCAACTCCCCCAACTCCTTGGGCGACATCCTGTAGGGTGCCTTCGCCGGTGGTCTTGTTCTCGGCAGCAGCTCGATCCTGTGGTCTACCGCCCTCCGTGGTGGTAAACCTGCTGGCAATTCTTCAGGCATCATCCTGAAATTCATCAAGTACCTCAGCAATCTCCAAAGGTACTTCCGGCTCTGGATTGTTATCTTCCACCCCCACTTCGACTATCGCTGCCAAGTAGGTGGGGTAGCCCTTCTTCCACCCTCGTGCTACCTGCATAGCCGACACCGTTTCCGTCGAGATCTCCTTGCTTCGACTGAAACCCTTGTAACCCCTCACAAAGCATGGGTGTCGTGGATCACCGATCATGAATCCACCGAGGTGCATTGAGACCGTAACCGAGGCCTCCACGAAGAAGTTGTTCCCGAGGACTAGATCATAGTCATCCAGCGGGACAACCATGATGTCAAGGCTTCCTTCCCATGAGTCAATCTTGATAGGAACGCCTTTAGCCATGCCACCAATAGGCTGGCTCTTCGAGTTAACTGCCTTCAGATGGCAGTTGTGCCACTACACTCGCAGCCCAAGTGGTCGCACCATCCTGTCCGACACGAATGTGTTGGAGGCTCCCATGTCTACCAATGCCGACACCTTTCGGCCATTGAGTAGCACATCCACAAATAGCAACCCATAGGGAGCCTTTGAGCGATCAAAACGGATTGCGCTCAATGCCTGCAATGAAGATGCACGTAGCACTCCCTCTTCGTCGGAGTCCTGATCTACCAAGGTCGAGAGCTTCTCTCTCTTCAGGCATTCCTTGGCTCTGTGGGGACCGTTGCATATGAAGCAACTAGGGTGCATCCGGGGGTCCTTCTTCAAGGAGCCACTCCCCACGTTTGCCTTCTGCTTCCCCTTGTCCTCGCGAATGAGCTTCTTCTTGCCCTTATCCTCCTTTCCCTTAGCTGTGGACTTGGACAGCTTGTCCTTGTCATTGCCTTGCACTTTCTTCCCACTGTCCTCCACATGAGTGTTGCGCAAGTCAAGCAGCGCATCAGCCGCTGCAAGAGCCGTCGGGAGGTCCTTCACGCCTTGGCGTCTGAGCTCTAGTTGAGCCCATGGCTGCAAGCCCTTTAGAAACGTGTACAGCTTGTTCGTCTCTGACATATCGGTCACGTCAAGCATCAAGGAGCTGAATTGCTTGACGTAGTCACGCACCGAGCTGGTCTGCCTCAGCTTCTCGAGTGCATCCCGAGCAACCCAAACAGTGTTGCTCGGCAGGAACTGCTCTTTCAACTCTTGCCTCAGTGCTTCCCACGTCTCACTACGTGGTCCCCCCGCACTGAGAGCATCTTGGACTCGCGTCCGCCACCATAGCTTAGCATCATTTGCTAAGTACATGGTGGTAACCATGACCTTGTCTGCTTCTGGGACCTTCGCTGCATCGAAGTAGGTCTCCATGTCCCAAAGGAAGTTTTCTAACTCCTTTGAACTCCAAGTACCCTCAAATGCCTTGTGCTTGGGGATCTTCACTTTCCCACGAGTCTCACTCCCTGATGCTACTCCTTGAGTAGCCAGTTGTCGCTTGATCAAGACCATGTCGTCTCGTAGCGCAACGACATCAGAGACCAGACACTTCACAAGGTTTGTCAATGTCCCACCAAGGTCATCGCCCTCTCCAACATTGTCTTCGAGAGCAAGGATGCGCTCTTGAACAGCGTTCAGCAAAGGCGCACCTCCTGTCACTGCAGCAACTTGCCTCTCCAAGGCTGCCATACGTTCGCGCAGTGCCTCCATTGATTGAGTCGTCACAGTTGTGATGTTGTTGAAACCGAGCTCTGATACCAACTGTCACGGGGCCAAGGGCACTACTCGAACACCACTCGAATACCTTGGCTACCGCTAGTGCCCTTGGCCCCGTGATAGCATGGCTGTGGGGGCGACATGTTGCGTGACACCAGGCAGACGTGCCCTCGGCCAGATGGCTTCGAGCGCAACTTAGTTGAAAGACTCGATGGTTCACGGGATTCTACAATTCACACCAAGTATCGCATTTTGCTACGTTCTTCATCGATGCGAGAGCCCAGATATCTGTTGCCGGGAGTCGTTTTGATAAGTTGGAGACGGCGGGGCCTCGCGGTCAGATCCCTGTGGGGGATGCGGCCAGGGCCACGCTTCTCTTGTTCATGTTCCTTGGCGTGTTCCGCGCTTGGGTAGGCTGTACGCTCGGGGGCACACAGGGCGGCAGGGCGCCGCATGGAACCCACAAGAGTGGGTGAGCAGGCGGTCTTGCCGTCCCCATCCGCGCTTTTTTAACCAGTTCACGGGTCGTTCTACTTTACAGGATTCGACAATGATCCTTCTACAGGTTCACCTACGGAAACCTTGTTACGACTTCTCCTTCCTCTAAATGACAAGGTTCAGTGGACTTCTCACGATGTCGTCGACAACGAAGAGCCCACGTCGCCGCGATCCGAACACTTCATTGGACCATTCAATCGGTAAGAGCGACGGGCGATGTATACAAAGGGCAGGGACGTTGTCAACGCGAGCTGATGACTCGTGCTTACTAGGAATTCCTCGTTGAAGACCAACAATAGCAATGATCTATCCCCATCACGATGAAATTTCAAAGATTACCCGGGACTGTCGGCCAAGGCTATAGACTCGTTGAATACATCAGTGTAGCGCGCGTGCAGCCCAGAACATCTAAGGGCATCACAGACCTGTTATTGCCTCAAACTTCCTTGGCCTAAGCGGCCATAGTCCCTCTAAGAAGCTGGCCGTGGAGGTGTACCTCCACATAGCTAGTTAAAAGGCTGTGGTCTCGTTTGTTAAAGGAATTAACCAGACAAATCGCTCCACCAACTAAAAACGGCCATGCACCACCACCGATAGAATCAAGAAAGAGCTCTCAATCTGTCAATCCTTACTATGTCTGGACCTGGTAAGTTTCCCCTTGTTGAGTCAAATTAAGCCGCAGAACCCAAAAACTTTGATTTCTCATAAGGTGTCGGCAGAGTCCTAAAAGCAACATCCGCTGATCCCTGGTCGGCATCGTTTGTCGTTGAGACTAGGACAGTATCTAATCGTCTTCGAGCACCCAACTTTCGTTCTTGATTAATGAAAACATCCTTGGCAAATGCTTTCGCAGTTGTTCGTCTTTCATAAATCCAAGAATTTAACCTCTGACTATGAAATACGAATGCCCCCGACTTTCCCTATTAATCATTACTCCAATCCCGAAGGCCAACACAAAAGAATCGGAATCCTATGATGTTATCCCATGCTAATGTATTCAGATCGTAGGCTTGCTTTGAGCACTCTAATTTCTTCAAAGTAATAGCACCGGAGGAATGACCCGGCCAATTAAGGCCAGGAGCACATCGCCGGTAGAAGGGACGAGCCAATCAGTGCACACCTGAAGGCGGACCGGTCGACCCAACCCAAGGTCCAACTACGAGCTTTTTAACTGCAACAACTTAAATATACGCTATTGGAGATGGAATTACTACGGCTGCTGGCACCAGACTTGCCCTCCAATGGATCCTTGTTAAGGGATTTAGATTGTACTCATTGCAATTACCAGACCTAATGAGCCCAGTATTGTTATTTATTGTCACTACCTCCCCGTGTCAGGATTAGGTAATTTGAGCGTCTGCTGCCTTCCTTGGATGTAGTAACTGTTTCTCAGGCTCCCTCTCCGGAATCGAACCTAATTCTCCTTCACCCATCACCACCATAATAGGTGTCACAGGGTTGAATCTTCCACTGAATTTTTCGCTCCAGTGATGGCGCTGAGCAGTCTATGCTCTCAGCCAGCCACTACACTTACACGCACAAACTTAGATCGAAACTACACACGATAGTCAGAGAACAATTTCGAAACTCGTACACACAACACAAGCAGATTGGGAAAATCTCAACTCTTATTAACAAATTCGAGTTACAGCAAAAACCCAACACGATACCGATCGTGCTATCAAGTATGTGCCTCGTGCTCCAACACTTACACTCCTCACCCGAATTTTACATGAGATTCTCACCAACTCTCGATTCTGCACCGACAGGTTGCAAGAGTTCATCTTCTCGTCGTCTATCCTACAACTGTGTAGTGTACAGACTCTAATACGTGGATCTGAAAATGCAACAGCCAATCAGAACATAGCATAACCGAACAGAAGTTACAAGACACTTACAACTGCTAGGTTGCTTGGTAACCGCCTGGTCAAAGTTGCTCCGGTCAACGGCTCAACCGGCACCCAATGGTCCACACCGTCGGGGTCCTTCGGGTCCACCTAAGTGCCACCCACACTCAGTTGGGTCACATGCACCAAGCATGTGCCCATGGTTCAGCCAGCATCACAAGGTATGCTGCTAGCACATGGTCACGTAGCTAGCAATGTGTTGACCACCGTCACCATGTAGTACCGTGCTCAGCAATAGCATGCCACGGTCTCTGCCACAGTATCCAGCTATCAGCTTACTAGCGACGTAGCGTGCTGCTAGTGCTAGCACGCTACGGTATCCTGCCACTAGATCACCAGCATAGTAGCATGCCCCTTGTGCTAGCACGCTACGGTATCCACCTCGAGTCTTGCTCAAGCACTGACCGAGCACCTGATCGAACATAGTCAAGCCGTTAGTAGATCAATGACCGAGCAACAAACCGAATACCTAATCAAGCAACACCGTCATGGATTCCAGCCATGGATCGTGACACCCAACGATCCTCTGATCGAGCATCCTGCTACATGATCGATCCCGATCGATCACAGTGATGATCACCCATCGCCACACGGTACCATGCTCATGCCATTGCTCACACGAGCATCCCAACACGCTACCATGGATGTGCGCCCACACCCTTAGCCAAGGCACCGAGGGAGGCTGCCACCCCCCCGAAAGAGCTTATTTAAGGTTTTTGCCATCTGTAGCAGGTGATATTGCTCCCAAGGAATTTTATACCGAATTCCCGCCATTAAGAATCCATAGCCATACCACGCATTTGAACCACACTCCAATCTAGCATGTTGTTAAGGCTGGTATGCGAGTGGGGGACCTAGCATCCCAACCCATCCCCATATTTGAGCACAAGGGGGCTTACAGACCACCCCCACCAGAAGAATCAGACGTCCTCGTCGGAGCCTCTGCTCCAATCACTTGGAGTGTTCCCAGCTACACAGAAGTCTCCTGTACGTCCTCATCTTCCTCACACAAGAGAGCAGTCAGCTGTTCATATTTAGAGTACTCCCATGCCCTGTGAGGTCCGCCACAGATGAAGCATCCTGTCTTCTTTGGGTATGCCTTGGCAAAACCTCTGTCCAACAATGGCTTATTTGACTCAAGCTGTTTAGCCAATTCAGTCCCTTTTCCACTTGACTCGGCACGCTTGTCTGCTTTGCGAACTTTGTCCTTCTTGTGGTTCTTACTCATTGAACCACCAGCATGAAGATCCACCAACACATCTGCAAGTGCAATTGCCGAGGCCAAGTCCCTGACTTGTCGTCGCTTGATCTCGACTTGTGCCCAAGGCTGTAGACCATTCATGAAGTTGAACAGCTTGTCTGCCTCTGACATATCCGTGATGTCCAGCAGTAAGGACGTGAACTCTTTCACATATTCACGGATTGTACCAGTGTGCTTGAGGCATGATAATGCCTCTCTCGCTTGCCATGCCATGTCGGTAGGAAGGAATTGTGCCCGCAACTCCTTCTTCACGTCATCCCATGACTCGATCATAGGACGACTGCCAGTCGTCTCAAACTCGCGTATTCTAGTCCGCCACCATAGCTTTGCATCTCCACTCAAATACATAGCAGCCACTCGGACCTTCTCAGCATCCCGGACCTTCACTGCCATGAAATACTGATCCACATCCCAAAGGAAGTTCTCCAACTCTTTGGAGTTCCGCTTGCCATCAAAGGCTTTTGGTTCGGGCAATTTCACTTTGCTGCAACTTCCCTCCCCGAATGCCTCGTGCACCAAGGATCACTTGAGCAGCGTCAAATCAGCATTCACGGTCTCTTTGTCCTTTCGAACTGCATCCGCAAGGACTATAACGTCCTCTGCAAGCCCATCCATAGATGCTTTCAGCAAGCACTCCACATTCTCGATAGATAGTTTCACGAGTGCTTCCAGGTTTTCCACAGCTTGGTGCAAGGCAGCATTCTCTCCCTTGCACTGTTGCCACATTGTTGGCCCCCAACTCGGATTCCTCATTACCAACCAACTTCTCGAGAACAGAAACACGATTCCGCAATGCATCCATCATGTAAACACTGATCGCAGAACACAAACCTCATTTTCGTTTCCCTCGTCGACTGAATGTTGTGCTTGTATGAGTGCGAGGTTCTGGTCATCACAGAGTTCCTTGAACACCAACAGCAATTGGGATTCCAGCTTAGTCTCCGCTGCAACCACACCGCAGTCTAGCCACAACTTTGGTGTCGCCTTCACGTCAACCGTGCTCTGATACCAACTGTCACAGGGTCGAATCTTCCACTGAATTTTTCGCTCCCGTGATGGCGCTGAGCAGTCTGTGCTCTCAGCCAGCCACTACACTTACACGCACAAACTCAGATCGAAACTACACACAATAGTCAGAGAACAATTCCGAAACCAGTACACACAACACAAGCAGATTGGGAAAATCTCAACTCTAAATTCGAGTTACAGCAAAAACCCAACACGATACCGATCATGCTACTGAGTATGTGCCCCGTGCTCCAACACTTACACTCCTCACCCGGATTTTACACGAGATTCTCACCAACTCTCGATTTTGCACCGGCAGGTTACAAGAGTTCGTCTTCTCATCGTCTGTCCTACACCTGTGTAGTGTACAGACTCTAATACATGGGTCCGAAAATGCAACAGCCAATCAGAACACAGCAAAACCGAACAAAAGTTGCAAGACACTAACAATTGCTAAGTAACTGCTATGTTGCTTGGTAACCGCCTTGTCAAAGTTGCTCCGGTCAATGGCTCAACCGCCACCCAATGGTCCGCACCATCGGGGTTCTTCAGGTCCACCTGAGTGCCACCCACACTCAGTTGGGTCACATGCACCGAGCATGTGCCCATTGTTCAGCCACCATCACAAGGTATGCTACTAGCACGAGGTCACGTAGTAAGCAATGTGTTGCCCACCGTTGCCATGTAGTGCCGTGCTCAGCAGTAGCACGGCATGGTATCCAGCTATCAACTCGCTAGTGACGTAGGGTGCTGCTAGTGCTAGCACGCTACAGTATCCTACCACGAGATCACCAGCATAGTAGCGTGCCCCTTATGCTAGCACGCTACGGTATCCGCCTCGAGTCTTGCTCAAGCACTGACCGAGCACCTGATCGAACATAGCCAAGCCATCAGTATATCAATAACCGAGCAGCAAACTGAATACCTGATCAAGCAACATCATCATGGATTCCAACCATGGATCGTGATGCCCAACGATCCTCTAATCGAGCATCCCGCTATGTGATCGATCCCGATCGATCACCGTGATGATCACCCATCGCCACACGGTACCACGCTCATGCCATTGCGCACACGAGCATCCCAGCACGCTACCATGGATGTGCGCCCATACCCTTAGCCATGGCACCGAGGGAGGCTGCCACCACATACCCCCCCTAAAGAGCTTATTTAAGGTTTTTGCCATCTCTGGCAGGTGATATTGCTCCCAGGGAATTTTACGCGGAATTCCCGCTGCTATGAATCCATAGCTATACCACGCATCTGAACCACACTTCCCGCTAGCATGTTGTTAAGGCTGGTAAGCGAGTGAGGGACCTAGCATCCCAACCCGTCCCCATATTTGAGCACAAGGGGGCTTACAGTAGGCCACTATCCTACCATCGAAAGTTGATAGGGTAGAAATTTTAATGATGCGTAACCGGCACAATGGCCGTGTGATCCGTCAAGTTATCATGAATCATCAGAGCATCGGGCAAAGCCCGCGTCGACCTTTTATCTAATAAATGCATCCCCTCCAGAAGTCACAGTTCGTTGCACGTATTAGCTCTAGAATTACTACAGTTATCCGAGTAGCAAATACCATCAAACAAACTATAATTGATTTAATAAGCCATTTGCAGTTTCACAGTCTCAATTAGTTCATACTTGCACATGCAAGGCTTAATCTTTGAGAAAAGCATATGACTACTGGCAGGATAAACTAGATAGCATCCATCGACGGCGCCGCACCTGCCCGTGTGCCCCGCCAGCGCTAGACCGAGAGTGACACGGACAAGGCATGAGCGTCATTCCAACGAAGCTTTACAATCCAGGCACGAGTAGGCCGAGGGCCATGTACCTATGAAATGTTCTGCATCCTAGAGGCCGAGCTGGCACCCCTGAGCCATCGCAACACCCATCACTGTGGTTGCGTGCGTGGTGCAGGGTGGCCACTACATTATCCAACAATCGCCTCAGAAGGCAATTGTTGGAGAGCACACACACAACGTTGAGTACTGCTTGACACGGTAGACAACACAGGAACCGGCTGTAACGTCACGAGGAAAGACACCTGCAACATGCATTGAGGAGTCGACAAGCGGACAGTCCAGTGGCCATACCACCACTGGGCCTGCCAGCAAGCACGACCATATCACCACTTGCACTCCATCACGCACCCTGGTGCACAGTCACACGAATGTACCCACCACCCCTCTCCAAGGAGTTCCTCGGTCAGGAAAGTGGGCAGCCCGCTAGACCGCGACCGGGCACTAGACGCGGGAGCAAACCAACGCTAGAGCATACCACGAGCAGTGTGACAACGTGATTGAGAAACGCATGACAAATGATCGAGCAAGGGACGATGGGCGATGGAGCAAGGGACAATGGTTGATTGAGCAGTGCAGCAGAGATCGATAACCATAGCACAACGTGCCGATCGCGGGGTAGATCATTGGGGCACCACGAATTGTGCTGCCAAATGATTGTACCCCGGGTTGTAGCGCCCGCCACGAGCACAAGAATGTGCACGCAACCCGCCCGGCTAGCTCCAACCATGACCCCGGCTACCGGTGATGCAGGAGTTACCGCGTTATCGTGGTCCGTGGCAGCGCTGCCAGCACCTAAGCACATCCAAATGCTAGCTAGTGATGGATGCACGCCGAGAGGCGTAGCGGGCATAAGGGGGCAGGCTGCACCTCTACCCCCATAAAGAGCTTATTTTTCTTCCATCCTAGAAGGTCATACTATGACCCCCGAATTTTAAATTACCCCCTTCCGCTCGAGCAATGCAGCAAGGTGCTCGAGTGCTGCTCGAGTAAGTGTATAGCAGCCGACGGCAGTGATCAAGCGTTGCACGAGCAAGGCTGCTACCGTGCTGCTATGCTACCGCACTGCTATGCTACTGCGCTGCTATGCTACCGCGGTACCATGGTCGAGCAAGGTTGCCACAGTGGTACCGTGGTCGAGGGAGCTGCTGCAATGCTACCGTGCTCGAGCAAAGCTACAGCCATGCTACCTTGGTACCGTGGTCGAGCAAGACTGCTCCCGTGGTATCGTGGTCGAGCAAAAGCCACGGCAGTGATCGAGTACTGCTCGAGCAAGGATGCTACCGCAATCGAGCAAGCCGCAGCAATGATCAATCAGTGCTGGAGCAAGGCTGCTACCGTGATCGATCAAGCCACGGTAGTGATCGAGCAGTGCTTGAGCATGGCTGCTACCATGATCGACCAGTGCTTGAGCAAGGTTGCTACCATGATCGAGCAAGCCACAGTAGTGATTGATCAGTGCCGGAGCAAGGCTGCTACCATGATCGAGCAAGCCACGGCAGTGATCGATTAGTGCTGAAGCAAGGATGCTACCGTGTTCGAGCAAGCCCCGGCAGTGATCGGTCAGTGCTAGAGCAAGGCAGCTACGATTATCGAGCAAGCCATGGTAGTGATCGAGCAGTGCTTCAGCAAGGCTGCTACCATGCTCGAGCAGTGCTGGAGCTAGGCAGCTACCATGATCGAAAAGGCCACAACAGTGATCGATCAGTGCTGGAGCAAGGCAGCTACCGTGATCGAGCAAGCCACGGTAGTGATAGAGCAGTGCTTCAGCAAGGCAGCTACCATGCTCGAGTAGTGCTGGAGTAGGGCTGCTACCATGATCGAAAAGGCCACAGCAGTGATCGATCAGTGCTGGAGCAAGATAACCACCGTGATCGAGCAAGCCACAATAGTGATCAATCAGTGCTGGTGCAAGCCTGCTACCCTGATCGAGCAAGCCACAACAGTGATCGATCAGTGATCGGGCACTGCTCGAGCAAGGCTGCTACCATGCTGCTACGCTACCCCGCTGCTATGCTACCGCGGTATCGTGGCTCGAGCAAGGCTGCCACCGTGAAACCGTGGTCGAGGAAGCTGTTACAATGCTACAGTGCTGGAGCAAAGGTGTGGTCGTGCTACCTTGCTACCGTGTTTGAGCAAGGCCACTACCGTGGTACCGTGGTCGAGCAAAAGGCACGCCTGTGATTGAGTGCTGCTCGAGCAAGGATGGTACTGTGATCGAGCAAGCCACGACAGTGATCAATCAGTGCTGGAGCAAGGCTGCTACCGTGATCGAGCAAGCCACGGTAGTCATCGAGCAGTGCTTGAGCATGGCTGCTACCATGATCGACAAAGTGCTTGAGCAAGGCCACTACCATGATCGAGCAAGCCACAGTAGTGATCGATTAGTGCTGGAGCAAGGCCGCTACGGTGATCAAGCAACCCACAGCAGTGATTGAACAGCGCTGGAGCAAGGCCGCTACCGCGAACGAGCAAGCCACAACAGTGATCGATCAGTGCTGGAGCAAGGATGCTGCCGTGATCGAGCAAGCCACAGCAGTGATCGATCAGTGTAGGAGCAAGGCAGCTACCGTGCCTGAGCAAGGCTTCTACCATGATCGAGAAGGCCACAGCAGTGATCGATCGGTGCTGGAGCAAGACTACCACCGTGATCGAGCAAGCCGCAGTAGTGATCGATCAGTGCCGGAGAAAGCCTGCTACCCTGATGGAGCAAGCCACAACAGTATGGCTGCTACTGCGCTCCTATGCTACTGCGGTACCGCAGTCGAGCAAGGCTGCCATCGTGATACCGTGGTCGATGAGGCTGCTGCAATGCTACTGTGCTCGAGCAAAGCTGTGGCCATGCTACCTTGGTATAGTGGTCGAGCAAAAGCCACGATAGTGATCGAGTGTTGCTCGAGCAAGGATGGTACCGTGATCGAGCAAGCCACGGAAGTGATCGATCAGTGCCGGAGCAATGCTGCTACAGTGATCGAGCAAGCCACGGCAGTGATCGATCAGGGCGGAGCAAGGCTGCTACCGTGATCGTGCAAGCGACCGCAGTGATCGATCAGTGATGGAGCCAGGCTGCTACTGTGATCGAGCACTGCTTGAGCAACGACACTACCATGATCGAGCAAGCCACAGCAGTGATCGTTCATTGCTATAGCAAGGCTGCTATCGTGATCAAGCAAGCCACAACAGTGATCGATTAGTGCTGGAGCAAGGCTGCTACCTTGATCGAGCAAGCCATAGCAGTGATCGATCCGTGATCAAGCACTACTCGAGCAAGGCTGCTACCATGCTGCTACGCTACCATGCAGCAATGCTATCTCAGTACCGTGGTCGAGCAAGGTTGCCACCATGGCACCGTGGTCGAGAAAGCTGCTGCAATGCTACCGCGCTCGAGCAAAGCTGCGGCCGTGCTACCTTGGTACTGTGGTCGAGTAAAGGGCACAGCAGTGATGGAGTACTGCTCGAGCAAGGATGCTACCGTGATCATGGAAGCCACGGCAGTGAACGATCATTGTTGGAGCATGGCTGTTACCGTGATCAAGCAAGCCACGGCAGTGATCGAGCAGTGCTTGAGCAAGGCTGCTACCTTGATCGAGCAAGCCATAGGAGTGGTGGATCAGTGCCGGAGCGAGGCTGCTAATATGATCGAGCAAGTCATAGCAGTGATCGATCAGTGCTGGAGCAAGCCTACTACTGTGATTGTGCAAGCCACAGCAGTGATCGATCAGTCATCGAGCACTACTCGAGTAGAGCTGCTTCTGTGATGCTGTGCTACTGCGCTGCTATGCTACCGTGGTACCGTGGTCGAGCAAGGCTGCCACCATGGTACCGTGCTCGAGCAAAATTGCGGTCGCGCTGCCAAGGTACCGTGGTAGAGCAAGGCTACTACCGTGGTACCGTGGTGGAGTAAAAGCCACGATAGTGACCGAAAACTGCTTGAGCAAGGATGCTACCGTGATCGAGCAAGTGACGACAGTGATAGATTAGTGCTGGAGCAAGACTACTGCGATGATCGAGCAAGCCACAACAGTGACCGATCAGTGTTGGAGCAAGGCTGCTACCATGATCAAGCGTGCCAAGGCAGTGATCGAGCAATGCTCGAGCAAGGCTGCTAGTGATTGATCGATGATCGAGCACTGCTCGAGCAACGCTGCTACGTGCTGCTGCGCAACCACCCTGCTATGCTACCTTGGTACCGTGGTTGAGCAAGGCTGTCACCGTGGTACCGTGGTCGAGCAAGATGCTGCAATGCTACCATGCTCGAGCAAAGCTGCGATCGTCCTACCTTGGTATCGTGGTCGAGCAAAAGCCACGACAGAGATCGAGGACTGCTCGAGCAAGGATGGTCCCGTGATTGAGCAAGCCATGGCTGTGATCGATCGGTGCTGAGCGAGGCTGTTACCATGATCGAGCAAGCTAGGACAGTGATCGAGCAGTGCTAGAGCAAGGCTGCTGCCATGATCGAGCAGTGCTTGAGCAAGGCTGCTACCAGGATCGAGCAGGCCACAGTAGTGATCGATCAGTGCTGGAGCAAGGCTACTACCGTGATCGAGCACTACTCGAGCAAAGCTGCTACCGTGCTGCTGCGCTAGCGCATTGCTATGCTACCCGGGACCGTGGTCGAGTAAGGCTGCCACCGTGGTACTGTGGTCGAGCAAGCTGCTGCAATGCTATCGTGCCGTAGCAAAGCTGTGGCTGTGCTACCTTGGTACCGTGGTCGAGCAAAAGCCATGGTAGTGATCGAGGATTGCTCGAGCAAGGATGCTCCCATGATCGAGCAAGTCACGGCAGTGATCGATCAGTGCCGGAGCAAGGCTGCTACCATGATCAAGCAAGCCAGGGCAGTGATCGAGTAGTGCTTTGCTACCGCGATCGAGCAAGCCACAACAGTGATCAATCAGTGCTGGAGCAAGGTTGCTACCGCGATCAAGCAAGCCACAACAATGATTGACCAATGCTGGAGCGAGGCTGCTACCGTGATCGAGCAAGCCACAGCAGTGATCGATCAGTCATCGAGCACTACTCGAGTAGAGCTGCTTCTGTGATGTTGTGCTACTGCCCTGCTATGCTACCATGGTACCGTGGTCGAGCAAGGCTGCCACCATGGTACCGTGCTCGAGCAAAATTGCGGCCGCGCTGCTATGGTACCGTGGTAGAGCAAGGCTACTACCGTGGTACCGTGGTGGAGTAAAAGCCACGGTAGTGACCGAAAACTGCTTGAGCAAGGATGCTACCGTGATCGAGCAAGCGACGACAGTGATAGATTAGTGCTGGAGCAAGACTACTGCGATGATCGAGCAAGCCACAGCAGTGACCGATCAGTGTTGGAGCAAGGCTGCTACCATGATCAAGCGTGCCAAGGCAGTGATCGAGCAGTGCTCGAGCAAGGCTGCTAGTGATTGATTGATGATCGAGCACTGCTCGAGCAACGCTGCTACGTGCTGCTGCGCAACCACCCTGCTATGCTACCTTGGTACCGTGGTTGAGCAAGGCTGTCACCGTGGTACCGTGGTCGAGCAAGATGCTGCAATGCTACCGTGCTCGAGCAAAGCTGCGGTCGTCCTACCTTGGTACCGTGGTCGAGCAAAAGCCACGACAGAGATCGAGGACTACTCGAGCAAGGATGGTCCCATGATTGAGCAAGCCATGGTTGTGATCGATCGGTGCTGAGCGAGGCTGTTACCATGATCGAGCAAGCTAGGATAGTGATCGAGCAGTGCTAGAGCAAGGCTGCTGCCATGATCGAGCAGTGCTTGAGCAAGGCTGCTACCAGGATCGAGCAGGCCACAGTAGTGATCGATCAGTGCTGGAGCAAGGCTGCTACCGTGATCGAGCACTGCTCGAGCAAAGCTGCTACCGTGCTGCTGCGCTAGCGCACTGCTATGCTACCCGGGACCGTGGTCGAGTAAGGCTGCCACCGTGGTACTGTGGTCGAGCAAGCTGCTGCAGTGCTATCGTGCTGTAGCAAAGCTGTGGCTGTGCTACCTTGGTACCGTGGTCGAGCAAAAGCCATGGTAGTGATCGAGGACTGCTCGAGCAAGGATGCTCCCATGATCGAGCAAGTCACGACAGTGATCGATCAGTGCCGGAGCAAGGCTGCTACCGTGATCAAGCAAGCCAGGGCAGTGATCGAGTAGTGCTTTGCTACCCCGATCGAGCAAGCCACAACAGTGATCAATCAGTGCTGGAGCAAGGCTGCTACCGTGATCAAGCAAGCCACAACAATGATTGACCAATGCTGGAGCGAGGCTGTTACCGTGATCGAGCAAGCCATAGCAGTGATCGATCAGTGTTGGAGCAAGGCTGCTACCGTGCTGCTATGCTTCCGCACTGCTATGCTACCACGGTATCGTGGTCGAGCAAGGCTGCCACCGTCGTACCATGTTTGAGCAAGCTGCTGCAATGCTACCGTACTCGAGCAAAGCTGCGGCCGTGCTACCTTGGTACCATGGTGCCGTGGTGCCGTGGTCAAGCAAAAGCCACGGCAGTGATCGGGGATTGCTCGAGCAAGGATGCTACCATGATCGAGCACGCCAGGGCAGTGATCGAGTAGTGCTTGAGCAAGGCTGCTGCCATGATCCTGCAGTGCTTCAGCAAGGGTGCTACCATGATCAAGCAAGCCACAGCAGTGATCGATCAGTGCTGGAGCAAGGCTGCTATCGTGATCGAGCAAGCCACAGCAGTGATCGATCAATGCCCGAGCAAGGCGGTCAACGTGATCAATGAAGGATGAAGCAGTGCTCGAGCAAGGCTACTACCGAGCTGGTGCGAGGCGCGGCAGCAATCGAGCAGTGCTTGACCAAGGCTACTTCCGTGATCGAGCAAGCCACAACAGTGATCGATCAGTGTTCGAGCAAGGCTGCTACCGTGATCGAGCAAGCAACAATGGTGATCGATCAGTGATCGTGGAATGCTGCTACAGTGATCGAGCAAGCCACAGCAGTGATCGAGCAAGCCACAGCAGTGCTGCTACCGTGATCAAGCAGTGCTTGATGAAGGCGGCAGCGTGCTACTGTGCTCAAGCGGTGCTGCGGGCACGCTATCGTGGGACCATGGTCGAGTAGGGCTGATGATACAGTGGTCGAGCAAGCCACGGCATTGCTGCCACAGAGCTACAGCAAGGCATGGCAGTGATCGAGCAATGCTGGAGCAAGGCTTCTACTTTGATTGAGCAAGCCACAGGAGTGATCAATCAATGATCGAGCAAGGCTGCTACCGTGATCGAGCAAGCCACAGCAGTGATCAATCAGTGATCGAGCAAGGCTGCTGCCATGATCGAGCAAGCCATAGCAGTGATCGAGCAATGCCCGAGCAAGGTTGCTATCGTGATCGAGCAAGGCTGGAGCAATGCTCGAGCAAGGCTACTGCCGAGCTGATGCAAGGCAGTGATCAAGTAGCGCTTGACCAAGGCTGCTTCCGTGATCAAGCAAGCCACAATAGTGTTCGAGCAGTGCTAGGCCAAGGCGACTGCTATGCTACCGTGCTCGAGAGAGCTACCGTGTCACCTTGGTCGAGCAAGGTTGCTACCGTGGCAGTGATCGAGTAGTGCTCCAGAAAGGTGGATATTATGATCCGACCAGGTGCTACCGTGCTCTAGCAAGCCTCGTAAGTGATCGAGCAGTGCTCGAGCAAGGCTGCTACCGTGATGGAGTGGTCGAGCAGGCTATGGCAGTGCTGGAGCAGCAAGTGTGCTTCTAAGCTTGAGCAACAAGCACGGCACTAATCAAGCGCTGCTCGAGCGAAGGCAATGAACGAGCAACGTATGCTCTACAGGTCAAGGTAGGCACGACAGTCATCGACTACGGCACCATAGTGATAACCTCCCATAAGAATAGTGATCGAGCAAAGGCAGGACAACGATCGTTGCTGCTGCTAGGATACCATCCTCGTGGTCAGGCAAGGTGCATCGTGGAGTTGTACTTGGCATTTTCATGAGTGGTTTCGGCCTGTCGAGGCGGCACCATGGCCTGCTCGACTATCAAGCATAACCTCGGGGGCTTTTTGATGGATCTGGCGAAGCAGGGAGCGAAGGGAGGAATCGAAGCGACAAAGGGTTGAATCTCAGTGGATCGTGGCAGCAAGGCCACTGTACCACTTACAATACCCTATCACGTATTTAAGTCGTTTGCAAAGGATTCTAGCCACCGCTCGGTAGGAATTGTGCTTCAAGGCGGCTCGCACGGCTCGTCCGCCGTGCGGGCTTCACCAGCAACACATGCCCCTGGGGGCCGGGGGCCCCTACTGCGGGACGGGAATCGAGCAGCTGGTGCATGTGTCGTTACTAGCCCAGATTCTGACGTAGAGGCGTTCAGTCATAATCCAGCGCATGGTAGCTTGAAGCCACTGGCTTTCAACCAAGCGCGATGACCAAATGTGCGAATCAACGGTTCCTCTCGTACTAGGTTGAATTACTGTTGCGACATTGTCATTAGTAGGGTAAAACTAACCTATCTCACGATGGTCTAAACGCAGCTCACGTTCCCTATTGGTGGGTAAACAATCCAACATTTGGTGAATTCTGCTGCACAATGATAGGAAGAGCTGACATCGAAGGATCAAAGAGCAATGCTACACGTGGTCGAGCAAGGCTGCGACCGTGGTACCGTGGTAGAGGAAAAGCCATGGCAATGATCGAGTGTGGCTTGAGCAAGGATGCTACCGTGATCGAGCAAGCCGCGGTAGTGATTGATCAGTGCTGGAGCAAGGCCGCTTCCGCGATCGAGCAAGCCATGGCAGTGTTCGAGCACTGATTCAGCAAGGTGCTGGCATGATCGAGCAGTGCTTTAGCAAGGCTCCTACCATTGTCGAGCAAGCCACAGCAGTGATCTATCAGTGATTGAGCACGGCTGCTGCCATACTACTGCGCTACTGCGTTGCTATCATACCGCAGTACCGTGGTTGAGGAAGGCTGCCGCCGTGGTACTGTGGTCGAGGAAGCTGCTGCAATGCGACTGTGCTCGAGCAAAGCTGCGGCCATGCTACCGTGGCACCGTGGTCGAGCAAAAGCCACAACGATGATCGAGCACTGCTTGAGCAAGGATGCTACTGTGATCGAGCAAGCCAGACAGTGATCTATCAGTGTCGAAGCAGAGTTGCTACCATGATCGAGTGAGCCACGGCAGTGACGAGCAGTGCATGGGCAAGGCTGCTACCCTGATCGAGCAAGCCATAGCAGCGATCGATTAGTGCTGGAGCAACGCTGCTACCCTGATCGATCCAGCCACAACAGTGATCGATCAGTGCTGGAGCAAGGCTGCTACCGTGATTGAGCAAGCCACAGTAGTGATCGATCTGTGATTGAGCAAGGCTGCTACCGTGATCGGACAAGCCATCGCAGTGATCGATCAGTGCCAGCGCATGGCTGCTACTGTGATCGAGCTAGCCACAGTAGTGATCGATCAGTGATCGAGCAAGGCTGCTACCGTAATCGAGCAAGCAATAGCAGTGATTGATCAGTGCTGGAGCAAGGCTGCTACCATGATCGAGCAAGCCAAAGTAGTGATCGATCAGTGATAGAGCATTGCTCAAGCAAGGCTGCTACCATCCTGCTGCACTACCGAGCTGCCGCGCTGCTATGCTACCGCAATACCGTGGTTGTGCAAGGCTGCCACCGTGGTACCGTGGTTGACGAAGCTGCTGTAATGCCGCCATGCTTGAGCAAAGCTACGGTCGTGCTACCTTGGAACCCTGGCCGAGCAAGGCTGCTATCGTGGTACTGTGGTCTAGCAAAAGCCACGGCAGTGATCGAGGACTGCTCGTGCAAGGATGCTACCGTGATAGAGCAAGCTACGGTGGTGGTCGATCAGTTCTGGAGCAAGGCTGCTACTGTGAACGAGCAACCCAGGACGGTGATCGAGTAGTGCTGGAGCAATGTTGCTGCCATGATTGAGCAGTGCTGGAGCAATGCTGCTGCCATGATCGAGCAAGATATAGCAGTGATTGATAAGTGCTGGAGCAAGGCTACTACCGTGATCGAGCAAGCCACTGCAGGGATTGATTAGTGCTGGGGCAAGGCTGCTACCGTGATCGAGCAAGCCACAGCAGCGATCGATTAGTGCTGGAGCAAGTATGCTATCGTGATCGAGCAAACCAGGGCAGTGATTGGGCAGTGATTGAGCAGTGCTAGAGCAAGGCTGCTGCCATGATGGAGCAGTGCTTGAGCAAGGTTGCTACCATGATTGAGCAAGCTACAGCAGTGATCGATCAGTGCTGGAGCAAGGCTGCTACCGTGATCGAGCAAGCCACAGCAGTGATCGATCAGTGATCGAGCACTGCTCGAGCAAGGCTGCTACCGTGCTACTGCACTACCTCGCTGCTATGCTACTGCAGTACCGTGGTCTAGCAAGGCTGCCACCGTGGTGCCGTAGTTGAGGAAGCTGCTGCAATGCTATTGTGCTCGAGCAAAGTTACGGTCATGCTATCTTGGTACCATGGTCGAGCAAGGCTGCTATTCTAAGCCCCCTTGTGCTCAAATATGAGGACGGGCCAGGAAGCTCGGTCCCTCACTCGCATACCAGCCGTAGCAACATGCTAGATGGTAGTGTGGTTCGGGTGCGGGGTATCACTGTGGATTCTTAGTGGTGGGAATTCAATGTAAAATTCCCTGGGAGCAATATCACCTGCTACGAATGGCAAAAACCTTAAATAAGCTCTTTAGGGGGGTATGTGGTGGCAGCCTCCCACGGTGCCATGGCTAAGGGTGTGGGTGCACACCCATGGTAGCGTGCTGGGATGCATGTGTGCGCAACGGCGCGAGCGTGCTATCGTGTGGCGATGGGTGATCGTCACGGTGATCAATCGGGATCGATCACGTAGCAGGATGCTCGATCAAAGGATCGTTGGGTGTCACCATCCAAGGCTGGAATCCATGACGGTGTTGCTTGATCATTGATCTACTGACGGCTTGGGTGATGTTCGATGAGGTTCTCGGTCAATGCTCGAGCAAATCTCGTGGCGGATACTGTAGCGTGCTAGCACAAGGGGCACGCTACTATGCCGGTGATCTCGTGGCAGGATGCCGTAGCATGCTAGTGCTAACAGCACGCTAGGTCGCTAGCAAGCTTGTAGCAGATACCGTGGTGAGATACCGTAGTGTGCTAGCGCTAGTAGCACGCTACGTCACTAGCGAGCTGGTAGCTGGATACCGTGGCGTGCTACTACTGAGCACGGTACTACGTGGCGACGATGGGCAACACATTGCTAGCTACATGACCACGTGCTAGCAGTAGACCTAGCCATGGTGGCTGAACCATGGGCACATGCTCGGTGCATGTGACCCAACTGAGTGTGGGTGGCACTCAGGTGGACTCGAAGGACCCCGACAGTGCGAACCATTTGGTGGCGGTTGACCCGTTGATCGGAGCAACTTTGACTAGGCGGTTACCAAGCAACATAGCAGTTACCTAGCAGTTGTCAGTGTCTTTTAACTTCTGTTCGGTTATGCTACGTTCTGATTGGTTGTTGCATTTCAGATCCATGTATTAGAGTCTGTACACTACACGGCTCTCGGACAGACGACGAGAATACGAACTCTTGTAACCTGTCGGTGTACAATCGATAGTTGGTGAGAATCTCGTGGGAAATTCGGGTGAGGAGTGTAAGTGTTTGAGCACGAGACACATACTCGGTAGCACGATCGGTATCGTGCTGGGTTTTTACTGTAACTCGAATTTGTTAATAAGAGTTGAGATTTTCCCAATATGCTTGTGTTGTGCGCACTGGTTTAAGAATTGTTCTCTGACTATCGTATGTAGCCTCGATCTGAGTTTGTGCGTGTCAGTTTAGTGGCTGGCTAAGAGCACGGACTGCTCAATGCCATCACGGGAGCGAAAAATTCAATGGAAGATTGGACCCTGTTACAGCTACCGTGGTACCATGGTCGAGAAAAAGTCACGGCAGTGATCGAGGACTGCTCGAGCAAGGATGCTGCGGTGATCGAGCAAGCCACGGCAGTGATCGATCAGTGCTGGAGCAAGGTTGCTGCTGTGATCGAGCAAGCCAGGGTAGTGATCAAGCAGTGCTTGAACAAGGCTGCTGCAATGATCGAGCATTGCTTGAGCAAGGCTGCTACCCTGATCTAGCAAGTCACAGCAGTGATCGATCAGCGTTGGAGCAAAGCTGCTACCGTGATTGAGCAAGCCACAGCAGTGATCGATCATTGCTGGTGCAAGGCAGCTACTGTGGCGAGCAAGCCACAGTAGTGATCGATCAGTGATCGAGCAAGGCTGCTACTGTGATCGAGCAAGCCATAGTAGCGATCGATCAGTGATCCAGCACTGCTCAAGTAAGGCTGCTACCGTGCTGCTATGCTACCGCGCTGCTATGCTACTGCGGTACTGTTAGACCCCTGAGGTGGTATCCCAAGACCTGCCTACCATGAGCGTGCCACGGAGCCATTGTAGCAGGCAATGTGCTAGGAGGGCACGTTATCGACTAGGTGTCGATGTGTTGGATCGCAATGCGCATGACTACTCAAGGAAGGCACTGTGATGATACTTGATCATGAGACGGGTTCTCGATCATGACTGTGGTTGCAGGCACACGGGAAGCGATGGAGCCCAGAGGCCATCTCCCAGAATATGTGCGACGAATGCTGTGGAGCACTTGGCAGTGTTCCTTGGAGTAGATGCGGGCCACAGTGGAAAGATCAATCAAGTCCCTAGATCACAACCTACCTTATTAGGAGCAGCGGAAATCATGGCATGGATCCAATCAATCCATGATTGGGGGAGGCAATCATGGATACGCCTAGAAGCCACTTATGGAAGTCAAGCACGCCAGATATGGAAGTTGACCAAGGATCGGGCGATCCAACAGGGCAAGCGGATTCTTAGGAGGAGAATCGGCCCTATCTATGGAAGCCACGTGTGCCAGATCGGGAAGCTTGCGAGGATCACGGATCCAACATGTCAAGAGGAATCTCAGCAGGAGAATATTCCTGGCACACATGGAAATTCTTGATAGAGATTGGTCAACTACCTTGTATAGACTTGTCGATAGGGAAAGTCTATATTACCTGGCAAATTTGCTTGGTGGGCTTTGTGTATAAATAGGCGTGGACTCTCATTTGAGTTAGGAATCAAGAGGCATTTTAGACTTCATTTAGAGACTCACAAGAGGGAGAGTAGACAACTGAGGGCACGAGGGACACACTGAGAGGAGAGTGTGAGTGCTGAGTCTGTATTGTGAGGGGTCGAGCGAGGAGTGCAAGCAGTGGGGGCTGTGAGGCATATACTCGACCAGAGTCTATAGTTGGGTTTTTTTATACTTGTTATGAGATAATACAAGTTAATTTTTCCCAACCTCTTCTATGTGCTTTCATTGATTCTACGCTTGTGAGCCTCTGTTGTGTGGAGATTTTGTGGCTGGTCAGCAGAGCGAGCTGTTGATGCCTAGCGATACCAAGGTACTCGAGCGATATTCGGGTAGTGCCCTTGGCCCCATGACAACTAGTATCAGAGCCTGAAGATACCAAGGAGTTGGTATCAGCATCTGGAGATATCGAGAAGTGGTATCAGACCCCGGTTTCGGCAAAATTACAACCGTGACGACTCGATCAATGGAGGCACTGCGGGAATGAATGGTGCCCTTGGAGAGGCAAGTTGCCGTAGTCACAGGAGGTGCACCCTTGATGAGCGCTGTGCATGAGTGCATCCTTGCTCTCGAAGACAATGTCAGAGAGGGCAATGACCTTGGTGGGACGCTGACGGACCTTGTGAAGGTCCTGGTCTCCAAAGTCGCTGCGTTGCGAGACGATGTGGTCTTGATCAAGCGACAACTGGCTACTCAGTGGAGTAGCATCGGGGAGTGAGACTCGGCGGAAGGTCAAGATCCTCGAGCCCAAGGCATTCAAAGGTACTCGGAGTTCGAAGGAGTTGGAGAACTTCCTTTGGGACATGGAGACTTACTTCGATGCTACGAAGGTCCTCGAAGCGGATAAGGTCATGGTGACCACCATGTACTTGGCAAATGATGCGAAGTTATGGTGGTGGATGCGGGTCCAGGATGCACTCAGTGTTGGGCGACCACATATTGAGACGTGGGAAGCATTGAAGCAGGAATTGAAAGAGCAATTCCTACCAAGCAACACAGTGTGGGTGGCTCGGGACACACTCGGGAAGCTGAAGCAGACCAGCTACGTGCGGGAATATGTCAAGCAGTTCAGCTTATTGATGCTTGACCTGACCGACATGTCAGAGACGGATAAGCTGTATACGTTTCTGAAGGGTCTGCATCCATGGGCTCAACTGGAGCTCAGATGCCAAGGTGTCAAGGACCTTCCAATGGCTCTAGCAGCGGCTGATGCGCTGCTCGACTTGCACAACACTCAGGTTGAAGACGGAGTGGAGGAGGAGCAAGGTGAGGACAAGGACAAGGTGTCCAAGTCCAAAGCCAAGGGAAGGAATGGCAAAGGTAAGAGCAGGCTCACTCGTGAGGACAAAGGGAAGGAGAAGGAGAACGAGGGAAACGGCTCCTTGAAGGACCCTCGGACTCATCCCGGTTGCTTCATATGCAAGGGTCCTCATAGGGCAAAGGATTGCCCAAAGCGGGAGAAGCTCTCGGCGTTGGTGGATCAGGACTCTGATGAAGAGGAAGTGGTACATGCCTCTACGTTGCAGGTGCTGGGCGCACTTCGTTTTGATCGTCGGAAGGCTGCATATGGACTATTGTTCGTGGACGTGCTACTCAATGGTCGAAAGGTGTCGGCATTGGTAGACACAGGAGCGTCGAACACATTCGTGTCGGATAGGATGGTGCGACCACTTGGGCTGAAAGTGGAGCGGCACAACTCCGAGTTGAAGGTGGTCAACTCGAAGAGCCAGCTAGTTGGTTGCCTGGCTAAAGGAGTTCCCATCAAGATGGAGTCTTGGGAGGGAACCCTTGACATCATAGTTGTCCCGCTGGACGACTATGACCTGGTTCTTGGGAACAACTTCTTCGTGGAGGCCTCGGTTACAGTCTCAATGCACCTTGGCGGATTCATGATTAGCGATCGCAACACCCATGCTTTGTTTGAGGATACAAAGCATCTAGTCCCAACAAGGGGATTGCGACAGAAAGGGTGTCTGCCATGCAGGTAGCACTAGGGAGGAAGAAGGGCTGCCCCACCTACTTGGCGGATGTAGGCGTAGCGGGGACACAAGGTGTTAGCCCAGAGCTAGAAGTACCTTTAGAGAGCGCAAAGGTACATGGGAGTCTTTAGGGCGTGATGCCTAAAGAGCTGCCAGCAGGTCTACTACCACGGAGGGCGGTGGACCATGAGGTGGAGGAAGCCATGGTGAAGGAGCGGGTGCCCGGGCTTCCTAACTTGGAGAAGCCCTCCAAAGTGCATGGTGACTGTGCAGTTGGAGGTGTGCTAGTGCGAGACGAGCACTCTACTGCAAGTCGGAAGCTAAAGCCCGTGGAGCAGCGCTACTCAGCGAACGGGAGGGAGAGACGTGGTGCCATCTCCCAACAAACTTCAGATTTCCGGAAGGACATCTGGTCTGCGGTGCAACAGAACAAGGGTTACCAGCTCCTGGTGGAGTAGGTAAGGTCTAGCACGGTGTGACGCTATTGGCTGAAAGATGGGCTACTCTACGGGAATGGTCGCCTATACGTCCCTTGCGGAGGGGGACTACGTCGCAGACTCATGGAGTAGTGCCATGACAGCTAGGGGGCTGGACATCGAGGGCGGCACCTCTCAATGTCATATACATGGCCTAGGATGTCAGAAGATGTCGAGAGGTACGTCAAGGTCTTAGCGGCATACCACATAGCAAAGTCGACGAGGGCGTCGACCTCTTCTGGTGGGGGAGGTTTGTTAGACCCCTGAGGTGGTATCCCAAGACCGGCCTACCATGATCGTGCCTCGGAGCCATGGTAGCAAGCAACGTGCTGGAAGGGCACGTTATCGACTAAGTGTCGATGTGCTGGATTGCAATGCACATGACTGCTCAAGGATGGCACTGTGATGATACTTGATCATGAGACGGGTTCTCAATCATGACTGTGGTTGCAGGCACACGGGAAGCGATGGAGCCTAGAGGCTATCTCCTGAAATACATGCTACGAATGCTATGGAGCGTAGGACACAGAGGAAGGATCAATCAAGTCCCTGGATCACAACCTGCCTTATGGGGAGCAGCGGGAATCATGGCATGGATCGAATCAATCCATGATTTTGGGGGGGGGGGGGGGGGGGGGGGGGGCAATCATGGATACGCCTAGAAGCCACTTATGGAAGTCAAGCACACCAGATATGGAACTTCACCAAGGATCGAGCGATCCAACAGGGCAAGCAGATTCTTAGGAGGAGAATTAGCCCTATCTATGGAAGCCAAGTGTGCCAGATCGGGAAACTTGCGAGGATCAGGGATCCAAAATGGCAAGAGGAATCTCAGGAGGAGAATATTCCCAGCACACATGGAAAGCCTTGATAGAGATTGGTCAACTGCCTTGTATAGACTTGTCGATAGGAAAAGTCTAGATTACCTGTCATATTTGTTTGGTGGGCTTCGTGTATAAATAGGCGTGGACTCTTATTTGAGTCAGGAATCAAGAGGCACTTCAGACTTCATTCAAAGACTCACAAGAGGGAGAGCAGACAACTGAGGGCAGGAGGGACACACTGAGAGAAGAGTGTGAGTGCTGAGTCTATATTATGAGGGGTCGAGTGAGGAGTGCAAGCAGTGGGGGCTGTGAGGCATATACTCGACCAGAGCCTGTAGTTGGGTTTTTTTTATACTTGTTGTGAGATAATACAAGTTAATTTTACCCAACCTCTTTTGTGTGCTTTGATCGATTCCAGGCTTGTGAGCCTCAATTGTGTGGAGATTTTGTGGCTGGTCAGCAGAGCGAGCTGTTGACGCCTAGCAGTACCAAGGTACTCAAGCGGTATTTGGGTAGCACCCTCGACCCCGTGACAGGTGCCGTGGTTGGGCAAGGCTGCAACCGTGGTACCACGGGCGAGGAAGCTACTGCAATGCTACCATGCTCGAGCAAAGCTGTGGCTACGCTACCGTGGTCGAGCAAGGCTGCTACCATGATCGAGCAAGCCATAGTAGTGATCGATCAGCGGTGGAGCAAGGCTGCTATCATGATAGAGCAAGCCACAGCAGTGATCAATCAGTGCTGGAGCAAGGCTAGTACCGTGATCGAGCAAGCCACGGTAGTGATTGATCAGTGATCCGGCAAGGCTGCTACCATGATCGAGCAAGCCACAGCAGTGATCGATTAGTGCTGGGGCAATGCTGCTAGCGTGATCGAGCAAGCCAGGGCGGTGATCGAGCAGTGCCTGAGTAAGGCTACTGCCATGATCGAGTAGTGCTTGAGCAAGGCTACTACCCTAATCGAGCAAGCCACAGCAGTGATTGATTAGTGCTGGAGCAAGGCTGCTACCATGATCGAGGAAGGCACAGCAGTGATCGATTAGTGCTGGAGCAAGGCTGCTATCATGATCGACCAAGCCACAACAACGATAGATCAATTCTAGAGCAAGGCTGTTAGTGCGATCGAGCAAGCCATAGCGGTGATGCATCAATGGTCGAGCAAGGCTGCTACCATGATCGAGGAAGGCAGGCAGTGATCGAGTAGTGCTTGAGCAAGGCTGATGCCGTGATCGAGCAGTGCTGGAGCAAGGCTGTTACCATGATCGAGCAAGCCACAGCAGTGATTGATCAGTGATCGAGCAAGGCTGCTACCATGATCGAGCAAGCCACAGCAATGATCCATCAGTGATGGAGCAAGGCTACTACCTTGATCGAGCAAGCCACAGCAGTGATCAATCAGCGGCGGAGCAAGGCTGCTATTATGATCGAGCAAGCCACAATAGTGATCGATCAGTGCTGGAGTAAGGTTGGTACCATGATCGAGCAAGCCACGGTAGTGATGGATCAGCGATCCAGCAAGGCTGCTACATGATCGAGCAAGCCACAGCAGTGAGCGATCAGTGCTGGAGCAATGCTCCTAGCGTGATCGAGCAAGCCAGGGCAGTGATCGAGCAGTGCCTAAGCAAGGCTGCTGCCATGATCGAGTAGTGCTTGAGCAAGGCTACCACCCTAATCGAGCAAGCCACAGCGGTGATCGATCAATGCTGGAGCAAGGCTGCGACCATGATCGAGGAAGGCATAGCAGTGATCGATTAGTGCTGGAGCAAGGCTGCTATCATGATCGAGCAAGCCACAACAGCGATCGATCAATTCTAGAACAAGGCTGTTAGTGTGATCGAGCAAGCCAAAGCAGTGATCGATCAGTGGTCGAGCAAGGCTGCTACCGTGATCGAGGAAGGCAAGCAGTGATCGAGCAGTGCTTGAGCAAGGCTAATGCCATGATCAAGCAGTACTGGAGCAAGGCTGCGACCATGATCGAGCAAGCCACAGCAGTGATCCATCAGTGCTGGAGCAAGGCTACTATCATGATCGAGCAAGCCACAGCAGTGATGCATCAGTGATCTAGCAAGGCTGCTACCGTGATTGAGGAAGGCAGGGCAGTGCTTGAGCAATGCTTGAGCAAGCATGCTACCATGATCGAGCAGTGCTTGAGCAAGGCTGCTACCATGATCAAGCAAGCCACAGCAGTGATCAATCAACGCTGGAGTGAGGCTGCTACCGTGATCGAGCACGGCACAACAGTGATCGAGCAAGGCTGCTACCGTGATCGTGCAAGCCAGGGCAGTGGTAGATCAGCGCTGGAACAAGGCTGCTGCCATGATCGAGCAGTGCTGGAGCAATGCTGACCGAGCAAGCCATGGCAGTGATCAATCAGTGCTGGAGCAAGGCTGCTATCATGATTGAGCAAGCTAGGGCAGTGATCGATCAGTGCTAGAGCAAGGCTGCTATCATGATCGAGCAAGCCACAGCCGTGATCGATCAGCGATCGAGCAAGGCTGCTACCCTGATCGGGCAAGACACAGCAATGATCGATCAGTGCTGGATCAAGGCTACTAGCGTGTTCGAGCAAGCCAGAGCAGTGATCGATCCATGATTGAGCTAGGCTGCTATCGTGATCGAGCAACCCACAGCAGTGATCCATTAGTGCTAGAGCAAAGCTGCGATCATGATCAAGCCTGCCACGCAGTGATCGATCAGTGATAGCAGGGAAGTGGTCGAGCAATGATGGAGCAAGCATGCTGCCATGATGGAACAGTGCTCGAGCAAGCCAGGGCAGTGATCAATCAGTGCTAGAGCAAGGCTGCTGCCATGATCGAGCAGTGCTGGAGCAAGGCTGATTGAGCAAGCCACAGCAGTGATCGATCAGTGCTGGAGCAAGGCTGCTACCATGATCGAGCAATCCACAATAGTGATCGATCAGTGCTGGAGCAAGGCTGGTGCCGTGATCGAGCAAGCCACAACAGTGATCGATTAGCAATCCAGCAAGGCTGCTACCATGATGGAGCAAGCCACGGCAGTGATCGGTCAGTGCTGG
The DNA here is from genome assembly GCA_037672795.1 of Lagerstroemia speciosa. Taxonomy (NCBI): domain Eukaryota; kingdom Viridiplantae; phylum Streptophyta; class Magnoliopsida; order Myrtales; family Lythraceae; genus Lagerstroemia; species Lagerstroemia speciosa. The sequence continues at coordinate 160,139 of CM075297.1, read as the reverse complement.
AGCAATGCTCCTAGCATAATCGAGCAATCTAGGGCAGTGATCGAGCAGTGCTTGAGCAAGGCTGCTGCCATGGTCGAGTGGTGCTTGAGAAAGGCTACTACCATAATCGAGCAAGCCACAACAGTGATCGATCAGTGCTAGAGTAAGGCTAGTACCATGATCGAGGAAGCCACAACAATGATCGATCAGTGCAGGAGCAAGGCTGCTATCATGATCGAGCAAGCCACAGCAGTGATCGATCAATTCTGCAGCAAGGAGGTTAGTGTCATCGAGCAAGCCACAGCAGTGATCAATCAATGATCGAGCAAGGCTGCTACCGTCATCGAGGAAGGCAGGCAGTGACCGAGCAATGTTGGAGGAAGGCTGCTGCCATGATCGAGCAGTGCTGGAGCAAGGCTCCTACCATGATCGACCAAGCCACAGCAGTGATCCATCAGTGCTGGAGCAAGGCTGCTATCATGATCGAGCAAGGCTGCTACCGTGAGCCAGAAGGCAAGGCAGTGGCCGAGCAGTGCTTGAGCACGTATGCTGTCATGATCGAGTAGTGTTTGAGCAAGGCTGCTACCATGATTGAGCAAGCCACAACAGTGATCACTCGATGCTGGAGCAAGGCTGCTTCCGTGATCGAGCCAACCAGGGCAGCGATCGATCAGTGCTGGAGCAAGGCTGCTGCCATGATCGAGTAGTGCTGGAGCAAGGCTGTTACCATGATTGAGCAAGCCATAGCAGCGATCGATCGGTGCTGGAGCAAGGCTGCTACCCTGATCGAGCAAGCCACAGCAGCGTTTTATCAGTGTTGGAGCAAGGCTGGTACCATGATCGAGCAAGCCACAACAGCGATTTATCAGTGCTGGAGCAAGGCTGGTACCATGATCGAGCAAGCCACAACAGTGATTGATCAGTGCTGGAGGAAGGCCGCTAGCGTGTTCGAGCAAGCCACAGCAGTGATCGATCAGTGATCGAGGAAGGCTGCTACTATGATCGAGCAACCTATAGCAGTGATTGATCAGTGCTGGATTTAGCCTGCTACTGTGATCGAGCAAGTCGCGGAAGTGATCGATCAGTGATGGAGCACCGCTCGGGCAAGGCCGCTACCGTGGTACCATGGTCGAGCAAAAGCCACGACAGTGATCGAGGACTGCTCAAGCAAGGATGCTACCGTGATCGAGCGAGCCACGGCCGTGATCGAACTGGGCTGGAGCAAGGCTGCTACCGTGATCGTCCAAGCCAAGGCGGTGATCGAGCAGTGCTGGAAAAAGGGTGCTGCCATGATCGAGTAGAGCTGGAGCAAGGCTGCTACCATGATTGAGCAAGCCACAGCAGTGATCGATCAGTGCTGGAGCAAGGCTGCTACCATGATCGAACAAGCCACATCGGTGATTCATCAGTGCTGGAGCAAGGCTGCTATCATGATCGAGCAAGCCACAGCCGTGATCGATCAGTGCTGGAGCAAGGCCGTTACCGTGATCGAGCAAGCCATAGCAGTGATCAACCAGCGATCGAGCAAGGCTTCTACGGTGATCGAGCAAGCCACAGCAGTGATCGATCAGTGTTGGAGCAAGGCGGCTACCCTGATCGAGCAAGCCAGGGCAGTGATTGGGCAGTGCTTGAGGAAGGCTACCACCATGATCGACCAAGCCACAGCAGTGATCGATCAGTGCTGGAGCAAGGCTGCTACCTTGATCGAGCAAGCCAGGGCAGTGATCGAGCAGTGCTGGAGCAAGGCTACTGCCATGATCGAGCAGTGCTTGAGCAAGGATGCTACAATGATCGAGCAAGCGACAACAGTGATCAATCAGTGCTGAAACAAGGCTCTTACAGTGATCGAGCAAGCAACAACAGTGATTCATCAGTGATTGACGAAGGCTGCTATCGTGATCGAGCAAGCCATAGCAGTTATCAATCAGTGCTGGAGCAAGGCTGCTACCATGGTACCATGGTTGAGCAAGGCTGCCACCATGTTACCGCGGTCGAGGAAGCTACTACAATGCTACGGCGCCCGAGCAAAGCCGCGACCATGCTACCTTGGTACCGTAGTGGAGCAGGGCTGCTACCGTGGTACCGTGGTCGAGCAAAAGCCACGGTAGTGATTGAGGACTGCTCGAGCAGGGATGCTACTGTTATCGAGCAAGCCACGACAGTGATCGATTAGTGCTGGAGCAAGGCTGCTATCGTGATCGAGCAAGCTATGACAGTGATCGAGCAGTCCTTGAGCAAGGCTGCTGCCATGATCAAGCAGTGCTTCAGCTAGGCTGCTACCACGATCAAGTATTGCTTGAGCTATACTGCTACCATGATAGAGCAAGCCACAGCAATGATCGATCCATGCTGAAGCATAGCTACAACCATGATCGAGCAAGCCACAGCAGTGATCGATCAGTGGTGGAGCTAGGCTGCTATCATGATCGAGCAAGCCACAGCAGTGATCGATCGGTGCAGCAACAAGGCGGCTACCGTGATCGAGCAAGCCACAGTAGTGATCGATCGATGATCGAGCACTGCTCGAGCAAGGTTGCTATCGTGCTACTACGCTACCGCGTTGCTATGCTACTACGGCACCTTGGTCAAGCAAGGCTGCCACCGTGGTCAAGGAAGCTGCTGCACTGCTACTGTGCCGGAGCAAAGCTGCGGTCGTGCTACCTTGGTACAGTGGTCGAGCAAGGCTGCTGCCGTGGTACCGTTGTCGAGGAATGCTCAAGTAGGGATTGTACCAGGATCGAGCAAGCTACGACAGTGATCAGCAAGCCAAGACAGTGATCCAGCAGTGCTGGAGCAAGGCTGTTACCGTGATCGAGCAAGCCACAGCAGTGATCGATCAGCGATCGAGCAAGGTTGCTACCATGATGGAGCAAGCCACAGCAGTGATCGATGAGTGTTGGAGCAAGGCTGTTACCGTCATCGAGGAAGCCACAGCGGTGATCAATCAGCAATCGAGCAAGGCTGCTACCGTGATCGAGCAATCCAGGGTAGTGATCGATAAGTGCTGGAGCAAGGCTGCTAGGGTGTTCGAGCAAGCCACAACAGTGATCGATTAGTGATCGAGCAAGGCTGCTACTTGTGATGGAGCAAGGCTGTTACCGTGATCGAGCAAGCCACAGCAGTGATTGATCAACGATCGAGCAAGGCTGCTACCGTGATTGAGCAAGCCAGGGCAGTGATTGATGAGTGCTCGAGCAAGGCTCCTAGCGTATTCGAGCAAGCCACAGCAGTGATCGAGCAAGGTTGCTACTATGCTCGAGCAAGGCTGCAACCATGCTGCTGTGCTACCCCGCTGTACCGTGGTCGAGGAAGCTGCTGCAATGCTACTGTGCTCGAACAAATCTGCGGCCGTGCTACCTAGGTGCCGTGGTCAAGCAAAACCCACGGCAGTGATGGAGGACAGCTCGAGGAAGGATGCTACCGTGATCGAGTAAGCCACGACAGTGATCGATCAGTGCAAGGGCATGTGTACTACTGTGATCGAGCAAGCCAGGGTAGTGGTCGAGCAGTGCTGGAGCAAGGCTGCTACCATGGGCGAGCAAGCTACAACAGTGATCAGTCAGTGCTGGAGCAAGGCTGGTATCGCGATTGAGCAAGCCACAGCAATGATCGATCAACGATGGAGCAAGGCTGGTAGCATGATCGAGCACGCCACAACAGTGATCGAGTAGTGCCTGGGCAAGCCTGCTGCCATGATCGAGTAGTGCATGAGCAAGCCTGCTACCATGATTAAGCAAGCCACAGTAGTGGTCAATCAGTGCTGGAGCAAGGCTGCTACAGCGATCGAGTAAGTCGCAGCAATGATCGATCAGTGATCGAGCAAGCCTGCCACCATGATCGAGCAAGCCACAGCAGTGGTCGATCAGCGCTCGAGCAAGGCTGCTACCATGAGTGAGCAAGCCACAACAGTGGTCGATCAGTGCTAGAGCAAGGTTGCTATCATGATCGAGCAAGCCAGAGTAGTGATTGATCAGTGCTTGAGCAAGGCTCTCACCCTGATCGGGCAAGCCACAGCAGTGATCGATCACTGATCGAGCAAGGCTGCTACCGTGATCGAGCAAGCCACAGCAGTGATCGATCAGTGCTAGAGCAAGGCTGCTATCATGATCGAGCAAGCCATGGCAGTGATCGAGTAGTCCTTGAGCAAGGCTGCTGCCATGATCAAGTAGTGCTTCAGCTAGGCTGCTACCACGATCAAGCAATGCTTGAGCTATACTGCTACCATGATCGAGGAAGCCATAGCAGTGATCGATCCATGCTGGAGCAAAGCTACAACCATGATCGAGCAAGCCACAGCAGTGATCGATCGGTGCAGCAGCAAGGCGGCTACCGTGATCGAGCAAGCCATAGCAGTGATCGATCGATGATCGAGCACTGCTCGAGCAAGGTTGCTATCGTGCTACTACGCTACCGCGTTAGTATGCTACTACGGCACCTTGGTCGAGCAAGGCTGCCACCGTGGTCGAGGAAGCTGCTGCAATGCTACTGTGCTCGAGCAAAGTTGCGGTTGTGCTACCTTGGTACTGTGGTCGAGCAAGGCTGCTGCCGTGGTACAGTGGTCGAGGAATGCTCGAGCAAGGATTGTAGCGTGATCGAGCAAGCCACGGCAGTGATCAGCAAGCCAAGGCAGTGATCAAGCAGTGCTGGAGCAAGGCTGTTACCGTGATCGAGCAGTGCTGGAGCAAGGCTTCTAGCATGATCGAGCAAGCCACAGAGTGATCGATCAGCGATCGAGCAAGGTTGCTACCATGATGGAGCAAGCCACAGCAGTCATCGATGAGTGCTGGAGCAAGGCTGCTAGGGTGCTCGAGCAATCCACAACAGTGATCGATCAGCGATCGAGCAAGGCTGCTACTTGCGATCGATCAAGGCTGTTACCGTGATCGAGCAAGCCATAGTAGTGATCAATCAACGATCGAGCAAGGCTGCTACCGTGATCGAGCAAGCCAGGGCAGTGATTCATGAGTGCTCGAGCAAGGCTCCTAGCGTGTTCGATCAAGCCACAGCAGTGATCGAGCAAGGCTGCTAATGTGCTCGAGCAAGGCTGCAACCATGTTGCTGTGCTACCCCGCTGCTATGCTACCGCGGTACTGTGGCCGAGGAAGCTGCTGCAATGCTGCTGTGCTCGAACAAAGCTGCGGTCGTGCTACCTAGGTACCGTGGTCGAGCAAAACCCATGGCAGTGATGGAGGACAGCTCGAGTAAGGATCCTACCGTGATCGAGTAAGCCACGACAGTGATCGATCAGTGTAGGAGCATGTCTACAACTGTGATCGAGCAAGCCAGGGCAGTGATCGAGCAATGCTGGAGCAAGGCTGCCACCATGGGCGAGCAAGCTACAACAGTGATCGGTCAGTGCTAGAGCAAGGCTGCTACCGTGATCGAGCAAGCCACAGCAGTGATCGATCAATGATGGAGCAAGGCTGGTAGCATGATCGAGCAAGGCACAACAGTGATCGATTAGTGCTGTAGCAAGGTTGTTACCGTGATCGAGAAAGGCACAGCAGTGATCGATCAATGCTGGAGCAAGGCTGCTACCGTGCTGCTACGCTACTTCGCTGCTATGCAATCGCGGTATCGTGGTCGAGCAAGGCTGCCACTACGATTGAGGAAGCTGCTCCGCTGCTACCGTGCTCGAGCAAAGCTGCGGCCGTGCTACCTTGTTACCATGGTCGAGCAAGCCAGGGCAGTGATCGAGCAGTGCCTCAGCAAGGCTGCTGCCATGATCGAGCAGTGCGTGAGCAAGCCTGCTACCATGATCACGCAAGCCACAGTAGTGGTCGATCAGTGCTGGAGCAAGGCTGCTACTGTGATCGAATAAGCCGCAGCAGTGATCGATCAGTGATCGAGCAAGCCTGCTACAGTGATCGAGCAAGCCACGGCAGTGGTCGATCAGCGCTGGAGCAAGGCTGCTACAATCAGTGAGCAAGCCACAGCAGTGATCGATCAGTGCTTGAGCAAGGCTCTTACCATGATCGAGCAAGCCACAGTAGTGATCGATCACTGATCGAGCAAGCCACGGCAGTGATCGATCAGTGCTGGAGCAAGGCTGTTATCGTGATCGAGCAAGGCAGGGCAGTGATCGAGCAGTGCTGGAGCAAGGCTACTGCCATGCTCGAGTAGTGCTGGAGCAAGGCTGCTACCATGAACGAGCAAGCCACAGCAGTGATGGATCAGTGCTAGAGCAAGGCTGCTACCTTGATCGAGCAAGCCAGGGCAGTGATCGAGTAGTGCTTGAGCGAGGCTGCTGGCATGATCGAGCAAGCCAGGGCAGTGATCGATCAGTGCTGGAGCAAGGATGCTACCGTGATCTAGCTGTGCTAGAGGAAGGCTGCTACCACGATCAAGCAAGCCGTACCAGTGATCGATCAGTGCTCGAGCAAGGCTGCCACCGTGATGAAGCAAGCCACATAAGTGATCGATCAGTGATCGAGCGAGGCTGCTGCAATGATAAACCAAGGCACAACAGTTATCGATCAATGATCGGGCAAGGCCGCTACCGTGATCTAGCAAGTCACAGCAATGATCGAGGACTGATTGAGCAAGCATGCTTCCGTGAACGAGCAATGCTAGAGCAAGGCTGCTGCCATGACCGAGCAGTGCTGGAGAAAGGCTGCTACCATGATCGAGCAAGGCACAGTAGTGATCGATCAGCGCTGGAGGAAGGCTCCTATGTCGATCGAGCAAGCAACAACAGTGATCGATCAATGTTGGAGAAAGTCTGCAATGATAATCGAGCAAGCCACAGCAGTGATCGATCAGTGCTGGAGCGAGGCTGTTACCGTGATCGAGCAAGCCACAGCATTGATCGATCAGTGTTCAAGGGCGGGTGCTACCGTGCTGCTGCGCTACCGCTCTGCTATGCTATTTCAGTACCGCAGTCGGGCAAGGCTGCCAGTGCGGTGCTCGAGCAAAGCTACGGCTGTGCTCCCTTGGTACCGCGGTCGAGCAAGGCTGCTATTGTGGTACCATGGTCGAGCAAAAGCCACGGCAGTGGTCGAGCAAGGATGCTACTGTGATCGAGCAAGCCATGGCAGCCATCTATAACTGCAGGAGCAAGGCCGCTACAGTGATCGAGCAAGCCAGGGTAGTGATCGAGAAGTGCTTGAGGAAGGCCGCTACCACGATCAAGCAAGCCATAGCAGTGATCGATTAGTGCTGGAGCAAGGCTGCTACGGTGATCGAGCAAGCCACAGCAGCCATCCATCAGTGCTAGGGCAAGGCTGCTACAGTGATCGAGCAAGCCACAGCAATGGTCAATTAGTGCTCGAGCAAGACTGCTACTGTGTTGCTACGCTACCGCGCTGCTATGCTACCACGGTGCTGTGCTCGAGCAAGGCTGCCACCATGGTACCGTGGTCGAGGAAGCTGCTACAATGCTATAGTGCTTGAGCAATGCTGCGGCCGTGCTAGCTTGGTACCGTGATCGAGCAGTGCCTGAGCCAGGCTGCTCCCATGATCGAGGAAGCCACAGCACTGATCAATCAGTGTTGAAGCAAGGCTGCTACCGTGATCGAGCAAGCCACAGGAGTGATCGATCAGTGATCGAGCACTGCTCGAGCAAGGCAGTTACCGTGCTGCTGCGCTGCTGCTCTGCTATGCGACCGCAGTACCGTGGTGGAGCAAGCTGCTGCAGTGCTACTGTGCTCGAGCAAAGCTGCGGCCGTGCCAACTTGGTACCGGGGTTGAGCAAGGCTGCTACTGTGATTGAGCAAGCCACAGCAGTGATTGATCAATGCTGGAGCAAGGCTGCTACCGTGATCGAGCAAGCGACAGCAGTGATCGATCAGTGATCGGGCAAGCCACGGCAGTGATTGATCAGTGATCGAGCAAGGCTGCTATCGTGCTACTGCGCTACCGCGCTGCAATGCTACTGCGGTACTGTGGTCGAGCAAGGTTGCCTCCATGGTACCGTGGTCGAGGAAGCCGCTTCAATGCTACCGTGCTTCAGCAAAGCTGCGGCTGTGCTACCTTGGTACCATGGACTAGCATGGCTACTACCGTGGTATTGCGGTCGAGCAAAAGCCATGGCAGTGATCAAGGACTTCTCGAGAAACGATGCCACCGTGATCGAGCAAGCCACGGTAGTGATCGATCAGTGCTGGAGCCAGGCTGCTACAGTGGTCGAGCAAGCCAAGGAAGTGATCGAGCATTGCCTGAGCAAGGCTGCTGCCATGATCGAGCAGTGCTGGAGCAAGGCTGCAACCAAGATCGAGCAAGCCACTGCAGGGATCGATCAGTGCTGGAGCTAGGCTGCTACCATGATCGAGCAAGGTGCCACAGCCATCGATCAGTGCTGGAGCAAGGCTGCTACATTGATCGAGTCAGCCATAGCAGCGATCAATGAATGTTGGAGCAGGGCTACTACTATGATCAAGCAAGCCACATCAGTGATCGATCAGTGACCGAGCACTACTCAAGCATGGCTGCTACCGTTCTACTGCGCTACCGCGTCGCTATGCTACCATTGTACCGTGGTCAGCAACATTGGTCGAGGAAGTTGCTGCAATGCTACCATTTTTTAGCAAAGCTGCGCCCGTGCTACCTTGGTACCGTGGTTGAGCAAAAGCCACATCAGTGATAGAGTACTGCCCGAGCAAGGATGCTGCTGTGATCGAGCAAGCCACTGCAGTGATTGATCAGTGCTGGAGCAGGGCTTCTATCGTGATCAAGATAGCCATGGCAGTGGTCGAGCAATGCTGGAGCAAGGCTGCTGTAATGATCGAGCAGTGCTGGAGCAAGGCTGCTGCCATGATCGAGCAGGCCACAACAGTGATCGATTAGTGCTTGAGCAGGGCTGCTAGGGTGATCGAGTAAGCCACGACAGCGATCGATCAATGCTGGAGCAAGGCTGCTACCGTGACCGAGCAAGCTACAGCAGTGCTCGATTAGTGAACGAGCACTGCTCGAGCAACGCAGCTATCATGCGTGGTACCGTTGTATCGCAGTCGGGCAAGGCTGCCTTCGTGGTACCGTGGTCATGGAAGTTGCTGCAATGCTACCGTGGTCGAGCAAAGCTGCGGCCGTGATACCTTGGTACCATGGTCGAGCAAGGCTGCTACCGCGGTCCAGCAAGGATGCTACCATGATCGAGCAAGCCACGACAGTCATCTATTAGCGCAGGAGCAAAGAAGCTACAGTGATCGAGCATGTCAGGGCAGTGATCGAGAAGCCATAGCAGTGATCGATCAGTGCTGGAGCAAGGCTGCTACGGTGATCGAGCAAGCCACAGTAGGGATCGCTCAGTGCTAGGGCAAGACTGCTGCCATGATCGAGCAAGCCATACCAGTGATCGATCAGCGCTGGAGCAAGGCTACTACCGTGATCGGGCAAGCCACAGCAGTGATCGATCAATGATCGAGCACTGCTCAAGCAAGGCTGCTACCATGTTGTTGCGCTACTGCGCTGCTATGCTACTGCGCTACCGTGGTCCAGCAAGGCTGCCACCGTGGTACCATGGTCGAGGAAGCTACTGCAATGCTACTATGCTCGAGCAAAGCTGGGACCATGCTACCTCGGTACCGTGGTTGAGCAAGGCTACTACTGTGAACGAGCAAGCCACGGAGTGATCGATTGGTGGTGGAGCAAGGCTGCTACCATGAACAACTAAGCCAGGGCAGTGATCGAGCAGTGCTGGGGCAAGGCCGCTGCATTATTGAGCAAGCCACTGCAGTGATCGATCAGTGCTGGAGCAAGGCTGCTACCGTGATCGAGCAAGCCCCAACAGTAATCGATCATTGCAAGAGCAAGGCTGCTACCATGATCGAGCAAGCCACAACAGCGATCCATCAATGCGGGAGCAGGGCTACTACCGTGATCGAGCAAGCCACATCAGTGATCGATCAGTGATCAAGCACTGCTCGAGCAAGGCTGCTACCGTTCTGCTGCGCTACCACGCCGCTATGCTATCACTGTACCATGGTCGAGCAACGTTGGCGGAGGAAGCTGCTGCAATGCTACCTTTTTTTAGCAAAGCTGCACCCGTCCTACATTGGTACCGTGGTCGAGCAAACTCCACGGCAGTGATAGAGCACTGCTCAAGCAAGGATGCTACTATGATCGAGCAAGCCACGGCAATGATTGATTATTGCTGGACCAGGGCTTCTACCGTGATCCAGATAGCCGTGGCAGTAGTCGAGCAGTGGTGGAGCAAGGCTACTGCAATGATCGAGCTGGCCACAATAGTGATCGATCAGTGCTGGAGCAAGGCTGCTACGATGATCGAGCAAGCCCGACAGTGATCGATCAGTGGTGGACAAAGGCTGCTATCGTGATCGAGCAAGCCACATCAGTGATCGATCAGTGATCGAGCACTGCTCGAGCAAGCCTGCTACTGTTCTACTGGGCTACCCCGTGCTATGCTACCGTGGTGTCGTGGTCGAGCTAGGTTACCACCGTTGTACCGTGGTCAAGGAAGCTGCTGCAATGCTATCGTGCTCGAGCAAAGCATCAACCATGCTACCTTGGTACCTGGTCGAGCAAAAGCCACGGGAGTGACCGTGCACTGCTCGAGCAAGGATGCTACCATGATCGAGTGAGCCACGGTTGTGATGGATTAGTGCTGGAGCAGGGCTGCGACAGTGATCGAGCAAGCCACAGCAGTGATCCAGCAGTGCTTTGGCAAGGCTGCTACCCTAATCAAACAAGCCACAGCAGTGATCGATCAGTGCTGGAGCAATGCTGCTACCGTCATCGGGTAAGCCACAGTAGTGATCGATAAGTGATCGAGCAAGTCTGCTGCAGCACTGCTGCTCTCCCGCGGTACCGTGGTCTAGCAAAACTACCACCGTCGCACAGTAGTTGAGGAAGCTGCTGCAATGCTACTCTGCTGAAGCAAAGCTACGGCCATGCTACCTTGGTACCGTTGTCGAGCAAGGCTGCAACCGGGGTACTATCGTTGAGCGGAAGCCACGGTAGTGGTCGAGGATTACTCGAGAAAGGATGCTACCGTGATCGAGAAAGCCACGACAGTCATCAATCAGTGGAGGAGCAAGGCTGCTGCCATAATCGAGTAATGCCCGAGCAAGACTGCTACGTTGATCGAGCAAGCGACAGCAACGATTGATTAGTGCTGGAGCAAAGCTGGTACCATGATTGAGCAAGGCAGAGCAGTGATCGATCAGTCCTAGAGCAAGGCTGCTACTGTGATCGAGCAAGCCACTCCGGCAATCGATCCATGCTTGGAGCAAGGCTGCTACCGTGAACGAGCAAGCCACAACAGTGATCGATCAGTGATAGAGCACTCCTCGAGCAAGGCTACTACCGTTCTACTGCACTACTGCGCTGCTATGCTACTGCGGTTCCGTGGTCGAGCAAGGTTGTCACTGTGGTACCGTGGTCAAGGAAGCTGCGACAATACTACCATGCTCGAGCAAAGCTGCGGACGTGCTACCTTGTTACCGTGGTGGAGCAAAACCCACAGCAGTTATCGAGTACTACTCGAGCAAGGTTGCTACCGTGCTGCCGTGCTACTGCACTGCTATGCTACTGCGGTATCATGGTCGAGCAAGGCTGCCGTCGTGGGACCTTGGTCGAGAAAGCTGCTGCAATGCCACTGTTCTCGAGCAAAGCTCCCGCCGTGCTGCCTTGGCACCGCGGTCGAGCAAGGCTGCTACCGTGGTATCGTGGTCGATCAAAAGCAACGGCTTTGATCAAGGGCTGCTCGAGCAAGGATGCTATCGTGATCGAGCAGGCCACAGTAGTGATCGATCAGTGCTGGAGCAAGGCTGCTACCGTGATCGAGCAAGCCACGGCAGGGATCGATCAGTGCTGGAGCGAGCCTGCTACCATAATCGAGGAAGCCATAGCAGCGATCGATCAGTGTTGGAGCTGGGCTGCTACCGTGATCGAGCAAGCCACGCATGCATCGATCAGTGCCGGAGTGAGGCCGCTACCGTGATAGGGGAAGCCACAGCAGCTATCGATTCGTGCTAGAGCAGGGCTGCTATCATGATCGAGCAAGCCACAGCAGTGATCGATCAGTGCTAGAGAAGGGCTGCTATCATGATCGAGCAAGACACAGTAGTGATCGATCGGTGATCCAGCAAGCCTGCTACTGTGATCTAGCAAGCCACAGCAGTGATTGATCAGTACTGGAGCAAGGCTGCGACTCCGCTACAGTGCTGCAATGCCACTGGGGCACCGTGGTCCAGCAAGGCTGCCATCGTGGTCGAGGAATCTACTGCAATGCTACTGTGCTCGAGCAAAGCTGCGATCGTGTTACGTCGTTACCGTGGTAGAGCACGGCTGCTACCGTGAACGAGCACGGCATGGAGTGATCGATCGGTGCAGGATCAAGGCTGCTACCATGAACAAGCAAGCCAGGGCAGTGATCGAGCGGTGCTTGAGCAACGCCGCTGCATTATCTAGCAAGGCCGCTGCATTATCGAGCAGTGCTGGAGCAAGGCTTCTGCCATGATCGAGCATGCCACAGCAGTGATCGATCATTGCTGGAGCAAGGCTGCTACTGTGATCGGACAAGGCATAACAGCGATCGATTGGTGGCGGAGAAAGGCTGCTACAGTGATCGAGCAAGCCACATCAATGATCGATAAGTGATCAGTGCTGGAGCAAGGATGCTACCGTGAACGAGCAAGCCACAATAGTGATCGATCAGTGATAGAGCACTCCTCGAGCAAGGCTACTACCGTTCTACTGCACTACTGCACTGCTATGCTACTGCGGTTCCATGGTCGAGCAAGGTTGTCACTATGGTACCGTGGTCAAGGAAGCTGCGACAATACTACCATGCTCGAGCAAAGCTGCGCACGTGCTACCTTGTTACCGTGGTGGAGCAAAACCCATGGCAGTTATCGAGTACTGCTCGAGCAAGGTAGCTACCGTGCTGCAGTGCTACTGCGCTGCTATGCTACTGCGGTATCATGGTCGAGCAGGGCTGCCGCCGTGGGACCTTGGTCGAGAAAGCTGCTGCAATGCCACTATGCTCGAGCAAAGCTCCCGCCGTGCTACCTTGGCACCGCGGTCGAGCAAGGCTGCTACCGCGATACCGTGGTCGATCAAAAGCAACGGCTTTGATCAAGGGCTGCTCGAGCAAGGATGCTACCGTGATCGAGCAGGCCACAGTAGTGATCGATCAGTGCTGGAGCAAGGCTGCTACGTTGATCGAGCAAGCCACGACAGGGATCGATCAGTGCTGGAGCGAGCCTGCTACCATAATCGAGGAAGCCATAGCAACGATCGATCAGTGTTGGAGCTGGGCTACTACCGTGATCGAGCAAGCCACGCATGCATCGATCAGTGCCGGAGTGAGGCCGCTACCGTGATAGGGGAAGCCACAGCAGCTATCGATCCGTGCTAGAGCAGGGCTGCTATCATGATCGAGCAAGCCACAACAGAGATCGATCAGTGCTAGAGCAGGGCTGCTATCATGATCGAGCAAGACAGAGTAGTGATCGATCAGTGATCCAGCAAGGCTGCTACTGTGATCTAGCAAGCCACAGCAGTGATTGATCAGTACTGGAGCAAGGCTGCGACTCCGCTACAGTATTGCAATGCCACTGGGGCACCGTGGTCCAGCATGGCTGCCACCGTGGTTGAGGAATCTACTGCAATGCTACTGTGCTCGAGCAAAGCTGCGATCGTGTTACCTCGTTACCGTGGTAGAGCACGGCTGCTACCGTGAACGAGCACGACACGAAGTGATCGATCGGCGCAGGATCAAGGCTGCTACCGTGAACAAGCAAGCCAGGGCAATGATCGAGCAGTGCTTGAGCAAGGCCGCTGCATTATCGAGCAGTGCTGGGGCAAGGCTTCTGCCATGATCGAGCATGCCACAGTAGTGATGAATCATTGCTGGAGCAAGGCTGCTACTGTGATCGAGCAAGGCATAACAGCGATCGATTGGTGGTGGAGAAAGGCTGCTACAGTGATCGAGCAAGCCACATCAATGATCGATAAGTGATCAGTGCTGGAAGGCTGCTACCGTGAACGAGCAAGCCACAACAGTGATCGATCAGTGATAGAGCACTCCTCGAGCAAGGCTACTACCGTTCTACTGCACTACTGCACTGCTATGCTCTGCGGTTCCGTGGTCGAGCAAGGTTGTCACTGTGGTACCGTGGTCAAGGAAGCTGCGACAATACTACCATGCTCGAGCAAAGCTGCGCACGTGCTACCTTGTTACCGTGGTGGAGCAAAACCCATGGCAATTATCGAGTACTGCTCGAGCAAGGTTGCTACCGTGCTGCAGTGCTACTGCGCTGCTATGCTACTGCGGTATCATGGTCGAGCAAGGCTGCCGCGCAATGCCACTATGCTCGAGCAAAGCTCCCGCCGTGCTGCCTTGGCACTGCGGTCGAGAAAAGGCTGCTACCGTAGTACCGTGGTCGATCAAAAGCAACGGCTTTCATCCAGGGCTGCTCGAGCACGGATGCTACCGTGATCGAGCAGGCCACAGTAGTGATCGATCAGTGCTGGAGCAAGGCTGCTACCGTGATCGAGCAAGCCACGGCAGGGATCGATCAGTGCTGGAGCGAGCTTGCTACCATGATCGAGGAAGCCATAGCAACGATCGATCAGTGTTGGAGCTGGGCTGCTACCGTGATCGGGCAAGCCACGCATGCATCGATCAGTGCCGGAGTGAGGCCGCTACCGTGATCGGGGAAGCCACAGCAGCGATCGACCAGTGCTAGAGCAGGGCTGCTATCATGATCGAGCAAGCCACAGCAGTGATCGATCAGTGCTGGAGCAAGGCTGCTATCGTGATCGAGCAAGACACACTAGTGATCGATCAGTGATCCAGCAAGGCTGCTACCGTGATCTAGCAAGCCACAGCAGTGATTGATCAATACTAGAGCAAGGCTGCGACTGCGCTACAGTGCTGCAATGCCACTGGGGCACCGTGGTCCAGCAAGGCTGCCACCGTGGTCGAGGAATCTACTGCAATGCTACTGTGCTCGAGCAAAGCTGCGATCGTGTTACCTCGTTACCGTGGTAGAGCATGGCTGCTACCGTGAACAAGCACGCCACAGAGTGATCGATTGGTGCAGGATCAAGGCTGCTACCGTGAACAAGCAAGCCAGGGCAGTGATTGAGCAAGGCCACTGCATTATTGAGCAGGCCACCGCAGTGATCGATCAGTGCTGGAGCAAGGCTTCTGCCATGATCGAGCATGCCATTGTAGTGATCGATCATTGCTGGAGCAAGGCTGCTACTGTGATCGAGCAAGGCATAAGAGCGATCGATTGGTGGTGGAGAAAGGCTGCTACAGTGATCGAGCAAGCCACATCAATGATCGATAAGTGATCGAGCACTGCTAGAGCAAGCGTGCTACTGTTCTACAGCACTACCTCGCTGCTATGCTACTGCTGTATCGTGATCGAGCTATGCTACCACTATGGTCAAGGAAGCTGCTGCAATGCTGCCGTGCTTGAGCAAGGCATCAACCGTGCTACCTTAGTACCTGGTCGAGCAAAAGCCACGGTAGTGATCGTGTACTGCTCCATCAAGGATGCTACCGTGATCGAGCAAACCACAGTAGGGATCGATCGGTGTTGTAGCAAGGCTGCTACCGTGATCGAGCAAGCCACAACAGCGACCGATCAGTGCTCGAGCAAGGTTGCTACCGTGATCGAGCAAGCCACAGGAGCGATCGATTAGTGATCGAGCAAGGCTGCTATAATGGTCTAGCGAGCCACAGCGATGATCGTTAGCTACCGCGATCGAGCAAGCCACAGCAGGGATCGATTAGTGCTGCAGCGAGGCTGCTGCCGTGATCGAGCAAGCCACAGTAGCGATCGATCAGTGCTGGCACAAGGCCGCTACCATTCAATTGCACTACCGTGCTGCTATGCTTCTACGGTACCGTTGTCAAGTAAGGATGCCACCATGGTACCATGGTCAAGGAAGCTGCTGCAATGCTAGCATGCTCGAGCAAAGTTGCAGCTTTGCTACCTTGGTATTGTAGTTGAGGAAAAGCCACGGTAGTGATCGAGTACCGCTTGAGCAAGGATGCTACCGTGATCGAGCCAGCCATGGTAGCGATCGATCATTGTTGGAGCAAGGCTGCTGCAGTGATCAAGCAAGCCACGGCAGTGATCGAGCAGTGCTTAAAAAAGACTGCTACCCCGATCGAGCAGGCCACAACAATGATCGATCAGCGCTAGAGCAAGGCTGCTCCCCTGATCGAGCAAGCCACAACTGTGATCGATCAATGCTGGAGCAAGGTTGCCACAGTGATTGAGTAAGCTACAGCAGTGATCAATCAGTGATCGAGCGCTGCTCAAGCAAGTCTGCTACCGTGCTGCAGCGCTGCCGCGTTGCTATGCTACTGCGGTACCGTGGTCGAGCAAGGTTGCCGCCGTGGTGCCGTGGTCGAGGAAGCTGCTGCAATGCTGCTGTGCTCGAGCAAAATTGCGGTCGTGCTACCTTGGTACCACGGTCGAGCAAGGCTGCAACGGCGGTACCATGGTCGAGCAAGAGCCATGGTACTGATCGAGAACTGCTCGAGCAAGCATGCTATCGTGATCGAGCAAGCCATGGTAGTGATCGATCAGTGCTGGGGTAGGGCTGCTACCGTGAATGAGCAAGCTAGGGAAGTGATCGGGCAGTGCTGGAGCAAGCTGCTACCATGATCGAGTAGTGCCTGAGCAAGGCTGCAACCATGATCTAGTAGGCCACCGCAGTGATCGGTCAGTGCTGGAGCAAGGCTGCTACCTTGATCGAGCAAGCCGCAGCAGTGATAGACCAGTGCTAGAGCAAGGTTGCTACCATGATCGAGCAAGCCACAGCGGTGATCGATCAATGATCGTGCACTGGTCCAGCAAGTCTGCTACCATGCTGCTGTGCTATAGCGCTGCGATGCCACAGCGGTACCGTGGTCGAGCAAAGCTGCCACCGTCGTTCCGTGGTTGAGCAAGCTACTGCAATGCTACCGTGCTCGAGCAAAGCTGCCGCCGTGCTACCTTGGTACCGTGGTCGAGAAAAAGCCACGGCAGTGATCGAGGATTGCTCGAGCAAGGAAGCTACTGTGATTGAGCAGGACAGGGCAGTGATCGAGTAGTGCCTGAGCAAGGCTGCTGCCATGATCGAGCAGTGCCTGAGCAAGGCTGCTACCATGATCGAGGAAGCCACCGCAGTGATTAATCAATGCTGGAGCAAGGCTGCTACCCTGATCGAGTAAGCCACGGCAGTGATCGATCATTGCTGAAGCAAGGTTGCTACCGTCATCGAGCAAGTCAAAGCAGGAATCCATCAATGCTGGAGCAAGGCTTCTACCATTGTTGAGCAAGCCACAACACCGATCGGTGTTGGAGCAAGTCTTCTACCGTGATCGAGCAAGCCACAGCAGTGATCGATTAGTGCTCGAGCACTGCTCGAGCAAGGTTGCTACCCCTCTGCTACGCTACCGCGGTGCTATGCAAACATGGTACTGTGGTCGAGTAAGGCTGCCACCGTGGTACCGTGGTCAGGGAAGCTGCTGCAATACTATTGTGCTCGAGCAAAGCTGCGGCCGCGCTACCTTGGTTCCGTGGTCAAGCAGAGCCCACGACAGTGATCGAATACTGGTCGAGGAAGGATGTTACTGTGATCGAGCAAGCCACAGCAGTGATCGATCAGTGTTGGAGCACGGTTGCTACCTTGATCGAGAAAGCCACAGCAGTGATCGATCAGTGCTGGAGCAAGGTTGCTACCTTGAACGAGCAAGCCATAGCAGTATTCGAGTAGGGCTGGAGCAAGGCTCTTACGGTGATCTGGCAAGCCACAGTAGTGATCGATCAGTGATCGAGCACTGCCAAAGCAAGTCTGCCAATGTGCTGCTGCGCTACCATGCTGTGATGCTCCTGCGATATCGTGGTCGAGCAAGGCTGCCATCGTGGTACTGTGGTTGAGGAAGCTACTGCAATGCTACTGTGCTCGAGCAAAGCTGCGACCGTGCTACCTTGGTACCGTGGTAGAGCAAAAGCCGCGGCAGTGATCGTGCACTGCTCGAGCAAGGATGCTGCCGTGATCGAGCAAGCCATGGCATTAACCGATTAGTGCTGGAGTGGGGCTGGTACCGTGATCGAGCAAACCATAGCAGTGATCCATCAGTGGTCAAGAGCTGTTCAAGCACGTCTACTGCCGTGCAGCTGCGCTGCCGCACTACTATGCTTCCGCGGTACTGTGGTTGAGCAAGGCTGCCACCATGGCACCGTGGTCGAGGAAGCTGCTGCAATGCTACCGTACTCGAGCAAAACTGCGGGCGTGCTACCTTGGTGCCGCGGTTGAGCAAGGCCACTACCGTGGTATAGTGGTCGAGCAAAAGCCACTTTAGTGATCAAGCACTGCTCGAGCAAGGATGCTACCGTGATCGAGCGAGCCACGGCAATGATCGATCAGTGCTGGAGCGAGGCTGCCACCATGATAGAGCAAGCCTCAGCAATGATCGATCAGTGCTGGAGCAAGGGTGCTACCATGATCGAGCAAGCCACATCAGTGGTCGATCAGTGCTGGAGAATGGCTGCTACCGTGATCGACCAAGCCACAGCAGGGATCGATCTGTGCTGGAGCAAGACTGCTACCGTGATCGAGCAAGCCACAATAGCGATGGATCAATGCTGGAGCAAGGCTGCTACCGTGAACGAGCAAGCCATAACAGTGATCGATAAATGATCGAGCACTTCTCGACCAAGGCTGCTACCGTTCTGCTGCGCTACCCTGCTACTTTGCTAGAGCGGTACCGCGGTCTAGTAAGGCTGGCACCGTGGTACTGTTGTCAAGGAAGCTGCTGCAATGCTACCATGCTCGACCAAAACGGCGACCATGCTTCCTTGGTATCGTGGTCGAGCAAATGCCACGGCAATGATCGAGTACTGCTCAAGCACGGATGCTACCGTGATTGAGCAACCCACGGTGGTGATCGATCAGTGCTATAGTAGGGCTACTACAGTGATCGAGCAAGCCACAACAGTGATCGAGCAGTGCTTAAGCAAGGCAGCTACCCTGATCGAGCAAGTCACAGCAGTGATCGATCAGTGCTGGAGCAAGGCTGCTGCCATGATCGAGCAGTGCCTGAGCAAGGCTGCCACCAAGATAGGGCAACCCTCAGAAGTGATCGATCAGTGCAGGAGCAAGGGTGCTACCTTGATCGAGCAAGCCACAGCAGGGATCGATCAGTGCTGGAGAAAGGCTGCTACCGTGATCGACCAAGCCACAGCAGGGATCGATCTGTGCTGGAGCAAGACTGCTACCCTGATCGAGCAAGCCACAGCAGCGATGGATCAATGCTGGAGAAAGGCTGCTGCCGTGATCGAGCAAGCCATAGCAGTGATCGATCAATGATTGAGCACTACTCGAGCAAGGCTGCTACCATTTAGCGGCGCTACCGTGCTGCTATGCTACCACGGTACCGTGGTCGAGCAAGGCTGCCACCGTGGTACCGTTATCAAGGAAGCTGCTGCAATGCTACCATGCTCGACCAAAGCTGCGATCGTGCTACCTTGGTATCGTGGTCAAGCAAAAGCAACAACAGTGATCAAGTACTGCTCGAGCAAGGATGCTACCGTGATCGAGCAACCCACGGGAGTGATCGATCGGTCCTAGAGCACGGCTGCTACTGTGATCGAGCAAGCCACGACAGTGATCGAGCAGTGATTGAGCAAGGAAGCTACCCTGATTGAGCAAGCCACAGCAGTGATCGATCAGTGCTGGAGCAAGGCTACTACCCTGATGGAGCAAGCCATGGCGGTGATCTAGTACTGCTCGAGCAAGGATGCTACTGTGATCGAGCAGTGCTGGTACAAGGCTGCTACCCTGATTGAGCAAGCCAAAACAATGATCGATCAGCGCTGGAGCAAGGCTGCTACCGTGATCGAGCGTGCCACAACAGTGATCAATCAGTGATGGAACGCTTCTCGGGCAAGTCTGCTACCATGTTGCCGTGCTGCCGCGCTACTAAGCCAACACGGTACAGTGGTCGAGCAAGGCTGCCACCGTGGTACCGTGGTCGAGGAAGTTGCTGCAATGCTACCGTGCTCTAGCAAAGCTGCAGCCGCACTAACTTGGTACCGTGGTCGAGCAAGGCTACTACCGTCGTTTCATAGTCGAGGAAAAGCCACTGCAGTGATCGATCAGTGCTGGAGCAAGGCTGCTACTGTGAACGAGCAAGATAGGCCAGTGATCGAACAGTGCAGGAGCAAGGCTGCTACCATGATCGAGCAATGCTTGAGCATGGCTGCTACCATGATCGAGTAAGCCACCACAGTGATCGATCAGTGCTAGCACTGCTCGAGCAAGGCTGCTACCCTGCTGTTGCACTGCCGCACTACTATGCTACCGCGGTACAGTGGTCGAGGAAGGCTGCCACCGTGGTACCGTGGTCGAGGAAGTTGCTGCAATGCTACCGTGCTCTAGTATAGCTGCGGCAGTGCTACCTTGGTATCGTCATTGAGCAAGGCTGCTACCGTGGTACCGTGGTCGAGCAAAAGCCACGGTAGTGATCGAGGACCTCTCGAGCAAGGATGCTACTGTGATCGAGCAAGCCACGACAGTGATCGATCGGTGCTGGAACAAGGCTGCTGCCATGGTCGAGCAGAGCCTGAGCAAGGCTGCCACCCCGATCGAGCAAGCCGCAGCAGTGATCGATCAGTGTTGGAGAAAGGGTGCTACCCTGATCGAGCAAGCCACATCAGTGATCAATCAGTGTTGGAGAAAGAACGCTACCGTGATTTACCAAGCCACAGCAGGGATGGATCTATGCTGGAGGAAGGCTGCTACCGTGATCGAGCAAGCCACAACAGCGATCGATCAATGCTGGAGCAAGGCTGCTACCATGATCGAGCAAGCCACAGTAGTCATCGATCAATGATCGAGCACTGCTCGACGAAGGCTGCTACCGTTCAGTTGTGCTACCCTGCTGCTATGCTACCGCGGTACCGTGGTCGAGCAAGGCTGCCACCGTGGTACCGTTGTCAAGGAAGCTGCTTCAATGCTACCATGCTCGACCAAAGCTGCGACCGTGCTACTGTTAGACCTCTAGAGTGGTATCCCGATACCCGCCTACCACGAGCATGCCTCGGGTTGTGGTAGCGGGCAACGTGCTGGGTGGGCACGTTATCGACTAAGTGTCGGGGCACTGGATTGCGATGCGCATGACTGTTCCAGCAAGGCACTGTGATGGTGCTTGAGCATGAGACAGGTTCTCGATCATACCCATGGTTGCTAGTGCCCGGGAAGCGATGAAGCTCAGAGGCTATCCCCGGGATACATGCTACGGATGCCATGGAGTGCTTGAGTAGCGTTCCTTGGAGCAGATGCGGGCCACGGGGGAAGGATCAATCAAGTCCCTGGATCACAACCTGCCTTATTCGGAGCAGCGGGAATCATGGCATGGATCCAATCAATCCATGATTGGGGGATCCAATCAATCCATGATTGGGGGAGGCAATCATGGATACGCCTAGAAGCCGCTTATGGAAGTCAATCAAGCCAGATATGGAAGTTGACCAAGGATCGGGGGATCCAACAGGGCAAGCGGATTCTTAGGAGGAGAATCAGCCCTATCTATGGAAGCCAAGTGTGCCAGATCGGGAAGCTTGCGAGGATCAGGGATCCAACATGGCAAGAGGAATCTCAGGAGGAGAATATTCCCGGCACACATGGAAAGTCTTGATAGAGATTGGTCAACTGCCTTGTATAGACTTGTCATTAGGGAAAGTCTAGATTACCTGGCTTATTTGGTTGTGGGGCTTCATGTATAAATAGGCGTGGGCTCTCATTTGAGTCATTCACTTCAGAATTCACATTCAGGAAAGAGAGAGCACGAGAGAAACACTGTGAGGAGAGTGTGGGTGCTGAGCCTATTGTGAGGATCGAGTGGGGAGTGTAAGCAGTCGGTGCTGTGAGGCACATACTCGATCAGAGTGTTGTAACGTTGGGTTTTTGTAACTTGTTGTGAGATAATACAAGATACTTTTTGTCCCAGCTTCTTGTGTTGTTTCGATCGTCTCTAGGCTCGTGAGCCTCGGTTGTGCGGATTTTGTTGGCTGGTCGACAGAGAGTGCTGTTGACGCCTAGCGGTAGCCAAGGTATTCGAGTGGTGTTCGAGTGGCGCCCTTGGCCCCGTGACAGTTGGTATCAGAGCAAGGTTTCAACAACATCACAACCGTGACGACTCGATCAATGGAGGCATTGCGGGAACGTATGGTGGCCTTGGAGAGGCAGGTTGCTGCAGTGACTGATGGTGCGCCATTGCTGAACGCTGTTCATGAGCGCATCCTTGCTCTCGAAGACAATGTCGGAGAGGGCGATGACCTTGGTGGGACACTGACGGACCTTGTGAAGGTCCTGGTCTCTGATGTCGCTACGCTACGAGACGACATGGTCTTGATCAAGCGACAACTGGCTACTCAAGGAGTAGCATCCGGGAGTGAGACTCGTGGGAAAGTGAAGATCCCCGAGCCCAAGGCATTTGAGGGTACTCGGAGTTCAAAGGAGTTAGAGAACTTCCTTTGGGACATGGAGACCTACTTCGATGCTGCGAAGGTCCCGGAAGCAGACAAGGTCATGGTTACCACCATGTACTTAGCAAATGATGCTAAGCTATGGTGGCGGACGCGGGTCCAAGATGCCCTCAGTGCGGGGAGACCACGCATTGAGACGTGGGAAGAACTGAGGCAGGAGTTGAAGGAGCAGTTCCTGCCGAGCAACACTGCCTGGGTTGCTCGGGACGCACTCGGGAAGCTGAAGCAGACCAGCTCGGTGCGTGACTACGTCAAGCAATTCAGCTCCTTGATGCTTGACGTGACCGATATGTCAGAGACGGACAAGCTATACACGTTTCTGAAGGGCTTGCAGCCATGGGCTCAGCTGGAGCTCAGACGCCAAGGCGTGAAGGACCTCCCGACGGCTCTCGCAGCGGCTGATGCGCTGCTTGACTTGCGCTACACTCGTGTGGAGGACAGTGGGAAGAAAGCGCAAGGCAAGGACAAGGACAAGTTGTCCAAGTCCACAACCAAGGGAAAGGAGGATAAGGGCAAGAAGAAGCTCATTCGTGAGGACAAGGGGAAGCAGAAGGCGAACGTGGGGAATAGCTCCTTGAAGAAGGACCCCCGGACGCACCCTGGTTGCTTCATATGCAACGGTCCCCACAGAGCCAAGGAATGCCCGAAGAGAGAGAAGCTCTCGGCCTTGGCAGATCAGGACTCCGATGAAGAGGGAGTGCTACGTGCATCTTCGTTGCAGGCATTGAGCGCAATTCGTTCTGATCGCTCAAAGGCTCCCTATGGGTTGCTATTTGTGGATGTGCTACTCAATGGCCGAAAGGTGTCGGCATTGGTAGACACGGGAGCCTCCAACACATTCGTGTCGGACAAGATGGTGCGACCACTTGGGCTGCGAGTGGAGCGGCACAACTGCCACCTGAAGGCAGTTAACTCGAAGAGCCAGCCTATTGGTGGCATGGCTAAAGGCGTTCCTATCAAGATCGACTCATGGGAAGGAAGCCTTGACATCATGGTTGTCCCGCTGGATGACTATGATCTAGTCCTCGGGAACAACTTCTTCGTGGAGGCCTCGGTTACGGTCTCGATGCACCTCGGTGGATTCATGATCAGTGATCCACGACACCCATGCTTTGTGAAGGGTTACAAGGGTTTCAGTCGAAGCAAGGAGATCTCGACTGAAACGGTGTCGGCTATGCAAGTAGCACGAGGGTGGAAGAAGGGCTACCCCACCTACTTGGCGGCAATAGTCGAAGTGGGGATGGAGAATAACCATCCAGAGCCGGAAGTACCTTCGAAGATTGCTGAGGTACTTGATGAATTTCAGGATGTGATGCCTGAAGAATTGCCAGCAGGTTTACCACCCCGGAGGGCGGTAGACCACAGGATCGAGCTACTGCCGGGAACGAGACCACCGGCGAAGGCACCCTATAGGATGTCGCCCAAGGAGTTGGGGGAGTTGCGGAAGCAGTTGGGTGAACTGCTAGACTCTGGGAAGATCCAACCTTCGACGGCACCCTACGGAGCACCAGTGCTGTTCCAAGAGAAGCACGACGGGTCCCTACGGCTATGCGTTGACTACCGGGGACTCAATAAGGTGACTGTGAGGAACAAGTACCCTGTGCCTTTAATAGCTGACCTGTTTGATCGTCTGAGCAAGGCGGTCATGTTCTCGAAGTTGGATCTACGCTCGGGATACTGGCAGGTTCGCATTGCGGAGGGTGACGAACCAAAGACAACGATGGTAACTCGTTATGGCTCCTACGAGTTCCTAGTCATGCCGTTCGGATTAACGAACGCCCCTGCCACGTTTTGCAACTTGATGAATGACGTATTCCACGATGTGCTGGATAAGTTCGTGGTCGTCTACCTCGACGACATCGTGGTCTACAGCAGGGATATAGGGGAGCACCTCGAGCACTTGCGGTTTGTGTTCGAGCGACTGAGGCAGCATTCTCTCTATGTGAAGCGAGAGAAGTGCGAGTTTGGCATGGAAGAGATACACTTCTTAGGCCATATCGTGGGTCACGGATGCGTGCGCATGGACCCCAAGAAGGTGCAGGCAATTCGAGATTGGCCAGCACCAAAGACGGTGGGCGAATTGAGGAGCTTCTGGGGTTAGCAAATTACTACCGGAAGTTCATCAAGGGGTATTCGAAGAAGGTCACTCCCCTTACGGACCTACTAAGGAAGGACCGAAGTTGGGAGTGGGACGACTTGTGTGACGTCGCGTTCCACAAGGTTAAGGAAGCCATTGTGACAGAGCCGGTGCTCAGGCTTCCTGACTTCGAGAAGCCTTTTGAAGTGCACACCGATGCCTCGGATCGTGCAGTCGGAGGTGTGCTCGTGCAGGACGGGCACCCTGTTGCGTTCGAGAGTTGGAAGCTGAAGCCTGCAGAGCAGCGCTATTCAGCGCATGAGAAGGAGATGTTGGCAGTTGTCCACTGCCTAAGGGTATGGCGAGTGTACTTGCTGGGGACTTCGTTCGTTGTCAAGACGGACAACGTGGCGAATACTTTCTTCAAGACACAACCAAAGCTGACCCCGAAGCAGGCTAGGTGGCAAGAGGAGCTCGCTCAATATGACTTTGAGTGGGAACACCGACCAGGGAGGCATAACCTCGTGGCAGATGCTCTGAGTCGGAAGAATGTGGAGACTGTAGCTGCTATCTCCCAGTTGACTTCGGATTTCCTAAAGGACATCCAAGCAGCTGCGCAACAGGACAAGAACTACCAGCTCTTGGTGGAGCAGGTGAAGGATGGCACTGTGCGACGTTACTGGCTTGAGGATGGGCTACTCCATGGGAAGGGTGGCTGCCTCTATGTCCCTAGCGGAGGGGGACTACGTCGCAAACTGATGAAGGAGTGCCACGACAGCCAGTGGGCTGGACATCCAGGGCGGGAGCGCATGCTGGCGCTGCTCTCAAGGTCATATACATGGCCTAGGATGTCAGACGACGTCGAGGGGTATGTCAAGACCTGCCTCGTGTGCCAGCAGGATAAGGTGGAGAGGCGAGCTGAGGCGGGACTTCTCCAACCACTCAGTGTGCCAGAGAAACCGTGGGTGTCGGTTTCAATGGACTTTGTCGCTGGATTCCCTGAAGTCAGAGGGTACGCAGCAGTGATGGTGGTGGTGGACCGGTTCTCCAAATATGCCGTGTTCACTCCAGTGGCCAAGAACTGCACCGCGGAAGCAGCCGCTGACGCTTTCTACCGCTCGGTTGTCAAGATGTTCGGGCTTCCAACCGAGATAGTGAGTGACCGAGACGCTCGGTTTACAGGGAACTTCTGGACTTGCTTGTTTGGGTTGATGGGATCCGAACTCAAGTTCTCGACAGCGAATCATCCTCAGACTGACGGTCAGACGGAGAGGATCAACGCTCTTCTGGAAGAGTACCTGCGGCACTATGTGACTGCAAGTCAACGCAATTGGCTAGACTTGCTGGACACGGCGCAGTTGTCCTACAACTTGCACCGGTCCTCTGCCACAGGTTTCAGCCCGTGCGAGCTGGCAATGGGCTATCAGCCTCTCACTCCAAATGAGGTGGCCAAGCAGCGGAAGGAAGGACCGTGCCCCGCTGCATACCGGTTTGCTCGGAGCAGGCAGGAGATGGTTGAGGAAGCTCGGGACAGCCTCAACAAAGCTGCCAAGCGTATGAAGAAGTACGCTGACCGGAGTCGAAGACCGCTGGAGTTCCAGGTTGGGGATTTGGTGATGTTGAAACTAACCCCGCAGATCTGGAAGAAGATCACGAACAAGCGATGGCACAAAGGCTTGTTTCGGCGGTACGACGGTCCCTTCGAGGTCATAAAGAAGGTCGGAGCAGTGGCCTATCGGCTTGCACTGCCGGAGCGGATGAAGATACACCCGACTTTCCATGTTAGCTTCCTGAAGCCTTATCACCACGACAAGGAGCATCCGGATCGCTCCAAGGTGAAGCGGGCCCCCTTGACTGTAGGGAAGGAGCTGGACAAGGAAGCGGAGCGCATTCTGAATCACAGAACGCTCGGCTTTAGCAAGATGAACCGGAGGACAGAGTATCTCGTAAAGTGGAAGAATCAGCCGGAGTCTGAGGCCACTTGGGAGAAGGATGCTATCCTCTGGCAATACGAAGACCTCATCACGGCATACCACGCAGACAAGTCGACGAGGGCGTCGACCTCTTCTGGTGGGGGAGGTTTGTTAGACCTCTAGAGTGGTATCCCGATACCCGCCTACCACGAGCATGCCTCGGGCTGTGGTAGCGGGCAACGTGCTGGGTGGGCACGTTATCGACTAAGTGTCGGGGCACTGGATTGCGATGCGCATGACTGTTCCAGCAAGGCACTGTGATGGTGCTTGAGCATGAGACAGGTTCTCGATCATACCCATGGTTGCTAGTGCCCGGGAAGCGATGAAGCTCAGAGGCTATCCCCGGGATACATGCTACGGATGCCATGGAGTGCTTGAGTAGCGTTCCTTGGAGCAGATGCGGGCCACGGGGGAAGGATCAATCAAGTCCCTGGATCACAACCTGCCTTATTCGGAGCAGCGGGAATCATGGCATGGATCCAATCAATCCATGATTGGGGGATCCAATCAATCCATGATTGGGGGAGGCAATCATGGATACGCCTAGAAGCCGCTTATGGAAGTCAATCAAGCCAGATATGGAAGTTGACCAAGGATCGGGGGATCCAACAGGGCAAGCGGATTCTTAGGAGGAGAATCAGCCCTATCTATGGAAGCCAAGTGTGCCAGATCGGGAAGCTTGCGAGGATCAGGGATCCAACATGGCAAGAGGAATCTCAGGAGGAGAATATTCCCGGCACACATGGAAAGTCTTGATAGAGATTGGTCAACTGC
Source organism: Lagerstroemia speciosa (assembly GCA_037672795.1). Lineage (NCBI taxonomy): Eukaryota > Viridiplantae > Streptophyta > Magnoliopsida > Myrtales > Lythraceae > Lagerstroemia > Lagerstroemia speciosa. Next base: position 132,876 of record CM075297.1, on the reverse strand, counting down.
CTTGTATAGACTTGTCATTAGGGAAAGTCTAGATTACCTGGCTTATTTGGTTGTGGGGCTTCATGTATAAATAGGCGTGGGCTCTCATTTGAGTCATTCACTTCAGAATTCACATTCAGGAAAGAGAGAGCACGAGAGAAACACTGTGAGGAGAGTGTGGGTGCTGAGCCTATTGTGAGGATCGAGTGGGGAGTGTAAGCAGTCGGTGCTGTGAGGCACATACTCGATCAGAGTGTTGTAACGTTGGGTTTTTGTAACTTGTTGTGAGATAATACAAGATACTTTTTGTCCCAGCTTCTTGTGTTGTTTCGATCGTCTCTAGGCTCGTGAGCCTCGGTTGTGCGGATTTTGTTGGCTGGTCGACAGAGAGTGCTGTTGACGCCTAGCGGTAGCCAAGGTATTCGAGTGGTGTTCGAGTGGCGCCCTTGGCCCCGTGACAGCTACCTTGGTATCGTGGTCAAGCAAAAGCCACAAAAGTGATCAAGTACTGCTCGAGCAAGGATGCTACCGTGATCGAGCAACCCACGGGAGTGATCGATCGGTCCTAGAGCATGGCTGCTACCGTGATCGAGCAAGCCACGATAGTGATCGAGCAGTGATTGGGCAAGGAAGCTACCCTGATTGAACAAGCCACAGCAGTGATCGATCAGTGCTGGAGCAAGGCTACTACCCTGATGGAGCAAGCCATGGCGGTGATCGAGTACTGCTCGAGCAAGGATGCTACCGTGATCAAGCAGTGCTGGTACAAGGCTGCTACCCTGATTGAGCAAGCCACAACAATGATCGATCAGCGCTAGAGCAAGGCTGCTACCGTGATCGAGCATGCCACAACAGTGATCAATCAATGATGGAACGCTTCTCGAGCAAGTCTGCTACCATGTTGCCGTGCTGCCGCGCTACTAAGCTAACGCGGTACAGTGGTCGAGCAAGGCTGCCACCGTGGTACCGTGGTCGAGGAAGTTACTGCAATGCTACCGTGCTCTAGCAAAGCTGCAGCCGCGCTACCTTGGTACCGTGGTCGAGCAAGGCTGCTACCGTCGTTTCATAGTCGAGGAAAAGCCACTGCAGTGATCGATCAGTGCTGGAGCAAGGCTGCTAACAGTGCTGGAGCAAGGCTGCTGCCATGATCGAGCAGTGCTGGAGCATGGCTGCTACCATGATCGAGTAAGCCACCACAGTGATCGATCAGTGCTCTAGCAAGGTTGCTACTGTGATCAGGCAAGGCACAGCAATGATCGAGCACTGCTCGAGCAAGGCTGCTACCCTGCTGTTGCACTGCCGCGCTTCTATGCTACCGCGGTACAGTGGTCGAGCAAGGCTGGCACCGTGGTACCGTGGTCGAGGAAGTTGATGCAATGCTACCGTGCTCCAGTAAAGCTGCGGCAGTGCTGCCTTGGTACCGTCATTGAGCAAGGCTGCTACCGTGGTACCGTGGTCGAGCAAAAGCCACGGTAGTGATCGAGGACCTCTCGAGCAAGGATGCTACTGTGATCGAGCAAGTCACGACAGTGATCGATCAGTGCTGGAACAAGGCTGCTGCCATAGTCGAGCAGAGCCTGAGCAAGGCTGCCAGCTTGATAGAGCAAGCCACAGCAGTGATCGATCAGTGCTGGAGAAAGGGTGCTTCCCTGTTCGAGCAAGCCACATCAGTGATCCATCAGTGTTGTAGAAAGGACGCTACCGTGATTTACCAAGCCACAGCAGGGATGGATCTATGCTGGAGGAAGGCTGCTACCGTGATCGAGCAAGCCACAACAGCGATCGATCAGTGCTGGAGCAAGGCTGCTACCATGATCGAGCAAGCCACAGTAGTCATCGATCAATGATCGAGCACTGCTCGACGAAGGCTGCTACCGTTCAGTTGTGCTACCCTGCTGCTCTGCTACCGCGGTATCGTGGTCGAGCAAGGCTGCCACCGTGGTACCATTGTCAAGGAAGCTGCTGCAATGCTACCATGCTCGACCAAAGCTGCGACCGTGCTACCTTGGTATCGTGGTCAAGCAAAAGCCACAACAGTGATCCAGTACTGCACGAGCAAGGATGCTACCGTGATCGAGCAACCCACGGGAGTGATCGATCGGTCCTAGAGCACGGCTGCTACCGTGATCGAGCAAGCCACGACAGTGATCGAGCAGTGATTGAGCAAGGAAGCTACCCTGATTGAGCAAGCCACAGCAATGATCGGTCGGTGCTGGAGCAAGGCTACCACCCTGATGGAGCAAGCCATGGCGGTGATCGAGTACTGCTCGAGCAAGGATGCTACCGTGATTGAGCTGTGCTGGTACAAGGCTGCTACCCTGATTGAGCAAGCCACAACAATGATCGATCAGCGCTGGAGCAAGGCTGCTACCGTGATCGAGCATGCCACAACAGTGATCAATCAGTGATGGAACGCTTCTCGAGCAAGTCTACTACCATGTTGCCGTGCTGCCGCGCTACTAAGCTAACGCGGTACAGTGGTCGAGCAAGGCTGCCATCGTGGTACCATGGTCGAGGAAGTTGCTACAATGCTACCGTGCTCTAGCAAAGCTGCAGCCACGCTACCTTGGTACCGTGGTCGAGCAAGGCTGCTACCGTCGTTTCATAGTCGAGGAAAAGCCACTGCAGTGATCGATCAGTGCTGGAGCAAGGCTGCTACTGTGAACGAGCAAGATAGGCCAGTGATCGAACAGTGCTGGAGCAAGGCTGCTGCCATGATCGAGCAGTGCTTGAGCATGGCTGCTACCATGATCGAGTAAGCCACCACAGTGATCGATCAGTGCTCTAGCAAGGTTGCTACTGTGATCAGGCAAGGCACAGCAGTGATCAAGCACTGCTCGAGCAAGGCTGCTACCCTGCTGTTGCACTGCCGCGCTACTATGCTACCGCCGTACAGTGGTCGAGCAAGGCTGCCACCGTGGTACCGTGGTCGAGGAAGTTGCTGCAATGCTACCGTGCTCCAGTAAAGTTGCGACAGTGCTACCTTGGTACCGTCATTGAGCAAGGCTGCTACCGTGGTACCGTGGTCGAGCAAAAGCCACGGTAGTGATCGAGGACCTCTCGAGCAAGGATGCTACTGTGATCGAGCAAGCCATGACAGTGATCGATCAGTGCTGGAACAAGGCTGCTGCCATGGTCGAGCAGAGCCTGAGCAAGGCTGCCAGCTTGATAGAGCAAGCCACAGCAGTGATCGATCAGTGCTGGAGAAAGGGTGCTACCCTGATCGAGCAAGCCACATCAGTGATCAATCAGTGTTGGAGAAAGGACGCTACCGTGATTTACCAAGCCACAGCAGGGATGGATCTATGCTGGAGGAAGGCTGCTACCGTGATCGAGCAAGCCACAACAGCGATCGATCAGTGCTGGAGTAAGGCTGCTACCATGATCGAGCAAGCCACAGTAGTCATCGATCAATGATCGAGCACTGCTCGACGAAGGCTGCTACCGTTCTGTTCTGCTACCCTGCTGCTATGCTACCGCAGTACCGTGGTCGAGTAAGGCTGCCACCATGGTACCGTTGTCAACGAAGCTGCTGCAATGCTACCATGGTTGACCAAAGCTGCGGCCGTGCTACCGTGGTATCGTGGCCGAGCAAAAGCCACGGCATTGATCGAGTACTGTTTGCGCAAGGATGCTACTGTGATCGAGCAACCCCCGACAGTGATCGATAAGTGCTAGAGCAGGGCTGCTACCGTGATCGAGCAAGCCACGACAGTGATCGACGAGTGCTGGAGCAAGCCAGCTACCCTGATCGAGCAAGCCATAGCAGTGATCTATTAGTGCTGGAGCAAGGCTGCTACCCTGATCGAGTACTGCTCAAGCAATGATGCTACCGTGATCCAGTAGTGCTGGAGCATGGCTGCTACCCTGATCGAGCAAGCCACAACAGTGATCGATCAGTGCTAGAGCAAGGCTGCTACAGTGATTGAGTAAGCCATAGCAGTGATCGATCAGTGCATGAGCAAGGCTGCTACGATGATCGAGTAAGCCACCACAGTGGTTCATCAGTGCTGGAGCAAGGTTGCTACCGTGATTGAGCAAGGCACAACAGTGATCGAGTACTGCTCGAGCAAGGCTGCTACTATGCCGCTGCGCTACTGCACAACTATCCTATCGTGGTATCGTGGTCAAGCAAGGCTACGACCATGGTATCATGGTTGAGCAAAAGCCGTGGTAGTGATCAAGGAGTGCTCGAGCAAGGATTCTACCGTGATCACGCAAGCAACGACAGTGATCGATCAGTGCTGGAGCAAGGCTACTACCGTGATCGACCACTGCTCAAGCAAGGCTGCCACCGTGCTGCTGCGCTACCACCTTGCTCTGCTACAGCGGTACCATGGTCGAGCAATGCTGCCACTGTGGTACCGTGGTCGAGGAAGCAACTGCGATGCTACCGTGCTTGAGCAAAGCTACGGCCGTGCTACCCCTGTACCGTGGTCGAGCTAGCCTGCTACCATGGCACCGTGGTTGAGCAAAAGCTGCGACAGTGCTCAAGGACTGCTTGAGCAAGGATTCAACCGTGATTGAGCAAGCCACAACAGTGATCGAACAGTGCTGGAGCAAGGCTACTGTCATGATCGAGTAGTACCGGAGCAAGGCTTCTACCATGATCAAGCAAGCCACAACGGTGATCGATCAGTGCTGGGGCAAGGCTGCTACCGTGATCGAGCAAGCCACAGTAGTGATCTATCAGTGCTTGAGCAAGGCCGCTACCGTGATCGAGCAAGCCACACCAGTGATTGAGCATTGCTCCAGCAAGGCTGGCACCGTGCTGCTACGCTACCGTCGTGCTCTGCTACCTCGGTACCGTGGTCGAGCAAGGCTTCCACCGTGGTACCGTGGTCAAGGAAGCTGTTGCAATGCTACGTGCTGGACCAAAGCTGTTGTGGTGCTACCATGCTCCCGGGGTCGGGCAAGGCTGCTACTATGATACCGTGGTCGAGCAAAAGCCACGACACTCATCGAGGACTGCTCGAGCAGGGATGCTATAGTGATCGAGCAAGGCTACTTTCATGATCGAGCAAGCCAGTGCAGTGATCGAGCGGTGTTGGAGCAAGGCAGCGACCGTGATCGAGCAAGCCAGGCCAGTGATCGAGCAATGCTGGAGCAAGGTTGCCACCATGATCGAGCAAGAAATCGCAGTGATAGATTAGTGCTGGAGTAAGGCTGCTACCCTGATCGAGAAAGCCACAGCAGTGATCGCTCAGTGTTGGAGCAAGGCTGCTACCGTGATCGAGCAAGCCATAGTAGTGATGGATCAGTGATCGAGCACTACTCAATCAAGGCTGCTGCCGTACTGCAACGCTACCGCGTGGTTATGCTATCGCTGTACCGTGGTCATGCAAGGCTGCCTCGACGGCACCGTGGTCGAGGAAGTTGCTGCAATGGTATCGTGCTGGAGCAAACATGCGGTCGTGCTACCTAGGTATCGTGGTCGAGCAAGGCTGCTACCGTGGTGTCGTGGCCTAGCAAAAGCCATTGTAGTGATCGAGTACTGCTTTAGCAAGCATGCTACCGTGATCGGGCAACCCATGGCAATGATCGATCTGTGCTAGAGCAAGGTTGCTGCCGTGGTCGAGCATGCCAGGGCAGTGATCGAGCAATGCTTGAGCAAGGCTGCCACCATGATCGAGCAAGCAACTGCAGTGATTGATCAGTGCTGGAGTAAGGCTGCTACCCTGATCGAGAAAGGCACGGTAATGATCAATTAGTGCTGGAGCAAGGCTGCTACCGTGATCGAGCAGGCCACAGCGGTGATGGATCAGTGATCGAGCACTGCTCGATCAAGGCTGCTATCGTACTGCTACGGTACCGCGTGGTTATGCTATCGTTGTACCGTGGTCATGCAACGCTGCTTTGATGGCATCGTGGTCAAGGAAGCTGCTGCAATGCTATCGTGCTGGGGCAAACATGCGGCTGTGCTGCCTAGGTATCGTGGTCGAGTGAGCATGGCTGCTACAGTGATCGAGCAAACCACAACAGTGAATGATTAGTGCTTGAGCAAGGCCGCTACAGTGATCGAGCAAGCCACAGCAGTGATTGAGCATTACTCGACCAAGGATGCCACCGTGCCGCTACGCTACTGCCCTACTCTGCTACCACCCTGCTCTGCTACCGCGGTACCGTGGTCGAGCAAGGCTTCCACCGTGGTACCGCGGTCGAGGAAGCTACTACAATGCTATGTGCTGGAGCAAAACTGCAGCCGTGCTACCTTGGTACTATGGTCGAGCAACGCTGCAACCATGATACAGTGGTAGAGCAAAAGCCTCAACAGTGATCGAGGACTGCTCGAGCAAGGATGCTACAGTGATCGAGCAAGCCACGGCAGTGATCGAGCAAGGCTACTTCCATGATTGAGCAAGCCAGGACAGTGATCGAGCAGTGCCGGAGCAAGGCTGCTACAGTTATTGAGCAAGCCAGGGCAGTGATCGAGCAATGCTAGAGCAAGAGTGCCACCTTGATCGAGCAAGCAACCGCAGTGATCGATCAGTGCTGGAGTAAGGCTGCTACCCTGATCGAGCAAGCCATAGCAGTGATCGTTCAGTGCTCGAGCAAGGCTGCTGCTGTGATCGAGCAAGCATCAGCAGTGATGGATAAGTGATCGAGCACTGCTCGATCAAGGCTGCTACTGTACTGCTGCTACCGCGTGGTTATGGTATCGCTGTACCATTGTCATGCAAGGCTGCCTCGATGGCACCGTGGTCGAGGAAGCCGCTGCAATGCTATCGTGCTGGAGCAAACATACGGTCGTGCTACCTTGGTATCGTGCTCAAGCAAGGCTACTACCGTGGTGCCGTGGTCGAGCAAAAGCCAGGGCAGTGCTGCTTGAGCAAGGATGCTGCCGTGATCGAGCAATGCATGACAGTGATCAATCAGTCCAGAGAAAGGCTGCTACCGTGGTCAAGCAAGCCAGGGCAGTGATGGAGCAGTGCTGGAGCAAGGCTGCTGCCATGATCGAGCAGTGCTGGAGCAAGGCTGCAACCATGATCGAGCAAGCAACAGGAGTGATCGATCGGTGCTGGATCAAGGCTGATACCGTGATGAAGCAAGCCACAATAGTGATCGATCAGTGATCGAGCAAGGCTGCTACAGTGATCGAGTAAGCCACATCAGTGATCAATTAGTGCTGGCCCAAGGGTGCTACCGTGATCGAGCAAGCCACAGCAGTGATCGATCAGTGCTTGAGCAAGGCCGCTACCGTGATCGAGCAAGCCACAGCAGTGATCGAGCATTGCTCGAGCAAGGCTGCCACCGTGCTACTGCGCTACTGCCCTGCTCTGCTACTGCGGTACCGTCATCAAGCAAGGCTGCCACTATGGTATCATGGTCGAGGAACCAGCTGCGGTGTTGACGTGCTCTAGCAAAGCTGCGGCCGTGCTACCTTTGTCTCGTGGTCGGGCAAGGCTGCTACCATGATACTGTGGTCGAGCAAAAGCCATGACAGTCATCAAGGACTGCTCGAGCAAGGATGCTACAGTGATCAAGCAAGGCTGCTTCCATGATCGAGCAAGCCAGGGCAGTGATCGAGCGGTGTTGGAGCAAGGCAGCTACCGTGATCGAGCAAGGCTGCTTCCGTGATCGAGCAAGCCACAACAATGACTGAGCAAGGCTGCTTCCGTGATCGAGCAAGCCAGGGCAGTGATCAAGCAGTGCTAGAGCAAGGCTGCTACCGTGATCGAGCAAGCCAGGGCAATGATCGAGCAATGCTTGAGCGAGGCTGCCACCATGATTGAGCAAGCAACTGCAGTGATAGATCAGTGCTGGAGTAAGGCTGCTGCCCTGATCGAGAAAGCCACAGCAGTGATCGATCAGTGCTGGAGCAAGGCTGCTGCAGTGATCGAGCAAGCCACAACAGTGATTGATCAGTGATTGAGCGCTGCTCGATCAAGGCTGCTATCGTGTTACTACACTACCGTCTGGTTATGCTATTGTTGTACCGTGCTCATGCAAGGCTACCTCGATGGCACCGTGGTCGAGGAAGCTGCTGCAATGCTATCGTGCTGGAGCAAACATGCGGCCGTGCAACCTAGGTATCGTGGCCGAGCAACGCTGCTACCGTGGTGCCGTGGTCTAGCAAAAGCCACGGCAGTGATCGAGGGCTGCTTGAGGAACGATGCTACTGTGATCGGGCAACCCGCGACAGTGATAGTGCAGTGCTAGAGCAAGGTTGCTGCCATGATCGAGCAAGCCACAACAGTCATCGATCACTACTGGAGTAAGGCTGCTACCCTAATCGAGAAAGCCACAGTGGTGATCAATCAGTGCTGGAGCAAAACTGCTACCGTGATCGAGCAAGCCACAGCATTGATGGATCAGTGATCGAGCACTGCTTGATCAACTAGACTACCGCGTGGTTATGCTATCGCTGTACCGTGGTCATGCAAGGCTGCCTCGATGGCTCCGTGGTTGAGCAAGCTGTTGCAATGCTATCGTGCTCGAGCAAACATGCGGACGTGCTACCTAGGTATCGTGGTCGAGCAAGGCTGCTACCGTGGTGCCGTGGTCTAGCAAAAGCCACGACAGTGATCGAGGACTGCTTGAACAAGGATGATACCGTGATCGGGCAACTCACGGCAGTGATCGATCAGTGCTAGAGCAAGGCTGCTACCGTGATCGAGCAAGCCAGGGCAGTGATCGAGCAGTGCTAGAGCAAGGCTGCTGCCATGATCGAGCAAGCCACCGCAGTGATCGATCAGTGCTGGATCAAGGCTGCTAGTGAGATCGAGCAATGAGATCGAGCAAGCCAAAGCAGTGATCGATCAGTGATCGGGCAAGGCTGCTACAATGATCGAGCAAGCCACAGCAGCGATCGATTAGTGCTGGAGCAAGGGTGCTACAGTGATCGAGCAAGCCGCAGCAGTGATCGATCAGTGCTTGGGCAAGGCCGCTACTGTGATCGAGCAAGCCAAAGTAGTGATCGAGCATTGCTCGAGCAAGGCTGCCACCGTGCTGCTGCGACACCGCGGGCTTTGCTGTCGCAGTACCATGATAGAGCAAGGCTGCCACTGTGGTCCCGTGGTCCAGGAAGCAGCTGCGATGCTACCGTGCTCGAGCAAAAGCTATGGCCGTGCCACCTTGGTACCGTGGTCGAGCAAGCCTGCTACCCTGGCACCATGGATGCAGAAAAGCCGCGGCAGTGATCCAGAACTGCTCGAGCAAGGATTCAATCGTGATCGACCAAGCCCGAGCAGTGATCGAGCAGTCTTGGAGCAAGGCTCCTGCAATGATCCAGTAGTACCGGAGCAAAGCTGCTACCATGATCAAGCAAGCCACAACGGTGATCGATCAGTGTTGGAGCAAGGCTCCTACCGTGATCGAGCAAGGCTCCTATCGTGATCGAGCAAGCCACAGCAGTGATCGATCAGTGCTTGAGCAAGGCCGCTACCTGTTAATTACATAAATATGCTTATTTTAACATATTTTCTAGCCTAGATTCAAGTAAGTTGTTCGAGTTTTATGAGATTTCAACACATGATTGGTTGTTTTTCCCTAGTTGAGTGAAATCAAGTTATAATTAATTAATTCAAATTTTCTTCCAAGAATGTTGGTACTTCCAGACTTTTTATTGATATAGGTATTTAATGAAGAACCAACCGGGACAAGAAAGTGGACCCCGACTCACGGAACCAAGATGGACAGAAGCTGGAAAACAGAGGAAACAGGGGAGGGGTCGCGACCCAAGGTCGCGACTCCCTAAAGCAGAAAGCTGAACAAAGTCATGGGTCGCGACTTAGGGTCGTGACCCCTCATTGGCAGAGAAGATTTCGCAATATTTGAGGAATATCTGATTTCTTGAAGATCCCGAAGCCCGATATGGAAGATATTATGAGATATTAGGGCACAAAGGAGTATATTTCACTTGACTTACTCTGGGGGAAACAAAATATCTTGCAGAATATATTTTTAGGATAGAGATATTTGGAGAATATTTTTAGGCAAGATGGAATATTTTATTCTCTATCCTTATAAAGTCTCGACCTAGAAGCATACGGGGGAAGAGAGGATCTTTCATATCAGTTCTTACACATTCATATTGTTGCCAAGAAGAATCGGATTCACTCACGGCTCCAAGGAAGGAAGAGGACCAACGTGCTTCAAGACAACTTCGGAGATCGAGAGATCGGCTTCGAATCATTCAAGAGTTTTTCTTTCCTTCCTCTTTACTTTTCTTAGTCATGGTGTATTTGAATCTTTTCTTGGTATTTTCATTCAATTCTGTCATGAACTAATTCCCTATTTCCTAGGGCGAGCAATGAAACTCTTTTCTATCTTCTAAGTTCTTCCCCCTGTCTTTTATATGGGATTGACTACATCTTGTTATTTATACTTTTCTCGTCCTTAATGCTTTCTGATTGACTGGCCACCAATTAGATCGATTAGGAGATTCGATGAACTCGAGAGACGAAGTCGTAATCACGCCAAAGATAGTATAACTTAGGATAATTCACGCCGAGAGGTCGGGATTATTTATGAGAAGCATCGAGAGATTAGCCGATCACCCTAAGTATCCAAATTAGGGTTCGAACTCAATGGGTTTCTTAATATTAATTGCCTAGAGATAGAGTGATTAGTATCATCCTAGAAACACGTTCTTGTTAAACCGAGAGGTAGGCAAGGAGACACAAAACCCTAGGATAGTAACACCATAGTCAATTGCATATAGAGATCGGGATTGGATTTAGAAGTAGAATTGAGAGACGTTGTGAGCCCTAGGTCCATTAAACTGATTGAATTTCTTCTAATTACTTTCAATTTACTTTTCTTGCTCTTCATTGAATTCTCATCCAATTTTGAATTGCCTAGCTTGGTTTATTGCTTAGCTTTGATTGACTTAGATCCTCGTGGGAACGATCTCGATATTCATCACTTTATTACTTGAGCGATACGTATACTTGCGTGCCTTTTTGGTTATCTATTTCTATCGCAACAAGTTTTTGGCGCCATTGTCGGGGATCAAGTTCTTCCCCCTGTCTTTTATATGGGATTGACTACATCTTGTTATTTATACTTTTCTCGTCCTTAATGCTTTCTGATTGACTGGCCACCAATTAGATCGATTAGGAGATTCGATGAACTCGAGAGACGAAGTCGTAATCACGCCAAAGATAGTATTTCCTAGGGCGAGCAATGAAACTCTTTTCTATCTTCTAAGTTCTTCCCCCTGTCTTTTATATGGGATTGACTACATCTTGTTATTTATACTTTTCTCGTCCTTAATGCTTTCTGATTGACTGGCCACCAATTAGATCGATTAGGAGATTCGATGAACTCGAGAGACGAAGTCGTAATCACGCCAAAGATAGTATAACTTAGGATAATTCACGCCGAGAGGTCGGGATTATTTATGAGAAGCATCGAGAGATTAGCCGATCACCCTAAGTATCCAAATTAGGGTTCGAACTCAATGGGTTTCTTAATATTAATTGCCTAGAGATAGAGTGATTAGTATCATCCTAGAAACACGTTCTTGTTAAACCGAGAGGTAGGCAAGGAGACACAAAACCCTAGGATAGTAACACCATAGTCAATTGCATATAGAGATCGGGATTGGATTTAGAAGTAGAATTGAGAGACGTTGTGAGCCCTAGGTCCATTAAACTGATTGAATTTCTTCTAATTACTTTCAATTTACTTTTCTTGCTCTTCATTGAATTCTCATCCAATTTTGAATTGCCTAGCTTGGTTTATTGCTTAGCTTTGATTGACTTAGATCCTCGTGGGAACGATCTCGATATTCATCACTTTATTACTTGAGCGATACGTATACTTGCGTGCCTTTTTGGTTATCTATTTCTATCGCAACAAGTTTTTGGCGCCATTGTCGGGGATCAAGTTTTCAATTATTTCTAACCTTAATACTAAGCAATTGTCCTCGACTAGGTACTCTTTTCTAATTATCTTTATTTCTTTCTACTAGGTACTCTCCAAAGTTGCATGCTTCGCCGCCACAACTCGGTTCCACTACTACACGATCCGGAACCCGAGCGACTTTTTCATAGGAGGCGTAGAGAGCAAAGAGCAGCCCAAGGGAGACAAGCCATGTAGCCCGGCCAAGGAGGTGACTTAGTACCACAAAACCAGCGTTAGAAGACCATCAAGGAGTATGCACAACCTCAATTTCTAAATCAATCAAGCATCATCAAGCCACCGGTTCAAGCTCACACCTTTGAGATCAAACCATCGGTAATCCAAATGCTTCAAACTTCTTGTTCTTTTGGAGGAGCACCGAATGAAGATCCTCATGTGCATCTAGCAAAGTTCCTTGAGATATGTGACACTTTCCGCTTCAATGGGGTGTCGACCGAGTATATCCGGATGTCCCTTTTCTCCTTTTCATTGAGGGACAAGGCGAAGGCATGGCTGCTCTCACTTCCACCAAGCACACTCGACACATGGGATGCAATAACCGAGAAGTTCTTAGCTCAATACTTCCCACTGTCCAAAACAATGAAGCTAAAGAACGACATCATGACATTCAAGCAACAGCCCATGGAGACTTTCTATGAAGCTTGGGAGCGTTTCAAGGAGTTACAACGAGCGTGCCCCCACCACGGCATTGAGATCTGGACATTGGTACAAATTTTTTATAATGGTTTATTAGAAACTTGTCGCTCTTCTCTTGATGCCGCTGCAGGTGGTTCAATCATGAATAAATACCCCGAGGAAGCGTATGAATTGCTTAAAGAAATGGCACGTAATGGATATCAATGGCCATCCGAGAGAGCAACGGGATGTGGAACCGCCTGAATACATTCAGTAGATGCTGTGACAGCCCTCTCAGCTAAGATGGATGCCCTCTTCAAAGAAGTGACAACATGGAAGAACCAAGGAGCGGGGCCAACCTATGGAGCGACCGAAGGACTAGCTTACATGGAACTGGTGCAAGATACACAAGAGTCGGCCAACTACATTGGAGGCAACCCGAGGAGCAATCCCTACTCCAATACATACAATCCGGGTTGGAGAAATCATCCAAACTTCTTCTATGCCAACAACAACAACTGGGCCAATCCACCACCGGGGTTCCAATCAACTCAGAAACAAGAACCTTCAACTTCAGATCGTCTCACGAGATTAGAAGAAACTTTCATTAAATTTATGCAATCTTCTCAAGATACTCATGTTGCTGTGCAAATGAATTCTAATCAAATTGTTACCTTGCAATCGCAGATGCGGAATGTGGAAACTCAAATAGGTCAATTGGCTCAAGCAATCAACTCTCGATCTTTGGGAGCACTACCGAGTGACACAGAAATCAACCCTCGAGGTAAGTGTATTGAACAAGTGAAAGCAATCATGTTGCAGCATGAACCAGAAATGGAGGATGAAGCAGTAGCGAAAGAGTCGCGACCCCCAGTCGCGACCCCTGATCGCCGAAGTTTTGAGTCGCGACCCCAGGTTGCGACCCCTTTTTCCAGAACAGAAGAGTCGCTACCCCAGGTCGCGACCCCTGATTACAGAGCCGAAATTCAAGACTCAGATGATGACCGGAGCTGCAAGAACAACCCAGAACATGCTGAGAAGACCCAGAAAAAGCCAGAAAAGAAGGAAGGGACATATCCACCTCTTCCTTATCCACAAAGAGCACAAAGGGCAGACAATGAGCATCAATTCCGTAAGTTTTTAGATGTGTTCCGTAAATTGCATATTAATATACCGTTTGTCGAAGTTCTTGAACAGATGCCAAGCTATGTAAAGTTCATGAAGGAGATCCTATCCAAGAAGAGGAAGCTTGGGGACTATGAGACCATGGCTCTCACCGAAGAGTGTAGTGCTATCTTGCAACGCAAGTTGCCACCCAAATTGAAAGATCCAGGTAGTTTTACAATTCCATGCTCCATTGGTGACAAGTTTGAAGGTAGGGCTCTATGTGATCTCGGTGCAAGTGTCAATCTCATGCCATATTCTGTTTATAGTGAGTTAGGATTAAGAGAAGTGAAGCCGACGACAATTACACTTCAACTAGCTAATAGATCTTTGGCTTATCCCTGTGGTATAATCGAAGATGTTTTAGTTAAAGTGGACAAGTTTATATTTCCTGTTGATTTTGTGGTGCTTGATTTTGATGAGGATCAAGAGATCCCAATTATACTTGGTAGACCTTTTCTTGCTACAGGTCGTGCATTAATTGATGTGGAAAAAGGCGAGCTTACAATGAGGGTTGACAAGCAGAAGGTGACTTTGAAAGTATTCCGTTCTATAGAGTCTCAACCTCATGAATGCTTCTCTATTGATGTTGTTGATAGGTTCACCAATCATGAGTTCCAAGAGACCCAAACCAAGGATACACATAAAGAAGTTCAAGATAGTGGACAACCACATGATGCAAGGCACCATGAAGACATGAAGCAAAGGGACACAATTTCAAAAGTACCAGAGAAGTTCACTAAACTTTTGGAAGGAAAACCTCCTAATATAAAGCAAGTACCTAAGAGCTCCCTCAAGAGACGAACAAAGCATGATGGAAGGATCACGGTAAAAGAATTTCAACTCGGTCAACAGGTTCTTTATTATAACTCCTTATTAAAGTTCTTATCAGGAAGGAAACGGTGGTCGGGCCCATTCCAAGTGGTACAAGTCTTCCCTTGCGGGACAGTCAAATTGATGAATCAAAAGACAAGAGAGGAGTTCAAGGTGAAGGGACAACATTTGAAGGCATATGAAGGGAACCCTATCAATTGGGAAGGGTCCTTAGCTCAGGGACAAGGAGGATAATGTGACGAAGAGTCGAGCCGAGGACTTAAAACACGGCGCTTCTTGGGAGGCAACCCAAGCAAAGAGTTTTTTTGCTTTTAATTTTCAATTCCTTTATTTTAATTTTGGAAATTTAGACTGATATGCATGTTATTATTTTCAAGTATAGTTGAAAAAAAAAAGATCCCAGGAAAATCACGAACAAATCTGCAATCACTAATGAGTCGCAACCTAGGGTCGCGACCCCCAGTTCAGACAACTTGCATAGCCCATTGGATCGCGACCTAAGGTTGCGACTCCCTGCCTTGAAAAGTGCAGGTCTTTCAAAGTCAAGACCCCACAACCCAAGCTCATGGCCCTAAACAATTTAAATTACAATAGAAGAGGAGGACAAGAGTGAGGAAGGAGCGGACTAATGCATCATACATCTCATCATTACCAACAAACCAGGCAAGTTCCCTATTTCTTCATTCTTTTCTTTGCTTTACATTGAGGACAATGTATAGTTTAGGTTTGGGGGTGAGATTGCTTTAAAAGGTGGTAGCAGTTTTGTTTCATGTTTGCTGGTTGACTTGTTTATTTGCTCATCATTTAGATAAAGTAGGTTGCATGCATTTAGGGTGCTAGATATTTTTTTTATTACACATTCCATCTTAGGCATGTTAGTAGGTGTATGGCACCAACAAATTAATTCACTCATGACGAATTGGTTAGCCCTTGTTCGGTGATGATAATTGGTGGCTTAAAATTTTTTAAACTCGATCGGATTTGAGATTGCAACGTGCTTAGGTTGTATTTTGAAAAAAATTGATCATGTTTGAACCCCATTATTTTCACGACACTCTTACTTTAGGGATAGCTTAAAATTGCCCTTGATGTTGCTTAGTTGTATGGCTCACATGAGAGTAGGTAAGAACATAAACTTTGATATCCTATCAAAGAAGAAAAAGAAAAAAAAAAGAAAGAAAAAGAAATATTATGCATGAGCTAGCAAAGAAAGAAAAAATCTTATAGAAGTTGCATATGTGAGCTTAATTGAAAGATGTGCCAAGGCTTTGAGCACCACTGTACGGGTTTGAGCGGCATTTAGTGCGAAAGCATACGCAATATGGCCCGACATGTGCTCGTGGTGGATAGTCCATTAGTCGAAGCTCGAGGATAGATCCGTAGGGGTATCTTAAAGCCCAATGCCTTGGACCAACTGGGACGGGAGCCATTGGTCGATTCCTCGTTACACGGGCCTAGCTATGGACATGACACCCAGAGTCGTGCACCACTAAAGAAAGAAAAAGAGTGAGAAAGAAACGAGCGAAACTGCAAAAAGGCAATGTCTTTGTGAGTGTTCAAGTCTCTTGATTGTGTGCTTGACCAACTAAGTTGCAAATTGGGTGCTTGAACTTTTGTAAGAGTGTTTGCACTAACACAACACGGGTGAAGACAGATTTTTAGAAAATTTTGACATCCAAAGTGTGGAGCAATCAAATTGAAGATCGAGTGGAAGATTAAGAGCCATTCTTGAGAACTCTAAGGGGCCAAAACCTTTACAATTGAGTGGAGAATTTGCTGTGTGTTTTGTGTGCTTGCTAGGAATCCAATTGTCTTACTCGAGGACGAGCAAGAATCTAGGTTTGGGGGTGTCTTAATTACATAAATATGCTTATTTTAACATATTTTCTGGCCTAGATTTGATGTGATCCATAATACGAGCTCGATGGCTGCAATCAAAGTCTGTCATTATCCGATGATGAGAAGCTTGTGCACGACGAAGAAGCAGATATGGATATGCATACAAGTGATGAGCAAGCTAAATGACTCAACATTATCCATAATATTTCAAAAATGGACAAATGATGAAGGCCACATATTTTAGCTAAGCATCAAGAGGGCAAGTGATTCAAGAAATATATTTCAGTTGAATGTCAAGAGGGCAAATATCTTCAAGAAATATATCTTAACAAGGTGAAAGGGAAAGAATATTTTCAAGAAAGGCAATTGAGAGAACTAAAGAGGCAAGAGAAGCACAAGTTAATGCTGATATATTGAAGTTATCTACAAGAATATATCACTTTCCTCTTTTAGCAAGTAGAATATATTTCCTTCCCCTTTATTTAGTTCTGAAGATATTGTTAATATATTGTAATTTCTCTGGGATAGCACTTAGATTTGCTTTCCAATTAGTTTCCTATCCTATGAGAACCATTTAGGAATGTTATTTTTGATGTAATATTGCACTTTGGCCTATTTAAAGGCTGGTGCTTGCCCTTGGACGAAGTTGGATCAGTTTTATTCATTAATGAAGTGTGAGATTATATTCTCTTTGGTTCTTTGAAGAACTATTCGAACTTATCGGAGTATTCCGTGGCGTTCATCCCCGACTTATCAATCAACCCTTCCATAGTTGATTGTGGCGTCTTCACTATACCAAGGTTCTTACCTCTTTATAGGTAAAGGGTCAAGGTTCCACCATTCGAGCTTGACGAGGACACATTTCCTGGAGCCCTTAGATGGATACGGGTTTGGTCACGAGTTGGTGAGGTTCATATCATACTTGATATTGGGTTTCATCACGGTGTTGGCGAGGTTCGCATCATTTGGTATCAGAGCCAACGTTCTAAGTCAGGTTCAAACTATCCTTTTAGTTTCTCTTTGTTTTCTTTCATCTTCATTTTTTTTATCTTCTTCTTTTCTATTATCTTCTTCAAAAAAAAGTAAAAAAAAAAAGTAGTGGGAGAAAAAGAAAAGTAGCAGAAAAAAAAGCAAAAAAAAAGAAAGAAAAAGTTGCAAAAAAAGGTTTAAAAAAAAAAGAATCAGCAGTAAAAAAAGGTAGAAAAAAAAGTGAAAGAAGTGAGACATTGAGCAAGTCCAAGACTTATTTGGCCATTCGTAGAGTTATCAAAGTTCCTCATTCAAAGTTGTTTCTTTTCAATTGATTTCTCTTGTCCGTAATTCCCTTATTTCGCTTGATCTTCGTTACTTTGGAACCCGACCCTACATTCTTCTTTCAAATCTTGGTGAAGTCGTGGTGGATTGTTGCGGGACATTTTGATTATAGTTTGCTTAGTTCAAAAAGAACTGAAAGAGGATATACGAGTGCAAAAAGGCAAGAGTGGTGAGATTATTAGAGGGTAAAAGCCGTTGAGTGCAAACACGAGTGAATTGAGTGAACATATTCTTGAGTGAAACACGTGAGAGAGTGCTTGTGAGGTCCTAATATCTGTTGCAGATTCTCATCATGTCACACTATCAAGAGGAAAGCGCATTCGAAGATATAGAACTACAAGCATATGTACACGAGGTTGGAAGGATGATGAGAGCTGAATTCAAACAAATCCACAAGAAGATAGATCGAATTGAGGATGAAGCAAAAAGAAAAAGCTTTCAGCTTCGATATGAAGATAAAGAATTGAGAAGACCAAGGCAGAACAATGATCTCCGTGACACAAAAGTGAAGTTTCCAACTTTCCAAGGCAAAAACGACCCCGAAGCTTATCTTTTGTGGGAGGAGGGAATGGAGGTGGTCCTCAAACATCATATCTATTCCGAAAGGAAAAAGGTACAACTTGCTTCATTTCAATTCTCCGACTATGCTATTATTTGGTGGGATCGGACTATTACAAGTAGGAGACAGAATGGAGAGCAACCCGTTGAGACATGGAACGAGATGAAGTCAATAATGAGGCAACGATTCCTTCCAAGTTCCTATCGCTGGGAATTGCACAACAAATTGCAACATCTCACTCAAGGATCAAAGAGCGTTCTCGATTATTACAAAGAGATGGAGGTTGCAATGACCCGAGCGGACATAGAGGAGGACATAGAAGCCACTATGGACAGGTTCTTACGTGGATTAAATCGTGAAATCGCTGATAAAGTGTCGATGCATTATTATGAAGAGTTCAAAGATATGTTGCTCCATGCCATGAAAGTTGAACGACGGTTGAAGCAAAGAAACATGGATGAATGGTGCACAAGCATGGCTGCAACAAGTTCTTCAAGATCAACCTCTCAGCAAGTTGAGATCCCCTCAATGAAGTCCTATTCTGGGCCATCCACGAAAGTCAAACAAGTTGTGAGTCTTACACAAATTCATGAGAATCAAAAGAATAATCAAGAAAAAGAGTGTGATAAAAAATTGAGAGTGAGCAAAAGAAAGAGTATGATGAAAAGAATATCGATGAGGGTGAAGAAAACGGGAGCAATGAAAAAGAGACAAAAGGACATGAGAGAAAAGAAATTGAGAAGAGAGAAAATAAGAGAGATGTTTCATTGGTGAGTGCAAGAGAGGAAAAAGACCGTGAGATTGAGAGTTCTTTAATTTTACATCAGCCCCTTATGATTAAGGAGCCGATTTTATTTACTAACAATCTTGTCGGATTCTTGCCGAGCAATATTATTTCTTATTTGCAGGAAGTCAAGGAATTGCATCAAGGATCAAGTCCAACCCAACTAGCCATTAGAAGTAATCATGAGGAGATGAAGGAGTTTCAACTACAACCCACTGAGCAAGTGGTAAATTTGCAAGCTAGTGAGTACATGAGTCCCTTTATTGTCTTAATGTTACTAGAGCATGAGGATCAAACATGGATAGGGTTTTCTAATTTTCAAGCCGTCAAAAACACCATGGTCATGTGCCCTAATTCTATTCCTCATTTAGATCGCATGTTAGATGGATTTCATGATGCATATTTGATTTCAAAGCCTAATGTGGAAAGTGAATTTCATCATGCTAGGGTGACAGGAGATCATGATTTAGGATTGAACAATGCATATATGATTTTAAAGATTGATCTTAAAGGTGAATTCCATCTTGCTAGGGTGACAGAAAATCATGAGTTAAACATTGAATGCAAAAACCCATGTGATTTATATAAGATGTTTAGTGCTTTCATGGGATTTATGAGTCATAATTTGTATGCTTTTATCTCCTTTGATGATATTCATTATAGCAAGAGTCTAGATGATCATGCTGAATATCCAAGACTTATTTTAGAGGCCTTAAGGAAAGAATGGTTACTTATTAAACTTGAAATCAGTACTATTTGTATGGATAAGGCAATTTTTCTTGTGAATGCTATAGAGATTGAGAATCTTGTTGAAGAGAAAAAGACAATGCAAGATTGGCAATCATCTACTTTGGTAAGTCAGGTAAGTGGTTTTCATTACTTATCTAATTTATATTGTTACTATATTCCATGTCATATAATGGATGATGCCACTCATGATGATTTGATATTTGGAATGATTTTGAGGTTACATAGTGTGTTTATTTTGAGAAAAGAAGTTATGTTTTTGAATTACACTTGGAAAAATTTGAGAGAACTTGGAAATAAACTATTGTTTTTGAGTTGTTATGCAAGAATTGATTTTAAAGCATGGGAATATTGTTTTTCCAATGATAAGGTTGCTTATTCTAGTTTTATTCCATCTACCACTAAGTTTTCTCATTCAAAGCGCGTATATGGCTTCACTTTATTAATTCTTATGAATTTAACATCTTTACCTTTAAGTGGCTGTGCTTACTTAGGTGGAATGATAAAAGGTGAATCTGTTAAGTCAAATCATGTGAAAGCCATGCACCCTAATAGTGGCAGCAAGAATTTTGTGTTTGATCCAGGTGGTTGTAATTCATTGCGCATGAGGAAGAAGAGGATTCACATTCAAATGAACTCAAGGCTACATCCTCATGGAGAAGGACTATTTCGAGTTCTTGAGTGGACTGCTAATGATGCTTACAAACTTGAACGGCAAGGTGAGTGTAAAGATAATGACAATTTCCAAGTTTGTAATTTATCTTCATTTAATGCAGGGCAAGATTTGAGGACAAATCCTTTTCAAGTGGAGGGGAATGATGTGATCCATAATACGAGCTCGATGGCTGCAATCAAAGTCTGTCATTATCCGATGATGAGAAGCTCGTGCACGACGAAGAAGCAGATATGGATATGCATACAAGTGATGAGCAAGCTAAATGACTCAACATTATCCATAATATTTCAAAAATGGACAAATGATGAAGGCCACATATTTCAGCTAAGCATCAAGAGGGCAAGTGATTCAAGAAATATATTTCAGTTGAATGTCAAGAGGGCAAATATCTTCAAGAAATATATCTTAACAAGGTGAAAGGGAAAGAATATTTTCAAGAAAGGCAATTGAGAGAACTAAAGAGGCAAGAGAAGCACAAGTTAATGCTGATATATTGAAGTTATCTACAAGAATATATCACTTTCCTCTTTTAGCAAGTAGAATATATTTCCTTCCCCTTTATTTAGTTCTGAAGATATTGTTAATATATTGTAATTTCTCTGGGATAGCACTTAGATTTGCTTTCCAATTAGTTTCCTATCCTATGAGAACCATTTAGGAATGTTATTTTTGATGTAATATTGCACTTTGGCCTATTTAAAGGCTGGTGCTTGCCCTTGGACGAAGTTGGATCAGTTTTATTCATTAATGAAGTGTGAGATTATATTCTCTTTGGTTCTTTGAAGAACTATTCGAACTTATCGGAGTATTCCGTGGCGTTCATCCCCGACTTATCAATCAACCCTTCCATAGTTGATTGTGGCGTCTTCACTATACCAAGGTTCTTACCTCTTTATAGGTAAAGGGTCAAGGTTCCACCATTCGAGCTTGACGAGGACACATTTCCTGGAGCCCTTAGATGGATACGGGTTTGGTCACGAGTTGGTGAGGTTCATATCATACTTGATATTGGGTTTCATCACGGTGTTGGCGAGGTTCGCATCAAGATTCAAGTAAGTTGTTCGAGTTTTATGAGATTTCAACACATGATTGGTTGTTTTTCCCTAGTTGAGTGAAATCAAGTTATAATTAATTAATTCAAATTTTCTTCCAAGAATGTTGGTACTTCCAGACTTTTTATTGATATAGGTATTTAATGAAGAACCAACCGGGCCAAGAAAGTGGACCCCGACTCACGGAACCAAGATGGACAGAAGCTGGAAAACAGAGGAAACAGGGGAGGGGTCGCGACCCAAGGTCGCGACTCCCTGAAGCAGAAAGCTAAATAGAGTCATGGGTCGCGACTTAGGGTCGTGACCCCTCGCTGGCAGAGAAGATTTCGCAATATTTGAGGAATATCTGATTTCTTGAAGATCCCGAAGCCCGATATGGAAGATATTATGAGATATTAGGGCACAAAGGAGTATATTTCACTTGACTTACTCTGGGGGAAACAAAATATCTTGCAGAATATATTTTTAGGATAGAGATATTTGGAGAATATTTTTAGGCAAGATGGAATATTTTATTCTCTATCCTTATAAAGTCTCGACCTAGCAGCATACGGGAGAAGAGAGGATCTTTCATATCAGTTCTTACACATTCATATTGTTGCCAAGAAGAATCGGATTCACTCACGGCTCCAAGGAAGGAAGAAGACCAACGTGCTTCAAGACAACTTCGGAGATCGAGAGATCGGCTTTGAATCATTCAAGAGTTTTTCTTTCCTTCCTCTTTACTTTTCTTAGTCATGGTGTATTTTAATCTTTTCTTGGTATTTTCATTTAATTCTGTCATGAACTAATTCCCTATTTCCTAGGGCGAGCAATGAAACTCTTTTCTATCTTCTAAGTTCTTCCCCCTTTCTTTTATATGGGATTGACTACATCGTGTTATTTATACTTTTCTCATCCTTAATGCTTTCTAATTGACTGGCCACCAATTAGATCGATTAGGAGATTCGATGAACTCGAGAGACGAAGTCGTAATCACGCCAAAGATCGTATAACTTAGGATAATTCACGCCGAGAGGTCGGGATTATTTGTGAGAAGCATCAAGAGATTAGCCGATCACCCTAGGTATCCAAATTAGGTTTCGAACTCAATGGGTTTCTTAATATTAATTGCCTAGAGATATAGTGATTAGTATCGTCCTAGAAACACGTTCTTGTTAAACCGAGAGGTAGGCAAGGAGACACAAAACCCTAGGATAGTAACACCGTAGTCAATTGCATATAGAGATCGGGATTGGATTTAGAAGTAGAATTGAGGGAAGTTGTGAGCCCTAGGTCCATTAAACTGATTGAATTTCTTCTAATTGCTTTCAATTTACTTTTCTTGCTTTTCATTGAATTCTCATCCAATTTTGAATTGCCTAGCTTGGTTTAATTGTTTGGTTTATTGCTTAGCTTTGATTGACTTAGATCCTCGTGGGAACGATCTCGATATTCATCACTTTATTACTTGAGCGATACGTATACTTGTGTGCCTTTTTGGTTATCTATTTCTATCGCAACAGTACCATGATCGAGCAAGCCACAGCAGTGGTCGAGCATTGCTCGAGCAAGGATACCACCGTCTCGCTACACTACCGCCCTGCTCTGCTACCGCGGTACCGTGGCCGAACAAGGCTTCCATCATGGTACCGTGGTTGAGGAAGCTACTGCAATGCTACTTGCTGGAGCAAAGCTGCGGCCGTGCTACCTTGGTACCGTGGTCGAGCAAGGCTGCAACCATGATACAGTGGTATAGCAAAAGCCACGACAGTGATGGAGGACTGCTCGAGCAAGGATGCTATAGTGATCGAGCAAGGATGCTATAGTGATCGAGCAAGGCTGCTTCCGTGAATGAGCAAGCCAGGGCAGTGATCGAGCAGTGCTGGAGCAAGGCTGCTACCGTGATCGAGCAAGCCAGGGCAGTGATCGAGCAATGCTTGAGCAAGGCTGCCACCATGATCGAGCAAGCAACCGCAGTGATCGATCAATGCTGGAGTCAGGCTGCTACCCTGATCGAGCAAGCCACAGTAGTGATCGATCAGTGCTAGAGCAAGGCTGCTACCGTGATCGAGCAAGCCACAGAAGTGATGGATCAGTGATGGAGCACTGCTCGATCAAGGCTGCTACAGTACTGCTGCGCTATCGCGTGGTTATGCTATCGCTGTACCGTGGTCATGCAGTGCTGCCTCGATGGCACTATGGTCGAGGAAGCTGTTGCAATGCTATCGTGCTGGAGCAAACATACGGTCGTGTTACCTTGGTATCGTGGTCTAGCAAGGCTGCTACTGTGGTGCTGTGGTCTAGCAAAAGCCACGGTAGTGATCGAGGATTGCTGGAGCAAGGATGCTACCGTGATTGAGCAACCCACGACAGTGATCGATCAGTGCTAGGGAAAGGCTGCTACTGCGATCGAGCAAGCCAGGGCAGTGATCAAGCAGTGCTGGAGCAAGGCTACTGCCATGATCGAGCAGTGCTGGAGCAAGGCTGCTACCCTGATTGAGCAATCCACAGCAGTGCTCGATCGGTGCTGGATCAAGGCTGCTACAGTGATTGAGCAAGCCACAATAGTGATCGATCAGTGCTGGGCAAGGGTGCTATCGTGATCGAGCAAGCCACAGTAGTGATCGATCAGTGCTTGAGCAAGGTCGCTACCGTGATCGAGCAAGCCACAGCAGTGGTCGAGCATTGCTCGAGCAAGGATGCCACCGTCTCCCTACGCTATCGCCCTGCTCTGCTACCGTGGTACCGTGGTCGAACAAGGCTTCCACCGTGGTACCGTGGTCGAGGAAGCTGCTGCAATGCTACTTGCTGGAGCAAAGCTGCGGCCGTACTACGTTGGTACCGTGATCGAGCAAGGCTGCAACCATGATATAGTGGTATAGCAAAAGCCACGACAGTGATCGAGGATTGCTCGAGCAAGGATGCTACAGTGATCGAGCAAGCCAAGACAGTGATCGAGCGAGGCTGCTTCCGTGAGTGAGCAAGCCAGGGCAGTGATCAAGCAGTGCTGGAGCAAGGCTGCTACCGTGATCGAGCAAGCCAGGCCAGTGATCCAGCAATGCTTGAGCAACGCTGCCACCATGATCGAGCAAGCAACCGCAGTGATCGATCAGTGCTGGAGTCAGGCTGCTACCCAGATCGAGTAAGCCACAGCAGTGATCGATCAATGCTAGAGCAAGGCTACTACCATGATCGAGCAAGCCACAGCAGTGATTGATCGGTGATCGAGCACTGCTCGATCAAGGCCACTACAGTACTGCTGCGCTATCGCGTGGTTATGTTATCGCTTACCGTGGTCATGCAATGCTGCCTCGATGGCACCGTGGTCGAGGAAGTTGTTGCAATGCTATCGTGCTAGAGCAAACATACAGTCGTGTTGCCTTGGTATCGTGGTCCAGCAAGGTCGCTACCATGGTGCCGTGGTCTAGCAAAAACCACGGCAATGATCGAGGACTGCCTGAGCATGGATGCTACTGTGATCGAGCAACCCACGACAGTGATCGATCAGTGCTAGAGAAAGGCTGCTACCGCGATCGAGCAAGCCAGGGCAGTGATTGAGCAGTGCTAGACCAAGGCTACTGCCATGATCGAGCAGTGCTGGAGCAAGGCTGCTGCCCTGATTGAGCAATCCATAGCAGTGATCGATCGGTGCTGGATCAAGGCTGCTACAGTGATTGAGCAAGCCACAACAGTGATCGATCAGTGCTGGCGCAAGGGTGCTATCGTGATCGAGCAAGCCACAACAGTGATCGAGTATTGCTCGAGCAAGGCTGCCACCGTGCTGCTGCACTACCGCCCTGCTCTGCTACCACGATACCGTGATTGAGCAAGGCTGCCACTGTGGTATCATGGTCAAGGAAGCAGCTACGATGCTGCCGTGCTCTAGCAAAGCTGCAGCCGTGCTACCTTGGTACCGTGGTCGAGCAAGCCTGCTACCATGACACCGTGGTGCAGCAAAAGCTGCGGCGGTGATCGAGGACTGCTCGATCAAGGATTCAATCGTGATCGAGCAAGCCCGAGCAGTGATCGAGCAGTGTTGGACCAAGGCTGCTGCCATGATCGAGCAATACCGGAGCAAGGCTACTACCATGATCGAGCAAGCCAGGGCAGTGATCAAGCAGTGCTGGAGCAAGGCGGCTACCACGATCGAGCAAGGCTACGACCGTGATCGAGCAAGCCATAGCAGTGATCAATCAGAGCTTGAGGAAGGCCGCCACCGTGATCGAGCAAGCCACAGCAGTGATCAAGCATTGCTCGAGCAACGCTGCCATCGTGCTGCTACGGTACCGCCCTGCTCTGCTACCGTGGTACTGTGGTTGAGCAAGGCTTCCACTGTGGTACCGTGGTCGAGGAAGCTGCTGCAATGCTACGCGCTGGAGGACAGCTGCGGCCGTGCTACCTTTGTACGATGGTCGAGCAAGGCTGCTACCATGCTACAGTGATCGAGCAAGGCTGCTTCCGTGATCGAGCAAGCCAGGGCAGTGATCCAGTAGTGCTGGAGCAAGACTGCTACCGTGATCGAGCAAGCCAGGGCAGTGATCGACTAATGCTTGAGCAACGCTGCCAGCATGATCGAGGAAGCAACCGCAATGATCGATCAGTGCGAGAGGAAGGCTGCTACCCTGATAGAGCAAGCCACAACAGTAATTGATTAGTGCTAGAGCAAGGCTACTGCCGTGATCGAGCAAGCCACACCAGTGATTGATCAGTGATCGAGCACTACTCAATCAAGGCTGCTCAAGTACTGCTGTGCTACCGCGTGGTTATGCTATCGCTGTACCGTTGTCATTTAATGCTGCCTCGATGGCACCGTGGTCGAGGAAGCTGCTGCAATGCTATCGTGCTGGCGCAAACATGCGGTCGTGCTACCTTGGCATCGTGGTCGAGCAAGGTTGCTATCGTGGTGCCGTGGTCGACCAATCGCCACGACAGTGATCGAGGACAACTTCAGCAAGGATGCTGCCGACCCACGGTAGTGATCGATCAGTGCTACAGGAAGGCTGCTACCATGATCGAGCAAGCCAGGGTAGTGATCGAGTAATGCTGGAGCAAGGCTGCTGCCATGATCAAGCAGTGCTGGATCAAGGCTGCTACCGTGAACGAGCAAGCCACAACAGTGATCGATCAGTGATCAAGCAAGGTTGCTACAATGATCGAGCAAGCCACAGCAGTGATCAATCAGTGCTGGAGCAAGGGTGCAACCGTGATCGAGCAAACCACAGCAGTGATCGATTAGTGCTAGAGTAAGGCTGCTACCCTAATCGAGCAAGCCACAGCAGTGATCCATTAGTGCTTGAGGAAGGCCACTATTGTGATCGAGCAAGCCACAGCAGTGATCGAGCATTGCTCGAGCAAGGCTGCCATCGTGCTGCTACGGTACCGCCCTGCTATGCTACCGCGGTACCGTGGTCGAGCAAGGCTTCCACTGTGGTACCGTGGTCGAGGAAGCTGCTGCAACGCTACGTGCTGGAGCAAAGCTACGGCCGTGCTACCTTTGTACAGTGGTCGAGCATGGTTGGTACCATGCTACAGTGATCGAGCAAGCCATGGCAGTGATCGAGCAAGGCTGCTTCCGTGATCGAGCAAGCCAGGGCAGTGATCAAGCAATGCTTGAGCAAGGCTGCTACCGTGATCGAGCAAGCCAGGGCAGTGATCAAGCAGTGCTTGAGCAAGGCTGCTACCATGATCGAGCAAGCCAGGGCAGTGATCAAGCAGTGCTTGAGCAAGGCTGCTACCGTGATCGAGCAAGCCAGGGCAGTGATTGAGCAATGCTTGAGCAACGCTGCCACCATGATCGAGCAAGCAACCGCAGTGATCGATTAGTGCTAGAGTAAGGCTGCTACCCTGATCGAGCAAGCCACAGCAGTGATCAATCAGTGCTGGAGCAAGGCTGCTACCGTAATCGATCAAGCCACAACAGTGATTGATCAGTGATCGAGCACTGCTTGATCAAGGCTGCTACAGTACTGCTGCGCTATCGCGTTGTTATGCTATCGCTGTACCGTGGTCATGCAATGCTGCCTCGATGGCACCGTGGTCGAGGAAGCTGCTGCAATGCTATAGTGCTGGCGCAAACATGCGGTCGTCCTACCTTAGAATCGTGGTCGAGCAAGGCTGCTATCGTGGTGCCGTGGTCAAGCAACAGCCACGGCAGTGATCGAGGACTGCTTAAGCAAGGATGCTGCCGTGATCAAGCAACCCACGGCAGTGATCGATCAGTGCTAGAACAAGGCTACTACCGTGATCGAGCAAGCCAAGGCAGTGATCGAGCGGTGCTAGAGCAAGGTTACTGCCATGATCGAGCAGCGCTGGATCTAGGCTGCTGCCATGATCGAGCAGCGCTGGATCTAGGCTGCTGCCATGATCGAGCAGTGATGGATCAAGGCTGCTATCGTGATTGAGCAAGCCACAACAGTGATCGAGCAAGGCTGCTACAGTGATCGAGCAAGCCACAGTAGTGATCGATCAGTGCTAGAGCAAGGGTGCAACCGTGATCGAGCAAACCACAGCAGTGATCGAATAGTGATCGAGCAAACCACAGCAGTGATCGAGCAGTGCTCGAGCAAGGATGCTACTGTGCTGCAGTGCTCCTGCGCTGCTGTGCAACCGCGGTACCCTGGTCGAGCAAGGCTGCCACCACGGTACCATGGTCGAGCAAGCTGCTGCAATGCTACCATGCTCGAGCAAAGCTGTGGCCATGCTACCTTGGTAGCATGGTCAAGCAAGGCTACTACTGTGGTACTGTGATCGAGCAAAAGCCACGACATTTATTGAGGACTGCTGGAGCAAGGATGCTACCGTGATTGAGCAAGCTACGACAGTGATCGATCAGTGCTAGACCAAGGCAGCCACCGTGATCGAGCAAACCAGGGCAATGATCGAGAAGTGCTGGAGCAAGGCTGCTGCCAGGATCGAGCAGTGCTGGAGCAAAGCTGCTACCATGATCGAGCAAGCCACAACAGTGATTGATCAGTGCTGGGGCAAGGCTACGACCATGATCGAGCAAGCCACAACAGTGATCGATTAGTGATCGAGCAAGGCTGCTATCGTGATCAAGCAAGCCACAACAATGATCGAGCAGTGCCTGAGCAAAGTTGCTACCGTGATCAAGTAGTGCTCTACCAAGGCGGCAGCCGTGCTACCGTGCTCGAGCGGTGCTGCTGCGACGCTATCGTGGTACCGTGGTCATGCAAGGCTAATGATACCATGGTCGAGAAAGCCATGGCATTGTTGCCACAGAGCTACAGCAAGGCAGGGCAGTGATCGAGCAGTGCTGGAGCAATGCTGCGACCGTGATGGAGCAAGCCACAGTAGTGATCAATCAGTGATCAAACAAGGCTGCTACCCTGATCGAGCAAGCCACAGCAGTGATCGGGCAATGCCTGAGCAAAGCTGCTACCATGATCAAGCAGTGCTCGGGCAAGGCGGCACCTGTTCTACCGTGCTCGAGCTGTGTTGCTGCTGCGCTATTGTGGTACCGTGGTCGAGCAAGGCTGATGATACCGTGGTTGAGCAAGCCACGACATTGCTGCCACAGAGCTGCAGCAAGGCACGACAGTGATCACGCAGTGCTGGAGCAAGGTTGCTACCGTGATCGAGCAAGCCACAACAGCGATCGATCAGTGATCGAGCAAGGCTGCTATCGTGATCGAGCAAGCCACAGTAGTGATCGAGCAGTGCTCGACCAAGGCTACTACCATGATCGAGCAAGCCATAGCAATGCTTGAGCATGGCTACCAAGCTGATGCAAGGGACGGCAGTGATCGAGCAGCGCTGGACCAACGCTGCTTTTGTGATCGAGCAAGCCACAGCAGTGATCGAGTAGTGCCCGAGCAAAGCTACTACCGTGATCGAGCAGTGCTCAACCAAGGCTACTGTTGTGCTACCGTGCGCGAGAGAGTTGCCGTGTCGCCTTGGTTGAGCAAGGTTGCTGTCGTGCTACTGTCGCAGTGATTGAGTAGTGCTCTAGAAAGGATGATACTGTGCTCCAGCAAGGTGCTACCGTGCTCGAACAAGGATCTGCTGCCATGGTCGAGCAAGGCTGCTACCATGCTGGCATGGTCAAGCAAGCCTTGGCAGTGCTGGAGCAACAAGTGTGCTTCTAAGCTCGAGCAAAAGGCATGGCACTGATCAAGCGCTGCTCAAGCGAAGGCAATGAACGAGCAACGTATGCTCTACAGCTCAAGGTAGGCACGACAGTCATCGGGTACGGCACCACAGTGATAACCTCCCATAAGAACAGTGACCGAGCGAAGGCAGGACAACGATCGTTGCCGCTGCTAGGATACCATTCTCATGGTCGGGCAAGGCGCATCGTGGAGTTATACTTGCACGTTTTCAGGAGTGGTTTCGACCTGTCGAGTCGACACCATGGCCGGCTCGACCGTCGAGCATAATCTCAAGGGCTTTTCGACTGATCTGGCGAAGCAGGGAGGGGAAGGACGAATCGAAGCGACAAAGGTCTGAAACTCAGTGGGTCGTGGTAGCAAGGCCACTCTGCCACTTACAATACCCCATCACGTATTTAAGTCGTTTGCAAAGGATTCTACCCGTCACTTGGCAGGAATTGTGCTTCAAGGCGGCCCGCTTGGCTCGTCTGCCGTGCGGGCTTCACCAACGACACGTGCCCTTGGGGGCTGGGGGCCCCTACTACTAGATGGGAATCAGGTGGTGGCCGCATGTGTCGGTACTAGCCCGGATTCTAACTTAGAGGCGTACAATCATAATCCAGCACACGGTAGCTTCGCGTCACAGGCTTTTCAACCAAGCGCGATGACCAAATGTGCAAATCAACTGTTCCTCTCGTACTAGGTTGAATTACTATTGCGACACTATCAACAGTAGGGTAAAACCAACCTGTCTCACGACGGTCTAAGCCCAGCTCATGTTCCCTATTGGTGGGTGAACAATCCAACACTTGGTGAATTCTGCTTCACAATGATAGGAAGAGCCGACATCGAACGATCAAAAAGCAACGTCGCTATGAACGCTTGGCTGCCACAAGCCAGTTATCCTTGTGGTAACTTTTCTGACACCTCTAGCTTCAAATTTCGAAGATCTAAAGGATCGATAGGCCATGCTTTCACGGTTCGTATTCGTGCTGGAAATCAGAATCAAACGAGCTTTTACCCTTTTGTTCCACACGAGATTTCTATTCTCATTGAGCTCATCTTAGGACACCTGCATTATCTTTTAACAGATGTGCCACCCCAGCCAAACTCCCCACCTGACAATGTCTTCCGCCTGGTTTGGCCCGCCGAGGCGGACCTTAGGTCCAAAAGAAGGGGTGTTGCCCCGCCTCCGATTCACGGAATAAGTAAAATAATGTTAAAAGTAGTGGTATTTCACTTTCGCCCGAGGGCTCCCACTTATTCTACACCTCTCAAGTCATTTCACAAAGTCGGACTAGAGTCAAGCTCAACAGGGTCTTCTTTCCCCGCTGATTCTGCCAAGCCAGTTCCCTTGGCTGTGGTTTCGCTGGATAGTAGACAGGGACAGTGGGAATCTCGTTAATCCATTCATGTGCTTCACAAATTAGATGACGAGGCATTTGGCTACCTTAAGAGAGCCATAGTTACTCCCGCCGTTTACCCGTGCTTGGTTGAATTTCTTCACGGTACCGTAGTGGCAGCCTTGCTCGACCACGGGATAGCGGTAGCATAGCAGTGCAGTAGCTCAGCAGCACGGTGGTAGCCTTGCTCGAGCAGTGCACTATCACTGATCGATCACAGCTGTAGCTTGCTCCAGAACTGATCGATCACAGCTGTGGCTTGCTCCATCACGATAGCACCCTTGCTCGATCACTGATCGATCACTGCTATGGCTTGCTCGATCACGGTAACAGCCTTGCTCCAGCACTGATCGATCACTACTGTGGCTTGGTCGATCATGGGGGTAGCCTTGCTCCAGCACTGTTGGATCATTGCAGCAGCCTTGCTTAGGCATTGCTCGTTAACTACCCTAGCTTGCTCGATCACGGTAGCAGCCTTACTCCAACACTAACCGATCACTGCCGTGGCTTGCTCGATCACAGTAGCATCCTTGCTCGAGCAGTCCCCGATCACTACCGTGGCTTTTGCTCGACCATGGTAGCAGCCCTGCTCCAGCACTAATCGATCACTACTGTGGCTTGCATGATCATGAAATCAGCGTTGATCTAGCTCTAATCGATCACTGCAGTAGCTTGCTCGATCATGGTAGCAGCCTTGCTACAACACTGATCCATCACTACTGTGGCTTGCTCGATCATTGTAGCAGCCTTGCTCCAGCACTGCTCGATCATGGCAGCTGCCTTGCTCCAACACTAATCGTTCACTGTCGTGCCTTGCTCGATGACGGTAGCATCCTTGCTCGAGCAATCCTCAATCATTGTCATGGCTTTTGCTAAACCACGGTACCACGATAGCAACCTTCCTCGACCACGGTACCAAGGTAGCACGGCCGCAGCTTTGCCTGATCTCGGTGGCATTGCAGCAGCTTTCTCAACCACGATACCACGGTACTAGCCTTGCTCTAGCAGTGCTCGACCACTGCTGTGGCTTGCTCGATCACGGTAGCAGCCTTGGTCCAGCACCGATCGATCACTGCTGTGGCTTGCTCGATCATGGTAGCAGCCTTGCTCCAGCACTCCACTATCATGGCAGTAGCCTTGCTCAAGCACTGCTAGATAGCCGCCTTGGTTTGCTCGATCACGGTAGTAGCCTTGCTCGAGCACTGATCGATCGCTTCTATGGCTTGCTCGATCACGGTAGCAGCCTTGCTCCAGCACTGATCGGTCACTGTTGTGGGTTGCTTGAGCATGGTAGCAGCCTTGCTCAACCATTGCTCGATCATTGGAGCAGCCTTGCTCGGGCACTGTTCGATCATTGTAGTAGCCTTGCTCCAGCACTGGTCGATCACTGTCGTGGCTTGCTCGATCACAGTAGCATCCTCGCTCGAGCAGTCCTCGTTCACTGCCATGGCTTTTGCTCAAGCATGGTAGCATTGAAGTTGCTTCCCCAACCATAGGATCACGGCGGCAGCCTTGCTCGACCACGGTATTGCGGTAGCATAGCAGTCGGTAGCGCAACAACTCTGCAGCAGCCTTGCCTGAGTAGTGCTCGATCACTAATCGATCACTGCTGTGGCTTCCTGGATCACGGTAGCATTCTTGCTCCAGCACTGATCGATCACTACTGTGGCTTGCTCGATCAGGGTAGCAGCGTTGCTCTAGCACTGATCGATCACTGTTGTGGCTTGCTCAATCATGGTAGAAGCCTTGCTCAAGCACTGCTCGATCACTGCCGTGCCTGGCTCGATCACGGTAGTAGCCTTGCCCCAGCACTAATTGGTCACTACTGTGGCTTGCTCGATCATGGTAGCAGCCTTGCTCCAGCACTACTCCATCATGGCTGCAACCTTGCTCCAGCACTGATCGATCACTACTGTGGCTTGCTCGATCATGGTAGCAGCCTTGCTACAGTCCTGATGGATCACTGTTGTGGCTTGCTCGATCATGGTAGCAGCCTTGCTCCAGCACTACTCGATCATGGCCGCAGCCTTGCTCCAGCACTGATCGATCACTACTGTGGCTTGCTCGATCATGGTAGCAGCCTTGCTACAGTAATGATGGATCACTGTTGTGGCTTGCTCGATCATGGTAGCAGCCTTGCTGCAGCACTATTCGATCATGGCCACAGCGTTGCTCCAGCACTGATCGATCACTACTGTGGCTTGCTCGATCATGGTAGCAGCCTTGCTACAGTACTGATGGATCACTATTGTGGCTTGCTCGATCATGATATCAGCCTTGCTCTAGCACTACTCGATCATGGCCGTAGCCTTGCTCCAGCACTGATCGATCACTACTACGGCTTGCTCGATCATGGTAGCAGCCTTGCTACAGTACGATGGATCACTGTTGTGGCTTGCTCGATCATGGTAGCAGCCTTGCTACAGTACTGATGGATCACTGTTGTGGCTTGCTCGATCATGGTAGCAGCCTTGCTCCAGCACTAATCGATCACTGTCGTGCCTTGCTCGATCACGGTAGCAGCCTTCCTGGACCACGGTACTAAGGTAGGGTGGCCACAGCTTTGCTCGAGCTTGGTAGCATGGCAGCAGTTTCCTCTACCACGGTATCACGGTGGCAGCCTTGCTCGACCATAGTAGCATAGCAGCACGGTAGCCGAGCAGCACGGTAGTAGCCTTACTCGAGCAGTGCTCGATTACTAATCGATCACTGCTGTGGCTTGCTCGATCACGATAGCAGCCTTGTTCCGGCACCGATCGTTCACTGCAATGGCTTGCTCTATCATGGTAGTAGCCTTGCTGCAACACTGCTCGATCATGGTAGTGGCCTTGCTCAAGCAGTGCTCGATCGCTACCCTGGCTTGCTCGATCACAGTGGTAGCCTTGCTCGAGCACTAATCGATCACTGCTGTGGCTTGCTCGATCACAGTAGCAGCCTTGCTCCAGCAATGATCGATCGCTACTGTGGGTTGCTCCAGCATGGTAGCAGCCTTGCTCCAGCATGGTAGCAGCCTTGCTCCAACACTGCTCGATCATGGTTGTAGCCTTGCACAGGCACTGCTCGATGATTGCACTAGCTTGCTCGATCACGGTAGCAGCCTTGCGCTTGCACTGATCGATCACTGTTGTGGCTTGCTCGATCAGGGTAGCAGCGTTGCTCTAGCACTGCTCAATCACTGCCGTGCCTTGCTCGATCATGGTTGAAGCCTTGCTCAAGCACCGCTCGATCACTACCGTGGCTCGCTCGATCAAGGTAGCAACCTGTCTACAGCGCTAATCGATCACTACTGTGGCTTGCTCGATCATGGTAGCAGCCTTGCTACAGTACTGATGGATCACTGTGGTGGCTTGCTCGATCATGGTAGCAGCCTTGCTCCAGCACTACTCGATCATGGCCGCAGCCTTGCTCCAGCACTGATCGATCACTACTGTGGCTTGCTCGATCATGGTAGCAGCCTGGCTACAGTACTGATGGATCACTGTTGTGGCTTGCTCGATCATGGTAGCAGCCTTGCTCCAGCACTACTCGATCATGGCCGCAGCCTTGCTCTAGCACTAATCGATCACTGTCGTGCCTTGCTCGATCACGGTAGCAGCCTTCCTGGACCACGGTACTAAGGTAGGGCGGCCACAGCTTTGCTCGAGCTTGGTAGCATGGTAGCAATTTCCTCTACCACGGTATCACGGTGGCAGCCTTGCTCGACCACAGTAGCATAGCAGCACGGTAGCCCAGCAGCACGGTAGTAGCCTTACTCGAGCAGTGCTCGATTACGGACCGATCACTGCTGTGGCTTGCTCGATCATGATAGCAGCCTTGTTCCAGCACCGATCGTTCAGTGCAGTTGCTTGCTCTATCATGGTAGTAGCCTTGCTCCAACACTGCTAGATCATGGCAGTGACCTTGCTCAAGCAGTGCTCGATCGCTGCCCTGGCTTGCTCGATCACAGCGGTAGCCTTCCTCGAGCACTAATCGATCACTGCTGTGGCTTGCTCGATCACAGTAGCAACCTTGCTCCAGCACTGATCGATCGCTGCTGTGGGTTGCTCCAGCATGGTAGCAACCTTGCTCCAACACTGCTCGATCATGGTTGTAGCCTTGCACAGGCACTGCTCGATGATTGCACTAGCTTGCTCGATCACGTTAGCAGCCTTGCGCTGGCACTAATCGATCGCTGCTGTGCCTTGCTCGATCACGGTAGCATCATTGCTCGAGCAGTCCTCGTTCACTGCCGTGGCTTCTGCTCCCACACGTTACCACGATAGCAGCATTACTAGACTACGATACCGAGGTAATACGGCTGCAGCTTTGCCCAGGCACGGTAGCATTGAAGTTGCTTCTTCGACCACAAGACCGCGGTGGTAGCCTTGCTCGACCACGGTAGCACGGTAGCATAGCAGTTGGTAGCGCAGCAGCTTCGTAGCAGCCTTGCTTGAGCAGTGCTCGATCACTAATCGATCACTGCGGCGGCTTGCTCCATCACGGTAGCAGCCTTGCTCCAGCACTGATGGATCACTGCTGTGGCTTGCTTGATCACGGTAGCAGCGTTGCTCGATCACGGTAGCAGCGCTGCTCGATCACGGTAGCAGCGTTGCTCTAGCACTGCTCGATCACTGCCGTGCCTTGCTCGATCATGGTTGAAGCCTTGCTCCAGCACCGCTCGATCACTACCGTGGCTCGCTCGATCACGGTAGCAACCTGTCTACAGCACTAATCGATCACTACTATGGCTTGCACGATTATGATGGTAGCGTTGCTCCAACACTGATCGATCACTGTTGTTGCGTGCCCGATCATGGCAGCAACCTTGCTCAAGCACAGCCCGATCATTGCAACAGTCTTGCTCCAGCACTGATCGATCACTGCCGTGCCTTGCTCGATCACGGTAGCATCCTTGCTCAAGCAGTCCTCGATCACTGCCATGGCTTTTGCTCGACCACGATACACTGGTAGCAGCCTTCCTCGACCACAGTGCCAATGTAGCACGGCCGCAGCTGTGCTCGAGCTCGGTAGCATAGCAGTGCAGCAGTACGGTAGCAGCCTTGCTCGAGCAGTGGTCAATCACTGCTGTGGCTTGCTCAATCACGATAGCAGCCTTGCTCTAGTACCGATCAATCACTGTTATGGCTTGCTGGATCATGGTAGCAGCCTTGCTCCGGCACTGCTCGATCATGGCAGTAGCCTACCTCAAGCACTGCTCCATCATGGCAGGTGCCTTGCTCGAGCACTTATCGATCACTGCTGCAGATTGCTCGATCACGGTCGTAGCCTTGCTCCAACACCGATTGATCATTGCTGTGGCTTGCGCGATCACGGTAGCATCCTTGCTCGATCACAGTAGCAGCCTTGCTCCAGCACTGATCGATCACTGCTGTGGGTTGCTTGAGCATGGTAGCAACCCTGTTCAAGCACTACTCGATCATGGTAGTAGCCTTGCCCAGGCACTGCTCGATCACTGCCCTGGCTTGCTCGATCACGGTAGTAGCCTTGCTCCAGCACTGATCGATCACTGCCGTGGCTTGCTAGATCACGATAGTATCCTTGCTAGAGCAGTAATCGAGCACTGGCGGGCCTTTTGCTCCACCACAGTGCCACGGTACCACGGTACCAGCGCGATCGCGTAGCAGCACGATAGCAGCCTTGTTCGAGCAGTGCTCAATCACTGATAGGTCACTGTTATGGATTGCTCGATCACGGTAGTAGCTTTGCTTTAGCGCTGATCGATCACTGTTGTGGCTCGGTCGATCACGGTAGCAGCCATGCTCTAGGAATGATCGATCACTGTTGTGGCTTGCTCGATCATGGCAGCAGCCTTACTCAAGCATTGCTCTATCATGGTAGCAGCCTTGCTCGATCACAGATCAATCACTGCTGTGGCTTGCTCGATCACGGTAGCAGCCTTGCTCCTGCACCGATCGGTCACCACTGTGGGTTGCTTGAGCATGGTAGCAGCCTTGCTCAAGCATTGCTCTGTCATGGGAGCAGCCTTGCTCAGGCACTGCTCGATCACGGTAGTAGCATTGCTCCAGCACTGATCGATCACTGTCGTGGCTTGCTCGATCACAATAGCATCCTCGCTCGAGCTGTCCTCGTTCACTGCGATGACTTTTGCTCGAGCATGGTAGCATTGAAGTTGCTTCCCCGACCATAAGATCACGGCGGCAGCCTTGCTCGACCACGGTACTGCGGTAGCATAGCAGTCGGTAGCGCAGCAACTCTATAGCAGCCTTGCCTGAGCCGTGCTCTATCACTAATTGATCACTGCTGTGGCTTGCTGGATCACGGTAGCATTCTTGCTCCAGCACTGATCGATCACTGCTGTGGCTTGCTTGATCAGGGTAGCAGCGTTGCTCTAGCACTGATCGATCACTGTTGTGGCTTGCTCAATCATGGTAGAAGCCTTGCTCAAGCACTCCTCGATCACTGCCGTGCCTGGCTCGATCACTGCCGTGGCTGACTCTATCACGGTAGTAGCCTTGCTCCAGCACTGATCGATCACTACTGTGGCTTGCTCGATCATGGTAGCAGCCTTGCTACAGTACTGATGGACCACTGTTGTGGCTTGCTCGATCATGGTAGCAGCCTTGCTCCAGCACTAGTCGATCTTGGCCGTAGCCTTGCTCCAGCACTGATCGATCACTATTGTGGCTTGCTCGATCATGGTAGCAGCCTGGCTACAGTACTGATGGATCACTGTTGTGGCTTGCTCGATCATGGTAGCAGCCTTGCTTCAGCACTACTCGATCATGGCCGCAGCCTTGCTCCAGCACTAATCGATCACTGTCGTGCCTTGCTCGATCACGGTAGCAGCCTTCCTGGACCACGGTACTAAGCTAGGGCGGCCACAGCTTTGCTCGAGCTTGGTAGCATGGCAGCAGTTTCCTCTACCACGGTATCACGGTGGCAGCCTTGCTCGACCACAGTAGCATAGCAGCACGGTAGTAGCCTTACTCGAGCAGTGCTCGATTACTTACCGATCACTGCTGTGGCTTGCTCAATCACGATAGCAGCCTTGTTCCAGCATCGATCGTTCACTGCAGTTGCTTGCTCTATCATCGTAGTAGCCTTGCTCCAACACTGCTAGGTCATGGCAGTGGCCTTGCGCAAGCAGTGCTCGATCGCTGCCCTGGCTTGCTCGATCGCAGTAGCAGCCATGCTCCGGCACTGATCGATCGCTGCTGTGGGTTGCTCCAGCATGGTAGCAACCTTGCTCCAGCACTGCTCGATTATGGTTGTAGCCTTGCACAGGCACTGCTCGATGATTGCACCAGCTTGCTCGATCACGGTAGCAGCCTTGCGCTTGCACTGATCGATCGCTGTTGTGCCTTGCCCCATCACGGCAGCATCATTACTCAAGCAGGCCTCGTTCACTACAGCGGCTTCTGCTCCACCACGTTACCACGGTAGCAGTATTACTCGACTACGATATCGAGGTAGTACGGCCGCAGCTTTGCCCGGGCACGGTAGCATTGAAGTTGCTTCTTCGACCACAGGACCGCGGTGGTAGCCTTGCTCGACCACGGTATCGCGGTAGCATAGCAGTCGGTAGTGCAGTAGCTTCGTGGCAGCCTTGCTTGAGCAGTGCTCGATCACTAATCGATCACTGCGGTGCCTTGCTCCATCACGGTAGCAGCCTTGCTCCACCACTGATCGATCATTGCTATGGCTTGCTTGATCACAGTAGCAGCGTTGCTCGATCACGGTAGTAGCGTTGCTCTAGGACTGCTCGATCACTACCATGCCTTGCGCGATCATGGTTGAAGCCTTGCTCAAGCACTGCTCGATCGCTACCGTGGCTCGCTCGATCACGGTAGCAACCTGTCTCCAGCGCTAATTGATCACTACAGTGGCTTGCACGATTATGATGGCAGCGTTGCTCCAGCACTGATCGATCACTGCTGTTGCGTGCCCGATCATGGTAGCAGCCTTGCTCAAGCACTGCCCGATCATGGCAACAGTCTTGCTCCAGCACTGATCGATCACTGCCGTGCCTTGCTCGATCACAGTAGCATCCTTGCTCAAGCAATCCTCGATCACTGCCATGGCTTTTGCTCGACCACGATACAGGGTTAACAGCCTTCCTCGACCACGGTGCCAATGTAGCACGGCCGCAGCTGTGCTCGAGCTCGGTAGCATAGCAGTGCAGCAGCACGGTAGCAGCCTTGCTCGAGCAGTGGTCGATCACTGCTGTGGCTTGCTCAATCACGATAGCAGCCTTGCTCCAGTACCGATCAATCACTGTTATGGCTTGCTGGATCATGGTAGCAGCCTTGCTCCGGCGCTGCTCGATCATGGCAGTAGCCTTACTCAAGCGCTGCTCGATCATGGCAGGTGCCTTGCTCGAGCACTGATCGATCACAGCTGCGGCTTGCTCGATCACAGTCGTAGCCTTGCTCCAACACCGATCGATCACTGCTGTGGCTTGCTCGATCACGGTAGCATCCTTGCTCGATCACTGATCGATAACTGCTCTGGCTTGCTCGATCACGGTAGCAGCCTTGCTCCAGCACTGATCGATCACTGCTGTGGGTTGCCCCAGCATGGTAGCAACCCTGTTCAAGCACTACTCGATCATGGCAGTATCCTTGCCCAGGCACTGCTCGATCACTGCCCTGGCTTGCTCGATCACAGTAGTAGCCTTGCTCTAGCACTGATCGATCACTGCCGTGGCTTGCTCGATCGCGATAGCATCCTTGCAAGAGCAATAATCGAGCACTGCGTGCATTTTGCTCGACCACAGTGCCACGGTACCACGGTACCAGCGCGATCGCGTAGCAGCGCGGTAGCAGCCTTGCTCGAGCAGTGCTCAAACACTGATAGGTCTCTGTTATGGATTGCTCGATCACGATAGTAGCTTTGCTTTAGCGCTGATCGATCACTGCTGTGGCTCGGTCGATCACGGTAGCAGCATTTCTCTAGGAATCATCGATCACTGTTGTGGCTTGCTCGATCATGGCAGCAGCCTTGCTCCAGTATTGCTCTATCATGGTAGGAGCCTTGCTCGATCACTGATCGATCACTGCTGTGGCTTGCTCGATCAGGGTAGCAGCCTTGCTCCAGCACTGATCGGTCGCTGCTGTGGGTTGCTTGAGCATGGTAGCAGCCTTGCTCAAGCATTGCTCGGTCATGGTAGCAGCCTTGCTCAGGCACTGCTCGATCACGGTAGCAGCCTTGCTCCAGCACTGACCGATCACTGTCGTGGCTTGCTCGATCAGAGTAGCATCCTCGCTCGAGCTGTCCTCGTTCACTGCCATGACTTTTGCTCGAGCATGGTAGCATTGAAGCTGCTTCCCCGACCATAAGATCACCACGGTACTGCGGTAGCATAGCAGTCGGTAGCGCAGCAACTCTGTGGCAGCCTTGCCTGAGCAGTGCTCGATCACTAATCGATCACTACTGTGGCTTGCTGGATCACGGTAGCATTCTTGCTCCAGCACTGATCGATCACTGCTGTGGCTTGCTCGGTCAGGGTAGCATTGCTCCAGCACTGATCGATCACTGTTGTGGTTTGCTCAATCATGGTAGAAGCCTTGCTCAAGCACTGCTCGATCACTGCCGTGCCTGGCTCGATCACTGCCGTGACTGGCTCGATCACGGTAGTAGCCTTGCTCCAGCACTGATCGATCACTACTGTGGCTTGCTCGATCATGGTAGCAGCCTTGCTACGGTACTGATGGATCACTGTTGTGGCTTCCTCGATCATGGTAGAGCCTTGCTCCAGCACTACTCGATCATGGCCGCAACGTTGCTCCACTACTGATCGATCACTACTGTGGCTT
Organism: Lagerstroemia speciosa; assembly: GCA_037672795.1. Taxonomy (NCBI): domain Eukaryota; kingdom Viridiplantae; phylum Streptophyta; class Magnoliopsida; order Myrtales; family Lythraceae; genus Lagerstroemia; species Lagerstroemia speciosa. The sequence goes on along the minus strand of CM075297.1, from coordinate 92,176 downwards.
GCTCGATCATGGTAGCAGCCTGTCTACAGTACTGATGGATCACTGTCGTGGCTTGCTCGATCATGGTAGCCGCCTTGCTCCAGCACTACTCGATCATGGCCGCAGCCTTGCTCCAGCACTAATCGATCACTGTCGTGCCTTGCTCGATCACGGTAGCAGCCTTCCTGGACCACGGTACTAAGGTAGGGCAGCCACAGCTTTGCTCGAGCTTGGTACCCTGGCAGCAGTTTCCTCAACCACGATATCATGGTGGCAGCCTTGCTCGACCACAGTAGCATAGCAGCACGGTAGCCCAGCCGCATTGTAGTAGCCTTACTCGAGCAGTGCTCGATTACTGACCGATCACTGCTGTGGCTTGCTCGATCGCGATAGCAGCCTTATTCCAGCACCGATCGTTTAGTGCAGTTGCTTGCTCTATCATGGTAGTAGCCTTGCTCCAACACTGCTAGTTCATGGCAGTGGCCTTGCTCAAGCAGTGCTCGATCGCTGCTCTGGCTTGCTCGGACACAGCGGTAGCCTTCCTCGAGCACTAATCGATCACTGCTGTGGCTTGCTCAATCATAGTAGCAGCCTTGCTCCAGCACTGATCGATCGCTGCTGTGGGTTGCTCCAGCATGGTAGCAGCCTTGCTCCAACACTGCTCGATTACGGTAGGAGCCTTGCGCTTGCACTGATCGATCGTTGCTGTGCCTTGCTCGATCATGGTAGCATCATTGCTCGGGCAGTCCTCGTTCATTGCCGCGGCTTCTGCTCCACCATGTTACCACGGTAGCAGCATTTCTCGACTACGATACCGAGGTAGTACGGCCGCAGCTTTGCCCGGGCACGGTAGCATTGAAGTTGCTTCTTCGACCACAGGACAACGGTGGTAGCCTTGCTCGACTGCGGTATCGCGGTAGCATAGCAGTCGGTAGCACAGCAGCTTCGTAGCAGCCTTGCTTCAGCAGTGCTCGATCACGGATCGATCACTGCGGTGGCTTGCTCCGTCACGGTAGTAGCCTTGCTCCAGCACAGATCTATCACTGTTGTGGCTTGCTCGATCACGGTAGCAGCGTTGCTCTAGCACTGCTCGATCACTGCCGTGCCTTGCTCGATCACGGTAGAAGCCTTGCTCCAGCACTGCTCGATCACTACCGTGGCTCGCTCGATCACCGTAGCAACCTGTCTCCAGCGCTAATCGATCACTACTGTGGCTTGCACGATTATGATGGCAGCGTTGCTCCAGCACTGATCGATCACTGATGTTGCGTGCCCGATCATGGTAGCAGCCTTGCTCAAGCACTGCCCGATCATGGCAACAGTCTTGCTCCAGCACTGATCGATCACTGCCATGCCTTGCTCGATCACGGTAGCATCCTTGCTCAAGCAATCCTCGATCACTGCCATGGCTTTTGCTCGACCACGATACACTGGTAGCAGCCTTCCTCGACCACGGTGCCAATGTCTCATGGCCGCAGCTGTGCCCGAGCTCGGTAGCAAAGCAGTGCAGCAGCACGGTAGCAACCTTGCTCGAGCAGTGGTCGATCACTACTGTGGCTTGCTCAATCACGATAGCAGCCTTGCTCCCGTACCGATCAATCACAGTTGTGGCTTGCTTGATCGTGGTAGCAGCCTTGCTCCGGCACTGCTCGATCATGGCAGTAGCCTTACTCCAGCACTGCTCGATCATGGCAGGTGCCTTGCTCGAGCACTGATCGATCACTGCTGTGGCTTGCTCGACCACGGTCGTAGCCTTGCTCCAACACTGATCGATCACTGCTGCAGCTTGCTCGATCATGGTAGCATCCTTGCTCGATCACTGATCGATCACTGCTCTAGCTTGCTCGATCACGGTGGCAGCCTTGCTCCAGCACTGATCGATCACTACTGTGGGTTGCTCGAGCATGGTAGCAACCCTGTTCCAGCACTACTCGATCATGGCAGTAGCCTTCCCCAGGCACTGCTCGATCACTGCCCTGGCTTGCTCGATCACGGTAGTAGCCTTGCTCCAGCACTGATCGATCACTGCCGTGGCTTGCTCGATCACGATAGCATCCTTGCTAGAGCAGTAATCGAGCATTGGCGTGCCTTTTACTCGACCACAGTGCCACGGTACCACGGTACCAGCGCGATCGCGTAGCAGCACGGTAGCAGCCTTGCTCGAGCAGTGCTCAATCACTGATAGGTCACTGTTATGGATTGCTCGATCACGGTAGTAGCTTTGCTTTAGCGCTGATCGATCATTGCTGTGGCTCGGTCGATCACGGTAGCAGCCTTGCTCGATCACGGTAGCAGCCATGCTCTAGGAATGATCGATCACTGCTGTGGCTTGCTCGATCATGGCAGCAGCCTTGCTCCAGCATTGCTCCATCATGGTAGCAGCCTTGCTCGAACACTGATCCATCACTGCTGTGGCTTGCCCGGTCACGATAGCAGCCTTGCTCCAGCACTGATCCGTCACTGCTGTGGGTTGCTTGAGCATGGTAGCAGCCTTGCTCAAGCATTGCTCGATCATGGGAGCAGCCTTGCTCAGGCACTGCTCGATCACGGTTGTAGCCTTGCTCCAGCACTGATCCATCACTGCCATGGCTTGCTCGATCACAGTAGCATCCTCGCTCGAGCTGTCCTCGTTCACTGCCATGACTTTTGCTCGAGCATGGTAGCATTGAAGTTGCTTCCCCAACCATAAGATCAAGGCGGCAGCCTTGCTCGACCACGGTACTGCAGTAGCATAGCAGTCGATAGCGCAACAACTCTGTAGCAGCCTTGCCCGAGCAGTGCTCGATCACTAATCTATCACTGCTGTGGCTTGCTGGATCACGGTAGCATTCTTGCTCCAGCACTGATCGATCACTGCTGTGGCTTGCTCGATCACAGTAGCATTCTTGCTCCAGCACTCATCGATCACTGCTGTGGCTTGCTCGATCATGGTAGCAGCCTTGCTCCAGCACTACTCGATCATGGCCGCAGCCTTGCTCCAGCACTGATCGATCACTACTGTACCTTGCTCGATCATGGTAGCAGCCTGGCTACAGTACTGATGGATCACTGTTGTGGTTTGCTCGATCATGTTAGCAGCCTTGCTCCAGCACTGCTCGATCATGGCCGCAGCCTTGCTCCAGCACTAATCGATCACTGTCGTGCCATCCTCGTTCACGGTAGCAGTCTTACTGGACCACGGTACTAAGGTAGGGCAGCCACAGCTTTGCTCGAGCTTGGTAGCATGGTAGCAGTTTCCTCTACCACGGTATCACGGTGGCAGCCTTGCTCGACCACAGTAGCATAGCAGCACGGTAGCCCAGCAACATAGTAGTAGCCTTACTCGAGCAGTGCTCGATTACTGACCGATCACTGCTGTGGCTTGCTCGATCACGATAGCAGCCTTGTTCCAACACCGATCGTTCACTGCAGTTGCTTGCTCTATCATGGTAGTAGCCTTGCGCCAACACTGCTAGATCATGGCAGTGGCCTTGCTCAAGCAGTGCTCGATCGCTTCCCTGGCTTGCTCGATAACAGCGGTAGCCTTCCTCGAGCACTAATCGATCACTACTGTGCCTTGCTCGATCACAATAGCACCCTTGCTCCAGCACTGATCTATCGCTGCTGTGGGTTTCTCCAGCATGGTAGCGGCCTTGCTCCAACACTGCTCGATCATGGTTGTAGCCTTGCACAGGCACTGCTCGATGATTGCACTACCTTGCTCAATCACGGTAGCAGCCTTGCGCTTGCACTGATCGATCGCTGCTGTGCCTTGCTCGATCACGGTAGCATCATTGCTCGAGCAGTTCTCGTTCACTGCCGCGGCTTCTGCTCCACCACGATACCGAGGTAGTACGGCCGCAGCTTTGCCTGGCACGGTAGCATTGAAGTTGCTTCTTCGACCACAGGACCGCGGTGGTAGCCTTGATCGACCACGGTATCGTGGTAGCATAGCAGTCGGTAGCACTGCAGCTTCGTAGCAGCCTTGCTTGAGCAGTGCTCGATCACTGATCGATCACTACGGTGGCTTGCTCCATCACGGTAGCAGCCTTGCTCCAGCACTGATCGATCACTGCTGTGCCTTGCTCGATCACGGTAGCAGCGTTGCTCTAGCACTGCTCGATCACTGCCGCGCCTTGCTCGATCATGGTTGAAGCCTTGCTCAAGCACTGCTCGATAACTACCGTGGCTAGCTTGATCACGGTAGCAACCTGTCTCCAGCGCTAATCGATCACTACTGTGGCTTGCACGATTATGATGGCAGCGTTGCTCCAGCACTGATCGATCACTGCTGTTGCGTGCCCGATCATGGTAGCAGCCTTGCTCAAGCACTGCCCGATCATGGCAACAGTCTTGCTCCAGCACTGTTCGATCACTGCCGTGCCTTGCTCGATCACGGTAGCATCCCTGCTCGAGCAGTCCTCGATCACTGCCATGGCTTTTGCTCGACCACGATACACCGGTAGCAGCCTTCCTCGACCACGGTGCCAATGTAGCACGGCCACAGCTGTGCTCGAGCTCGGTAGCATAGCAGTGCAGCAGCACGGTAGCAGCCTTGCTCGAGCAGTGGTCGATCACTGCTGTGGCTTGCTCAATCACGGTACCAGCCTTGCTCCAGCACCGATCAATCACTGTTATGGCTTGCTTGATCATGGCAGCAGCCTTGCCCCGACACTGCTCGATCATGCCAGTAGCCTTACTCAGGCACTGCTCGATCATGGCAGGTGCCTTGCTCGAGCACCGATCGATTACTGCTGCGGCTTGCTCGATCACAGTAGCAGCCTTGCTCCAACACTGATCGATCACTGTTGTGGCTTGCTCGATCACAGTAGCATCCTTGCTCGTTCACTGATCGATCACTGCTACGGCTTGCTCGATCACGGTAGCAGCCTTGCTCCAGCACTGATCGATCACTGCTGTGGGTTGCTCGAGCATGGTAGCAACCTTGTTCAAGCACTACTCGATCATGGCAGTGGCCTATCCCAGGCCCTGCTCGATCACGGCCCTGGCTTGTTCGATCACGGTAGTAGCCTTGCTCCAGCACTGATTGATCACTGTCGTGGCTTGCTTGATCATGATAGCATCCTTGCTAGAGCAGTAATCGAGCACTGGTGTGCCTTTTGCTTGACCACAGTGCCACGGTGCCACTGTACCAGCGCGATCGCGCGGCAGCACGGTAGCAGCCGTGCTCGAGCAGTGCTCCATCACTGATAGGTCACTGTTATGGATTGCTCGATCCCGGTAGTAGCCGTGCTTTAGCACTGATCGATCACTGCTGTGGCTCGGTCGATCACGGTAGCAGCCTTGCTAGATCACGGTCGCAGCCATGCTCCAGGATTGATCGATCACTGCTGTGGCTTGCTCGATCATGGCAGCAGCCTTGCTCAAGCATTGCTCTATCATGGTAGCAGCCTTGCTCCAACACTGCTCGATCACTGCCTGGCTTGCTCGATCACGATAATAGCTCTGCTCGAGCAATCCTCGATCACTGTCATGGCTTTTCATCTACCACGATACCACGGTAGTAGCCTTGCCCGACCACGGTATGGCAGTAGCATTGTAGCACGGTAGCGCAGCAGCATGGTAGCAGCATTGCTTGAGCAGTGCTCAATCACTGATCGATCACGGCAGCAGCCTTGCTCCAGCACTAATCGATCACAGCTGTGGCTAGCTCGATCATGGAAGCAGCCTTGCTCCAGCACTGCTCGATCATGGCAGCAGCCTTGCCCAAGCACTGCGCCATCGCTGCCCTGGCTTGTTTGATCACGGTAGCAACATTGCCAAAGCACTGATCGATCACTGCCGTGGCTTGCTCGATCACGGTAACACCCTTGCTCGAGCAGTCCTTGCTCACTGCCGTGGCTTTTGCTCGACCACTGTACCATGGTAGCGGCCTTGCCCGACCTTGGTACCACAGTAGCACAGCCGCAGCTTTGCTCCAGAACGGTAGCATTGCAGCAGCTTCCTCCACCACGGTACCACGGTGGCAGCCTTGCTCGACCACGGTACCGCAGTAGCATAGCAGCACGGTAGCGCAGCATCACAGTACCTGCCTTTTCGATCACTAATCGATCACTGCTGTGGCTTGCTCGATCACTGTTGTGGCTTGCTCGATCACGGTAGCATCCTTGCTCGATCACTGATCAATCACTGCTACGGCTTGCTCGATCACGGTAGCAGCCTTGCTCCAGCACTGATCGATCACTGCTGTGGGTTGCTCGAGCATGGTAGCAACCTTGTTCAAGCACTACTCGATCATGGCAGTGGCCTTGCCCAGGCCCTGCTCGATCACTGCCCTGGCTTGCTCGATCACGGTAGTAGCCTTGCTCCAGCACTGATCGATCACTGTCGTGGCTTGCTTGATCATGATAGCATCCTTGCTAGAGCAGTGATCGAGCACTGGTGTGCCTTTAGCTCGACCACAGTGCCACGGTGCCACGGTACCAGCACGATCGCGCGGCGGCACGGTAGCAGCCGTGCTCGAGCAGTGCTCCATCACTGATAGGTCACTGTTATGGATTGCTCGATCACGGTAGTAGCCTTGCTTTAGCACTGATCGATCACTGCTGTGGCTCGGTCGATCACGGTAGCAGCCTTGCTCGATCACGGTCGCAGCCATGCTCCAGGATTGATCGATCACTGCTGTGGCTTGCTTGATCATGGCAACAGCCTTGCTCAAGCATTGCTCTATCATGGTAGCAGCCTTGCTCCAACACTGCTCTATCACTGCCTGGCTTGCTCGATCACGATAGCAGCCCTGCTCGAGCAATCCTCGATCACTGTCATGGCTTTTCATCGGCCACGGTACCACGGTAGTAGCCTTGCCCGACCACGGTATGGCAGTAGCATTGTAGCACGGTAGCGCAGCAGCATGGTAGCAGCATTGCTTGAGCAGTGCTCAATCACTGATCGATCACGGTAGCAGCCTTGCTCCAGCACTAATCGATCACAGCTGTGGCTAGCTCGATCATGGAAGCAGCCTTCCTCAAGCACTGCTCGATCATGGCAGCAGCCTTGCTCCAGCACTGCGCCATCGCTGCCCTGGCTTGTTTGATCACGGTAGCAGCATTGCCAAAGCATTGATCGATCACTGCCGTGGCTTGCTCGATCACGGTAACATCCTTGCTCGAGCAGTCCTTGCTCACTGTCGTGGCTTTTGCTCGACCACGGTACCATGATAGCGGCCTTGCCCGACCTTGGTACCACAGTAGCACAGCCGCAACTTTGCTCCAGAAAGGTAGCATTGCAGTAGCTTCCTCCACCACGGTACCACGGTGGCAGCCTTGCTCGACCACGTTACCGCAGTAGCACAGCAGCACGGTAGCGCAGCATCACGGTACCTGCATTTTCGATCACTAATCGATCACTGCTGTGGCTTGCTCGATCACTGTTGTGGCTTGCTCGATCACTGATCGATCACTGCTACGGCTTGCTCGATCACGGTAGCAGCCTTGCTCCAGCACTGATCGATCACTGCTGTGGGTTGCTCGACCATGGTAGCAACCTTGTTCAAGCACTACTCGATCATGGCAGTGGCCTTGCCCAGGCCCTGCTCGATCACTGCCCTGGCTTGCTCGATCACGGTAGTAGCCTTGCAACAGCACTGATCGATCACTATCGTGGCTTGCTTTATCATGATAGCATCCTTGCTAGAGCAGTAATCGAGCACTGGTGTGCCTTTTGCTCGAGCACAGTGCCACGGTGCCACGGTACCAGCACGATCGCGCGGCGGCACGGTAGCAGCCGTGCTCGAGCAGTGCTCCATCACTGATAGGTCACTGTTATGGATTGCTCGATCACGGTAGTAGCCTTGCTTTAGCGCTAATCGATCACTGCTGTGGCTCGGTCGATCACGGTAGTAGCCTTGCTCGATCACGGTCGCAGGCATGCTCCAGGATTGATCGATCACTGCTGTGGCTTGCTCGATCATGGCAGCAGCCTTGCTCAAGCATTGCTCTATCATGGTAGCAGCCTTGCTCCAACACTGCTCGATCACTGCCTGGCTTGCTCGATCACGATAGCAGCCCTGCTCGAGCAATCCTCGATCACTGTCATGGCTTTTCCTCGACCACGGTACCATGGTAGTAGCCTTGCCCAACCACGGTATCGCAGTAGCATGTAGCACGGTAGCGCAGCAGCATGGTAGCGGCATTGCTTGAGCAGTGCTCAATCACTGATCGATCACGGTAGCAGCCTTGCTCTAGCACTAATCGATCACAGCTGTGGCTCGATCATGGCAGCAGCCTTGCTCAAGCACTGCGCCATCGCGGCCCTGGCTTGTTTGAACACGGTAGCAGCATTGCCAAAGCACTGATCGATCACTGCCGTGGCTTGCTCGATCACGGTAACATCCTTGCTCGAGCAGTCCTTGCTCACTGCTGTGGCTTTTGCTCGACCACGGTACCATGGTAGCGGCCTTGCCCGACCTTGGTACCAGAGTAGCACAGCCGCAGCTTTGCTCCAGAACGGTAGCATTGCAGCAGCTTCCTCCACCACGGTACCACGGTGGCAGCCTTGCTCGACCACGGTACCGCAATAGCATAGCAGCACTGTAGCGCAGCATCACGGTAGCTGCCTTTTCGATCACTGGTCGATCACTGCTATGGCTTGCTCGATCACTGTTGTGGCTTGCTCGATCACGGTAGCATCCTTGCCCGATCACTGATCGATCACTGCTACGGCTTGCTCGATCACGGTAGCAGCCTTGCTCCAGCACTGATCGATCACTGCTGTGGGTTGCTCGAGCATGGTAGCAACCTTGTTCAAGCACTACTCGATCATGGCAGTGGCCTTGCCCAGGCCCTGCTCGATCACTGCCCTGGCTTGCTCGATCACGGTAGTAGCCCTGCTGCAGCACTGATCGATCACTGTCGTGGCTTGCTTGATCACGATAGCATCCTTGCTAGAGCAGTAATCGAGCACTGGGGTGCCTTTTGCTCGACCACAGTGCCACGGTGCCACGGTACCAGCGCTATCGCACGGCAGCAGCCGTGCTCGAGCAGTGCTCCATCACTGATAGGTCACTGTTATGGATTGCTCGATCACGGTAGTAGCCGTGCTTTAGCGCTGATCGATCACTACTGTGGCTCGGTCGATCACAGTAGTAGCCTTGCTCGATCACGGTCGCAGCCATGCTCTAGGATTGATCGATCACTGCTGTGGCTTGCTCGATCATGGCAGCAGCCTTGCTCCAGCATTGCTCGATCATGGCAGCAGCCTTGCTCAAGCAGTGCTCTATCATGGTAGCAGCCTTGCTCCAACACTGCTCGATCATTGCCTGGCTTGCTCGATCACGATAGCAGCCCTGCTCGAGCAATCCTCGATCACTGTCATGGCTTTTCCTCGACCACGGTACCACGGTAGTAGCCTTGCCCGACCACGGTATGGCAGTAGCATTGTAGCACGGTAGCGCAGCAGCATGGTAGCAGCATTGCTTGAGCAGTGCTCAATCACTGATCGATCACGGTAGCAGCCTTGCTGCAGCACTAATCGATCACAGCTGTGGCTAGCTCGATCATGGCAGCAGCCTTGCTCCAGCACTGCTCGATCATGGCAGCAGCCTTGCTCAAGCATTGCGCCATCGCTGCCCTGGCTTGTTTGATCACGGTAGCAGCATTGCCAAAGCACTGATCGATCACTGCCGTGGCTTGCTCGATCACGGTAACATCCTTGCTCGAGCAGTCATTGCTCACTGCCGTGGCTTTTGCTCGACCACGGTACCATGGTAGCAGCCTTGCCCGACCTTGGTACCACAGTAGCACAGCCGCAGCTTTGCCCTAGAACGGTAGCATTGCAGCAGCTTCCTCCACCACGGTACCACGGTGGCAGCCTTGCTCAACCAGGGTACCATAGTAGCATAGCAGCACGGTAGCGCAGCATCACGGTAGCTGCCTTTTCGATCACTGATCGATCACTGCTGTGGCTTGCTCGATCACTGTTGTGGCTTGCTCGATCACTGATTGATCACTGCTATGGATTGCTCGATCACGGTAGCAACCTTGCTCTAGCACTGATCGATCACTGCTGTGGCTTGCTCAATAACGGTAGCAGCCTTGCTCGATAACTAATCAATCAATGTTGTGGCTTGCTCGATCATGGGAGCAGCCTTGCTTGATCATTGATCGATCACTGCTGTGGCTTGCTCGATCACGGTAGCAACCTTGCTCCCGCACTGCTCGATCATGGCAGTAGCCTTGTGTAGGCACTGCTTGATCACTGCCCTGGCTTGCTCGATCACAGTAGCAGCCTTGCTGCAGCACTGATCGACCATGCCGCGGCTTCCTCGATCATGGCGGCATCCTACCTCGAGCAATCCTCGATCACTGCTGTGGCTTTTGCTCGACCATAGTACCACGACAGCAGCATTGCCAGACTACGGTACCAAGGTAGCACGACCGAGCTTTGCTCGACCACGGTAGCATTGCAGCAGCTTCCTCGACCACAGTATCACGGTGGTAGCCTTGCTCGGCTACGGTACCGCGGTAGCGCTGCAGCACGGTAGCAGCCTTGCTTGAGCAGTGCTCGATCACTGATCGATCGTGGTAGCAGCCTTACTCCAGCACTAATCGATCACTGCTGTGGCTTGCTCGATCATGGTAGCAGCCTTGCTCTAGCACTGCTCGCTCGTGGCAGCAGCCTTACCCCAGCACTGCTCGATCACTGCCCTGGCTTGCTCGATGATGGTAGCAGCCTTGCCATAGTATTGAGCGATCACTGTTGTGGCTTGCTCGATCACGCTAGCATCCTAGCTCGTGCAGTCCTTGATCACTGTCGTGGCTTTTGCTCGACCAGGGTACCACGGTAGCACGGCCGCAGCTTTGCTCCAGCACAGTAGCATTGCAACAGCTTCCTCAACCATGATGCCACGGTGGCAGCCTTGCTCGACCACGGTAGCGCAGCAGCAGAGTAGCACGGTAGCGCAGCAGCACAGTAGAGGCCTCGCTCGATCACTGATTAATCACTGCTGTGGGTTGCTGGATCACTGATCGATCACTGCTGTGGCTTGCTCGATCACGGTAGTAGCCTTGCTCTAGCACTAATCGATCACTGCTATGGCTTGCTCGATCAGGGTAGCAGCCTTGCTCGATCAATGATTGATCACTGCTGTGCCTTGCTCGATCACGGTGGTAGCCTTGCTCCAGCACTGATCGATCACTGCTGTGGCTTGCTCGATCACGGCAGCAGCTTTGCTCCAGCACGATCGGTCACTCCTGTGGCTTGCTCGATCACAGTAGCAGCCTTGCTCGATCACTGATCGATCACTGTTGTAGGGTGCTCGATAACGGTGGTAGCCTTGCTCCAGCACTTCTCGATCATGGCAGCAGCCTTGCTCTAGCACTGCTCGATCACGGTAGCAACCTTGCTCCAACATTGATCGATCACTACTGTGGCCCGCTCGAACACGGTAGCATCCTTGCTCGAGCAGTCCTCGATCACTGCCGTGGCTTTTGCTCTACCACGGTAGCAGCCTTCTTCGACCACCTTATCGAGGTAGCATGATAGCAACTTTGCTCGAGCACGATAGAAATGCAGCAGCTTCCTCGACCATGATACCATGATGGCAGCCTTGCTCGACCACGGTACCGCAATAGCATAGCAGCGCAGTAGCACAGCAGCATGGTAGCAAACTTGCTCGAGTAGTGCTCGATCACTGATTGATCACTTCTGTGGCTTGCTCGATCATGGTAGCAGCCTTGCTCGATCACTGATCGATCACTCCTGTGGCTTGCACGATCACGGTAGCAGCCTTTCTCCAGCACTGATCAATCGCTGTGGTAGATTGCTCGATCATGGAAGCAGCCTTGCCCGATCATGGTAGTAGCTTTGCTCAAGCACTTCTTGATCATGGCAGCAGCCTTGCTCCAGCACTGCTCCGTCACTGCCCTGGCTTGCTCGATCACGGTAGCATCCTTGCTCGAGTAGTCCTCAATCACTGCTGTGGCTTTTGGTCGACCACGGTACTAGGATAGCAGTCTTGCTCAACCATCATACCAAGTTAGCACGGCCGCAGCTTTGCTCGAGCACAGTAGCATTGCAGCAACTTCCTCAACCATGGTCCCATGATGGCAGCCTTGCTCGACCACGGTACCGTAGTAGCATAGCAGCACGGTAGCGCAGCAGCACGGTACCAGCCTTGCTCGGGCAGTGGTCGATCCTTGGTCAATAACTGTTGTGGCTTGCTGGATCACGGTAGCAGCCTTGCTGCAGCACTGATCAATCACTGTTGTGGCTTACTCGATCACAGTACCGGCCTTGCTCCAGCACTGATCGATCATTGTTGTGGATTGCTCGATCATGGTAGCAGCCCTGCTCCAGCACTGCTCAATGACTGCCCTGGCTTGCTTGATCACGATGGCAGCCTTGCTCTAGCACTGATCGATCACTGTCGTGGCTTGCTCGATCACGGTAGCATCCTTGGTAGAGCAGTGCTCGACCACTACTGTGGCTTTCACGGGACGACGGTGCCACGGTAGCATTGCAGCAGCTTTCTCGACCACGGTACCACGGTGGGAGCCTTGCTTGACCACTATATTGCTGTAGCATAGTAGCACGGTAGCGCAGCAGCACCGTAGCAGCCTTGCTCAAGAAGTGCTCGATCACTACTGTGGCTCGCTCGATCACTACTGTGGCCTGGTCGATCGAGTAGCAGCCTTGCACTAGCATTGATCGATCACTACTGTCGCTTGCTCGAACACAGTAGCAGCCTTGCTCCAGCTCTGATCGATCACCGCTGTGGCTTGCACGATCATGGTACCAGCCTTGCTCCAGCACTGACCAATCACTGCTGTGGCTACCTTGATCATGGCAGCAGCCTTGCCCAAGCATTGCTAGATCATGGCAACAGCCTTGCTCAAGCACTGCTCGATCATTGCCCTGGCTTGCACGATCACGGTAGCAGCCTTGCTCCCGCTAATCGATCACTGCCGCGACTTTTGCTTGACCACGGTACCAAGGTAGCACGGTCATAGCTTTGCTCAGGCACGGCCGCAGCGTTGCTCGGGCACGGACCCAGCTTTGCTCGGGCACGGCTGCAACTTTGCGCGGGCACGGCTGCATTGCAACAGCTTCCTCGACCACGGTACCATGGTGGAAGCCTTGCTCGACCATGGTACTGCGGCAGGAGAGCAGCGTGGTAGAGCAGCAACACGGTAGCAGCCTCACTCGAGCAGTGCTCAATCACTGATCAATCACTGCTGTGGCGTGCTTGATCAGGGTAGTAGCCTTGCTCCAGCACTGATCGATCACTGCTGCGGCTTGCTAGATCACGGTAGCAGCCTTGCTCCAACACTGGTCGATCACTATTGTGTCTTGTTCGATCATGGTGGTAGCCTTGCTCAAGCACTGCTCGATCACTGTCGTGGCTTGCTCGATCATGGTGGCTACCTTTCTCCAGCATTGATCAATCAATGTCGGGGCTTGCTCGATCACGGTGGCAGCCTTGCTCCAGCACTGGTCGACCACTGCTGTGGCCTGCTCGATCACGGTGGCAACCTTGCTCCAGCACTGGTCGACCACTGCTGTGGCCTGCTCGATCACGGTGGCAGCCTTGCTCCAGCACTGATCAACCACTGCTGTGGCTTGCTCGATCACGGTAGCAGCCTTGCTCCAGCAGTGGTCGACCACTGCTGTGGCTTGCTCGATCACGGTAGCAGCCTTGCTCCAGCACTGATCGATCAATGCTCTGGCTTGCTCGATCACGGTCGCAGCCTTCGTCCAGCACTGATCGATCACTGCTGTGGCTTGCTCGATCATGGAGCAGCCTTGCTCCAACATTGCTCGATCATGGTAGCAGCCCTTCTCAAGCACTGCTCGATCATGGTAGCAGCCCTTCTCAAGCACTGCTCAATCATGGTAGCAGCATTGCTCAAGCACTGCTCGATCACTGCCGTGGCTTGCTCGATCACAGTAGCAGGCTTGCTCCAACACTGATCGATCATTGCTGCTGCTTGCTCAACCACGGTACCAAGGTAGTACGGCCGCAACTTTGCTCGAGCACGGTAGCATTGCAACAGGTTCCTCGACCACGGTACCTCGGTGGCAGCCTTGCTCGACCACGGTACCGCGCTAGCATAGCAGCGCGGTAGCATAGCAGCACGGTAGCAGCCTTGCTCGATCCGTGCTCAAGCACTACTCGATCACTCTGATGGGTTGCTGCAGCTCGCCATGGCTTCCTCGACCATGGTATAGGCCTTGCTCGAGCAATGCTCGATCACTGCCGTGGCTTGCTCGATCACTGTCGTGCGCTGCTATACCTTACTCTAGCAATGCTTGAGCACCTTGCTGCGTTGCTCGAGCATGGCAGTCCCTTGCTCGATCATTGCTTGAGTAGAAGGGGGTGGTGTAAATTTTGAGGGTCATAGTATCACCTTCTAGGATGGAGAAAAACTTAAAATAAGCTCTTTGAGAGGGTGAAGGTGCAGCCTGCCGCCTTACACCAGCTACGCCTCCTGACACGCATCCATCACTACCTAGCATATGGATGTGTTCGGGTGCTTGTAGCGCTGCCATGGATCATGATAACGCGGCAACTCATGCATCGTCGATAGCCAGGTCATGGTTGGAGCTAGCCGGGCGGGTCGCGTGCACATTCTTGTGCTGGTGGCAGGCGCTGCAACCCGAGGGACGTTAGTACGGTAGCACCATTCGT
>CM075297.1:70071-72571 GCA_037672795.1 Lagerstroemia speciosa | reverse complement strand
TCTTTTGAGAAGGGTTCGAGTGAGAGCATGCCTGTCGGGACCCGAAAGATGGTGAACTATGCCTGAGCGGGGTGAAGCCAGAGGAAACTCTGGTGGAGGCCCACAGCGATACTGACGTGCAAATCGTTCGTCTTACTTGGGTATAGGGGCGAAAGACTAATCGAGGGCCAGTTCTATCGGATAAAGCCAATGATTAGAGGCATCGGGGGCGCAACACCCTCGACCTATTCCCAAACTTTAAATAGGTAGGATGGCGTGGCTGCTTTGCTGAGCCACGCCACGGAATCGAGAGCTCCGAGTGGGCCATTTTTGGTAAGCAGAATTGGCAATGCGGGATGAATCGGAAGCCGGGTTATAGTGCCCAATTGCAGGCTAACCTAGAAACCACAAAGGGTGTTGGTCGATTAAGATAGCAGGACGGTGGTCATGGAAGTCAAAATTCGCTAAGGAGTGTGTAACAACTCACCTGCTGAATCAACTAGCCCCGAAAATGGATTGCGTTGAAGTGCGCGACCTATACCCGCCATCGAGGCAAGTGCCAGGCCTTGATGAGTAGGAGGGCACGGCGATCGCTGCAAAACCTAAGGCGTGAGCCCCGGCGGAGCGGCCGTCGGTGCAAATCTTGGTGGTAGTAGCAAATATTCATATGAGAACTTTGAAGGCCGAAGTGGGGAAAGGTTCCATGCGAACGACACTTGTACATGGGTTAGTCGATCCTAAGAGACGGGGGAAGCCCGTCTGACAGCGCCGCGTGCGTGAGCTTTGAAAGGGAATCGAGTTAAAACTCTTGAACCGGGACGTGGTGGCTGATGGCAACGTTAGGGAGTCCGGAGACGTCAGCAGGGGCCTCGGGAAGAGTTATCTTTTCTATTTAATAGCCTGCCCACCCTGGAAACGGCTCAACCGGAGGTAGGGTCCAGCGGCTAGAATAGCACCGCACGTCGCTTGGTGTCCGATGCGCCCCCAGCGGCCCCTAAAAATTCGAAGGACCGAGTGCCATCCATGCCCAGTCGTACTCATAACTGCACAGGTCTCAAAGGTGAACAACCTCTAGTCGATGGAACAATGTAGGCAAGGGAAGTCGGCAAAATGGATCTGTAACCTTAGGAAAAGGATTGGCTCTGAGGGTTGGGCACGGGGGTCCTAGTCTCGAGTCTGTCGGTTATCGGTGGACTGCTCGAGCTGCTTCCACAGCGAGAGCAAGTCGCCGCGTGTCGGCCAGGGGACGGACTGGGAACAGCTCCCTTGGGGGCCCTCCCCGGGTGTCGAACAGTCGACTCAGAAAGTGGTACGGACAAGGGGAATCCGACTGTTTAATTAAAACAAAGCATAGCAATGGTCCCTGCGGATGCTCACGCAATGTGATTTCTGCCCAGTGCTCTGAATGTTAAAGTGAAGAAATTCAACCAAGCGCGGGTAAACGGCGGGAGTAACTATGACTCTCTTAAGGTAGCCAAATGCCTCATCATCTAATTAGTGATGCACATGAATGGATTAACGAGATTCCCACTGTCCCTGTCTACTATCCAGTGAAACCACAGCCAAGGGAGCGGGCTTGGCAGAATCAGCGGGGAAAGAAAACCTTGTTGAGCTTGACTCTAGTCCGACTTTGTGAAATGACCTGAGAGGTGTAGAATAAGTGGGAGCCCTCGGGCGAAAGTTAAATACCACTACTTTTAACGTTATTTTACTTATTCCGTGAATTGGAGGTGGGGCAACGCCCCTTCTTTTGGACCTAAGGTCCGCCTCGGCGGGCCGATCCGGGCGGAAGACATTGTCAGGTGGGGAGTTTGGCTAGGGCGGCACATCTGTTAAAAGATAACGCAAGTGTCCTAAAAAGAGCTCAACGAGAACAGAAATCTCGTCTGGAACAAAAGGGTAAAAGCTAGTTTGATTCTGATTTCTACTACGAATAAGAACCGTGAAACCGTGACCTATCAATCCTTTATATCTTCGAAATTTGAAGCTAGAGGTGTCAGAAAAGTTACTGGCTTGTGGCAGCCAAGCGTTCATAGCGACGTTGCTTTTTGATCATTCGATGTCGGCTCTTCCTACCATTGTGAAGCAGAATTCACCAAGTGTTGGATTGTTCACTCGCCAATAGGGAACGTCAGCTGGGTCTAGATAGTCGTGAGACTGGTTAGTTTTACCCTGCTGATGATAGTGTCGCAATAGTAATTCAACCTACTACGAGAGGAACCGTTGATTCGCACATTTGGTCATCGCGCTTGGTTGAAAAGCCAATGGCGTGAAGTTACCGTGCGCCGAATTATGACTGAACGCCTCCAAGTCAGAATCTGGGCCAGTACCGACACATGCACCCGCCGCCTGATTCCCATCCGCAGTACGGGCCGCCGGCCCCCAAGGGCACGTGTCGTTGGTGAAGATCGCACTGCTATGGCTTGCTCGATCATGGTAGCAGCCTTGCTCAATCACTGATCAATCACTGCTGTGGCGTGCTCGATCACGGTAGCAGCCTTGCTAGTTCACTGATCGATCA
>CM075297.1:40000-69571 GCA_037672795.1 Lagerstroemia speciosa | reverse complement strand
CAGACTTGCTCGAGCAGCGCTCCATCACTGATTGATCACTGCTATGGCTTGCTCGATCACGGTAGCAGCCTTGCTCCAGCACTAATCGGTCACTGCTGCGGCTTGCTCAATCAGGGCAGCAACCTTGCTCCTGCACTGATCGATCACTACTGTGGCTTGCTCAATTATGGTAGCAGCCTTGCTCAAGCGCTGTTTGATCGCTGCCGTAGCTTGCTTGATCACGGTAGCAAACCGTCTCCAGCAATGATAGATCACTGCCATGGCATGGTCGATCACGATAGCATCCTTGCTCAAGCAGTACTCGATCACTGCCGTGGCTTTTCCTCGACCACGATACCAAGGTAGCACGGCCACAGCTTTACTCGAGCGTGGTGCCATTGGAGCAGCTTCCTTGACCACGATACCACAGTGGTAGCCTTGCTCGACCACGATACCGCGGTAGCATAGCAGCGCGGTAGCACAGCTGAACAGTAGCAGTCTTGCTGGAGTAGTGCTCGATCACTGACTGATCACTGCTGTGGCTTGCTCAATCACGGTAGTAGCCTTGCTCCAGCATTGATCAATCACTGCTGTGGCTTGCTCAATCATGGTAGCAGCCTTGCTCCAGCACTAATCAATCACTGTTGTGGTTTGCTCGATCACAGTAGCATCCTTGCTCGAGCAGTCCTCGATCACTGTCGTGGCTTTTCCTCTACCACGGTACCAAGGTAGCACCGCCGTAGCTTTGCTAGAGCACGATAGCAGCCTTGCTCCGGCACTGATCGATCACTGTTGTGGCTTATTCGATCAGGGTAGAAGCCTTGCTCCAGCACTGCTCGATCATGGTAGCAGCCCAGCTCCAGCATTGATCGATCACTGTAGTGGCTTGCTCCATCACGGTAGCATCCTTGCTCGAGTAGTACTTGATCACAGCCGCGCTTTTGCTCTACCACGGTACCAAGGTAGCATGGCCGCAGCTTTGGTCGAGCACGGTAGCGTTGCAGCAGCTTCTTGGACCACGGTACCATGGAGGTAGCCTTTGCTCGATCACTGATCGATCTCTGCGGTGGCTTGCCAGATGACAGTGGCAGCCTTGCTACAACACTGATCGATCACTACTATGGCTTGCTCGATCACGATAGCAGCCTTGTTCCAGCACTGATCGATCACTGCTATGGGTTTCTAGATCATGGTAGCAGCCTTGCTCCAGCACTAATCGATCACTGCTGTGCCTTGCTCGATCATGGTAGCAGCCTTGCTCAAGCACTGGTCGATCATGGTGGCAGCCTTGCACAAGCACTGCTCGATCAATACAGCAGCCTTGCTCTAGCACTACTCAATCACTGCCCTGGGTTGCTCGTTCATGGTAGCAGCCTTGCTTCAGCTCTGATCGATCACTGGTATGGTTTGCTCAATCACGGTAGCAGCCTTGCTCCAGCACTGATTGATCATTGTTGCGGCTTGCTCGATCATGATGGCAACCTTGCCCCTGCACCGCTCGAGTAAGGCAATAGCCTTGCTCCCGCACTGCTCGATCAAAATAGTAGCCTTGCTCCAGCACTGATCGATCACCGCCACGGTTTGCTCGATGACTGATCAATCACTACTGTGGCTTGCTTGATCATCGTAGCAGCCTTGCTCCAGCACTGCTCGATCATGGCAGCAGCCTTGCTCAGGCAATGCTCGATCACTACCCTGGCTTGCTCGATCACAGTAGCAGCCTTGCCCAAGCACTTATAGATCACTGCCGTGGCTTTTGCTGGACCACGGTACCACGGTAGAAGTCTTGCTCGACCACGGTACCAAGGTAGCACGGCTGTAGCTTTGCTTGAGCACTGTAGCATTGCAGCAACTTCCGCGACCATGGTACCACGGTGGCAGCCTTGCTTGACCGTGGTACCGCAGAAGCATAGCCACACGGTAGTGCCGTAGCATGGTAGTAGCGTTGCTCAAGCAATGCTCCATCACTAATCGATGACTGTTGTGGCTTGCTCGATCACGGTAGCAGCCTTGCTCGATCACTGATCGATCATTGCTGTGGCTTGCTTGATCACGGGAGCAGCCTTGCTCGATCACTGGTCGACCACCGCTGTGGCTTGCTCGATCATGGTAGCAGCCTTGCTCAAGCACTGGTCAATAATGCCAGCAGCCTTGCTCAAGCAATGCTCGATCACCGCCCTGGCTTGCTCGGTCACGGTAGCAGCCGTGCTCTAGCACTGATCAATCATTCTTGTGGCTTGTTCGATCCTGGTTGCAGCCTTGCTCAAGCACTGCTCCATCATGGCATCAGCCTTGCTCCGGCACTGCATGATCACTGCCCCGGCTAGCTCGATCACGATAGCAAACTTGCTCCAACACTGCTCGATCATGGCAGTTGCCTTGCTCCAGCACTGCTAGATCCTGGCAGCGGCCTTGCTCCAACACCGCTCCATCATGGCAGCAGCCATGCTCCAGCACTGCTCGATGACTGCCCTTGCCTGCTCGATCACGGTAGCAGCCTTGCTCTAGCACAGATCAATCATTGCCATGGCTTGCTCGATCACGGTAGCATCCTTGCTCAGGTAGTCCTCGATCACTGCCATGGCTTTTGCTCAACCATGGTACGACGGTAGCAGCCTTGCTCGACCACGGTACCAAGGTAGCACGGGCGCAGCTTTGCTCGAGCACGGTAGCATTGCAGCAGCTTCCTCGACCATGGTACCACAGCAGCTGCCTTACTCGACCACGATACCGAGGTAGCATAGAAGGACGGTAGCGCAATAGCACGGTAGCAGCCTTACTCGAGCAGTGCTCGATCACTGATCGATCACTGCTACGGCTTGCTCGATCACAGCAGAAGCCTTGCTCCAATACTGATGGATGACTGTTGTGGCTTGCTCGATTATAGTAGCAGGCTTGCTCGATCATTGATCGATCACTACTGTGGCTTGCTCACTCACGGCAGCAACCTTGCTCTAGTACTAATCGTTCACTGTCGTGGCTTGTTCGATCATGGTAGCAGCCTTGCTCCAGCATTGCTCGATCATGGCAGCAGCCTTGCTCAAGCAATACTTGATCACTACCCTGGCTTCCTCGATCACGGTAGCAGCCTTGGTCCAGCACTGGTCGATCACCGCCATGGCTTGCTCGATCACGACAACAAACTTGCTCAAGCAGTCCTCAATCACTGCCGTGGCTTTTGCTCCACCACGGTATCACTGTAGCAGCCTTCCTCGACCACGGTGCCAAGGTAGCACAACCGCAGCTTTGCTCAAGCACTGTAGGATTGTAGTAGCTTCCACGGCCATGGTACCACAGTGGCAGCCTTGCTAGACCACGGTACCACGGTTGCATAGCAACATGGTAGCGCAGCAGCACGGCAGTGGCCTTGCTCGAGCAGTGCTCGATCACTGATCGATCAATGCTGTGGCTTGCTCGATCACGGTAGCAGCCTTGCTCCAGCACTGATCGATCACTGCTGTGACTTTCTCGATCACTGATCGATCACTGCTGTGGCTTGCTCGATCATGGAAACAGCCTTGCTCCAGCACTAATCGATCACTACGGTGGCTTGCTCGATAATCATGCCAGCCTTCCTCCAGCACTGATCGATCAGTGCCGGGGCTTGCTCGATCATGGTAGCATCCTTCCTCGAGCAGTCGTCGATCACTGTTGTGGCTTTTGCTAGACCACGGTACGACGGTAGCAGCCTTACTTGAGCATGGTACCAAGGTAGCACGGTAGCATTGCAAGCTGCTTCCTCGACCACAGTACCACGGTGGTAGCTTTGCTTGACCACAGCACCGCGATAGCGCAGTAGCGCGGTAGCAGCCTTGCTTCAGCACTGATCGATCACTGTTGTGGCCTTCTCGATCACTGATCGATCACTGCTATGGCTTGCTCGATCACGGTAGCAGCCTTGCTTCAGCACTGATCGATCACTACTGTGGCTTGCTCGATCATGCTACTAGCGTTGCTCCGGCACTGATCGATCACTGCTTTGGCTTGCTCGATCACGGTAGCAGCCTTGCTCTAGCACTAATCGATCACCGCTGTGGCTTGCTCGATCATGGCAACAGCCTTGCTCCAGCACTGCTCGATCATGGCAGTAGCCTTGCTCCCGCACTGCTCGATCACTGCCCTGGCTTGCTCGATCATGGTAGAAGCCATGCTCCAGCACTGATCGATCACTACTGCGGCTTGCTCGATCACAGTGGCATCCTTCCTCGAGCAGTCCCCGATCACTGCCGTGGCTTTTGCTTGACCACAGTACCATGGTAGCAGTCCTGCTCGGCCACGGTGCCAAGGAAGCACAGCCGCAGCTTTGCTCCAGCACAGTAGAATTGCGGAAGCTTCCTCGACCATGGTTGCAGCCTTGCTCGACCACAGTACCGCGGTAGCATAGCAGCGCGGTAGCGCAGCAGCGCGGTACCATCCTTGCTCGAGCAGTGCTCGATCATGGTGGCAGCCTTGCTCCTGCACTAATCGATCACTGCTGTGGCATTCTCGATCATGATGGCAGCCTTGCTCCACCACTGATCTATAATTGTGATGGCTTGCTCGATCATGGTAGCAGCCTTGCTTCAGCACTAATCGATCACTGCTGTGGCTTGCTCGATCATGGTAGCCGCCTAGCCCTAGCACTACTCGATCACGGCAGCAGCCTTACTCAAGGACTGCTCGATCACTGCCCTGGCTTGCTCAATCACGGTAGCAGCCTTGCTCCAACACTGATCGATCACTGCCGTTGCTTGCTCAATCATGGTAGCAGCCTTGCTCGATGATTGATCGATCACTGCTGCAGCTTGCTCGATCATGGTAGCAGCCTTGCTCCAGCACTGCTCGATCACGGCAGCAGCCTTGCTCAAGCAAAGCTCGATCACTGCCCTGGCTTGCTCGATCCCGGTAGCAGCCTTGCCCAAGCATGGATAGATCACTGCCGTGGCTTTTGCTTGACCATGGTACCACGGTAGAAGCCTTGCTCGACCACAGTACCAATGTAGCACGGCTGCAGCTTTGCTCGAGCACTGTAGCATTGCAGCAGCTTCCTCGACCACGGTACCATGGTGGCAACGTTATTAGAACACGGTACCACGGTAGCATAGTAGAGCGATATCGCAGTAGCACGGTGGCAACGTTGCTCGAGCAGTGCTCGATCACTCATCGATCACTACTGTGTCTTTCCCGATCACGGTAACAGCCTTGCTCCAGCACTGATCGATCACTGCTGTGGCTTGCTCGATCACGTTAGCAGCATTGGTCGATCACTTATGGGTTAGTGGTGTGGCTTGCTCGATCACGGTAACAGCCTTGCTCCAGCACTGATCGATCACTGTTGTGGCTTGCTCGATCATCATAGCAGCCTTATTCCACCACTGATCGATCACTGTTGTGGCTTGCTCGGTCAGGATAGTCGCCTTGCTCCAGCACTGCTCGATTACGGCAGCAGCCTTACTCAAGGACTGCTCGATCACTGCCCTAGCTTGCTCAATCATGGTAGCAGCCTTGCTCCAACACTGATCGATCACTGCCGTTGCTTGCTCGATCATGGTAGCAGCCTTGCTCGATGATTGATCGATCACTGCTGCAGCTTGCTCGATCATGGTAGCAGCCTTGCTCCAGCACTGCTCGATCACGGCAGCAGCCTTGCTCAGGCAATGATCGATCACTGCCCTGACTTGCTCGATCACGGTAGCAGCCTTGCCCAAGCATGGATAGATCACTGCTGTGGCTTTTGCTTGACCACGGTACCACGGTAGAAGCCTTGCTCGACCACAGTACCAATGTAGCACGGCTGCAGCTTTGCTCGAGCACTGTAGCATTGCAGCAGCTTCCTCGACCACGGTACCATGGTGGCAGCGTTATTAGAACACGGTACCACGGTAGCATAGTAGCGCAATATCGCAGTAGCACGGTGGCAACGTTGCTCGAGCAGTGCTCGATCGCTCATCAATCCCTACTGTGTCTTTCCCGATCACGGTAACAGCCTTGCTTCAGCGCTGATCGATCACTGCTGTGGCTTGCTCGATCACGTTAGCAGCATTGGTCGATCACTGATCGATTAGTGGTGTGGCTTGCTCGAACACGGTAACAGCCTTGCTCCAGCGCTGATCGATCACTGCTGTGGCTTGCTCGATCATCATAGCAGCCTTATTCCACCACTGATCGAGCATTGTTGTGGCTTGCTCGATTAGGATAGTCGCCTTGCTCAAGCACTGCTCGATCACGGCAGCAGCCTCGCTCCAGCACTGCTTGATCATGGCAGCAGCCTCGCTCCAGGACTGCTCGATCATGGTAGTAGCCTTGTTCCAGGACTGCTCGATCATGGCATTAGTCTTGCTCCAGCACATCTCGATTACTGCCCTAGCTTGGTCTTAGGGTAGCATTCGTGCTCGAGCAGTCCTCGATCACTGTCATGGCTTTTGCTCGAACACGGTGCCACTATAGCAGCCTTGCTCGACCACGGTACCAAGGTAGCATGGCCGCTGCTTTGCTCGAGCACAGTAGCTTTGCAGCAGCTTCCTCGACCACGGTACTGTGGTAGCGTAGCAGTGCGGTAGAGCAGCCACACGGTAGCAGCCTTGCTCTAGTAGTGCTCGATCCTTGCTGGAGTAGTCCTCAATCACTACCGTGGCTTTTGCCCCACCACGGTGCCAAGGTAGCACGACTGTAGCTTTGCTAGAGCACGGTAGCACTGCAGCAGCTTCGTCGGCCACGGTACAACGATGGAAGCCTTGCTTGACCATGGTACCGTGGTAGCAAGGCAACGCGATCATGTAGCAGCACGGTAGCAGGCTTGCTCAAGCACTGCTCGATCACTACCCTGGCTTGCTCGATCACGACAGCAGCCTTGCTCCAGCACTGATCGAACACTACCGTGGCTTGCTCGATCATTGTAGCATCCTTGCTCGAGCATTCCTCGATCACTACCGTAGGTTTTGCTCGTCCACGGTACCACAGTAGCAGCCTTGCTCGACCATGGTACCAAGGTAGTACGGCCGCAGCTTTGCTCGACCATGGTAGTATTGCAGCAGCTTTCTCAACTAGGGTACCATGGTGGAGGCCTTGCTCGACAGTCGTACTGCGGTAGCAACGCAGCACGGTCACACAGCAGCACGGTAGCAGCCTTGCTCTAGCAGTGCTCGATCACTGATCAATCACTGCAGTGGCTTGCTCGGTCACGGTTGCAGCTTTCCTCAAACAATCATCGATCACTGCTGTGTCTTGCTTGATCATGGGAGCAGCCTTGCTGGAGCACCGCTCGATCATGGTCGTAGCCTTGCTCAAGCACTGCTCGATCTCTACCCTGGCTTGCTAGACCACGATAGCAGCCTTCCTTCGGCACTGATCGATCACTACCGTGGCTTGCTCTATCACGGTAGCATCCTTGCTCTAGTAGTGCTCGATCACCGTAGCAGCCTTGCTCCTGCACTGATCGATCACTGCTGTGGCTTTCTCGAGCATGATAGCAGCCTTGCTCCACCATTGATCGATAACTGCTGTGGCTTGCTTGATTATGGTAGCAGCCTTGCTCCTGCACTAATCAATCACTGTTGTTGCTTGCTCGATCATGGCAGCCGCCTAGCCCTAGCAATGCTGGATCATGGCAGCAGCTTGGCTCAAGGACTGCTCGATCACTGCCCTGGCTTGCTCGATCATGGTAGCAGCCTTGCTCCAACACTGATCGATCACTGTCGTGGCTTGCTCGATCAGGGTAATAGCCTTTCTCGATGACTGATCAATAATTGTTATGGCTTGCTCTATCACGGCAGCAGCCTTGCTCAGGGAATGCTCCATCACTGCCCTGGCTTGCTCGATCATGGTAGCAGCCTTGCCCAAGCATGGATTGATCACTGTCGTGGCTTTTGCTTGACCACGGTACCACGGTAGAAGCCTTGCTCGACCACGGTACCAAGGTAGCACGGCTACAGCTTTGCTCGAGCACTGTAGCATTGCAACAGCTTCCTCAACCACGGTACCATGGTGGTAGCCTTGTTAGACCACGGTACCGCGGTAGCATAGTAGCGCAGTATCGCGGTAGCATAGTAGCGCGGTATCGCGGTAGCATAGTAGCACGGTGGCAACGTTGCTCGAGCAGTGCTCGATCAGTAATTGATCACTGCTGTGGCTTGCTCGATCACAGTAACAGCCTTGCTCCAGCACTGATCGATCACTGCTGTGGCTTGCTCGATCACCTTAGCAGCGTTGCTCGATCACAGTAATAGCCTTGCTCCCGCACAGATCGATCACTGCTGTGGCTTGCTCGATCATGATAGCAGCCTTGTTCTAGCACTGATCGATCACTGCTGTGGCTTGCTCGATCAGGATAGTCGCCTGGCTGAAGCACTTCTCGATCATGGCAGTAGCCTTGCTACAGCACTGGTCGATCATGGCAGCAGTCTTGCTCCAGCACTTCTCGATTACTGCCCTGGCTTGCTCAATCACGGAAGCATCCGTGCTCGAGCAGTCCTCAATCACTGTCGTGGCTTTTGCTCCACCACGGTGCCACTGTAGCAGCCTTGCTCGACCACGTTACCAAGGTAGCATGCCCGTAGCTTTGCTCGAGCACGGTAGCTTTGCGGCAGCTTCCTCGACCACGGTACTCCAGTAGCGTAGCAGCACGGCAGCAGCTTTGCTCTAGCAGTGCTCGATCCTTGCTGGAGTAGTCCTCAATCACTACCGTGGCTTATGCTCGACAACGGTACCAAGGTAGCACGGCTGCAGCTTTGCTCAAGCACGGTAGCATTGCAGTAGCTTCCTCGACCACGGTACCACGGAGGAAGCCTTGCTTGACCACGGTACTGTGGTAGCAAGGCAGCGCGGTCACGCAGCCGCATGGTAGCAGCCTTGCTCACACACTGCTCGATCACTGCACTGGCTTGCTCGATCACGGCAACAGCCTTGCTCAAGCACTGATCAATCGCTGCCCTGGCTTGCTCGATCATTGTTACATCCTTGCTCGAGCATTCCTCGAACACTGCCGTGGCTTTTGCTCGACCACGGTACCACGACAGCAGCCTTGCTCGGCCACGGTACCAAGGTAGTACGGCCGCTGTGACGACCCGAAATTTTGGCAGAGTTTCCCCTCATTTTTATCGATATCCCGTACTAGAATAAACCTGCTTTAACAGCCATCAAGATAATATCCAACCAATACCACTTCCACCAAACAATAACTCACCTTTCCACCATCCAGAAATCATCTCCACCAAAAATTCAAGTCGTAACAGTATATACAAAACTATTATATATCTAACTTTCATAACCAAATTTACAGACAAGAAGCCTCACGTCGATCCCCGAAAACCAAAACAACTATCCCAGGTTGCTCGGCCTTCCCTAACTTAGCTGAAAAGAAAGATTTCGCAGGGGGTGAGTTGCGGGCTCAGTGAGTACAAATTTCTAAAGTAGAATAATATCATAATATAATTTCTTAAAAATCCATAAAATATTAACAACACAATAAGAATATCAAATCATATTATGCTTAACAATATCATATATGTAATGCAAACACTCAATCAATACAAACAATAGTCATGGGGTCGCACTCCCTTTGCGACAGAGTTATGACGGTATCAATACTCCGCTCTCCGACGATACCGTGACCCCGCGAAATAATCAATATCAATTTTCCTCCCAATCTCCCGGTGTCCTTCATCTGCGCACCTCACACCCGCGAGGGCCATCCATTTCTGACGGTAAGAACAGTTTTAAATTATCTTATTTTTTTTATATCCGCTGGAAACCATAGATAAATTACCTCGATGGACATCAGCACTCGCTGGAAACCAGAGGTAAATTGCCTCGATGGACATCAGCAGTACATTAAATCTCTCTCTTTCCTCTTTCATTTATATTTTCTTTTATCATTATTTTTTTCTAGCCTATTTCTATTCCGCTAGCTTAGCGGTCACCATGGCTATTTACAATCACAATCAGTAATGCAGAATACACATAATAATACACACACTGACATACAAAGTTCGTAGCAATTAAAAGTAACCTCATTCGTGTGTATCGAATTTCATATAATTAATATAATTTACTATATTGACACTATATATACACACACGCATGCAATCAGCCATGCATATCATTCACAAATTTTCAAATTATCCGGGCATGTAGGCAGCCGCTGTATAATTAAATATATGTAACATATATATATATATATATTATTCCACAATAGAAAAAGTACTCACCACCCCTTTTATTCGATCCTTCAATGATTCGAATCTCCAAGATATCTATTTTCGGTCTCCTCAATTCCTATAATATCATTCAAAATAAATTAAAATATATCATACATATCTACATTGAAAATGGTCCCAAATATTATTTTATGATATTATTCTTGTACTTTTTTTTACCATATAACTTTCACCTATCATGTTAAAATTCATGGGGATACATCGTGTTAACTAAATGCTACTAAACTATATATATAACATTGAGTAATATATTTTATTTGATTCGAATTACACCTCAATTACATTCCATTTTTTCTCTAATACCCTCGTCTCCGTGGCCCTCTCGCCCTCTGTGCTTCCTTCCTGTCTTCTTCTCTTCCTTTTTTTTTTCCTGCTAGCCATCTCCTCGACTTCCCGCTATTTCTCTGTTCTATTTCTATTCTACTATGGTCAGCTCTAATACTTTCATATAACCTATTATCTATATTTCTATACCAAAATTGTACCAACTATAATAAACTATCAAGTAATACAATATACTAAACTTGAATGAATATCATTTATATCGTATTTCCCTTACCTTTCCTCCTCCCATCCTCTTCGTCTTCGTAGTCGTTCATCTTCGATCAATTTCTTTTTCCATTCCTCTATCACTCCTTTTCCGTCTCTGTCTCTGTTCTGTGGCTGGGAAGGAAATGGCAGAAGTTGATTGATTTTTGGATAAGGTTGTGGGGTTTTGACAGCAGAATGTGGAGAGGAAAAAAAATAAATATTGATTATGGGCTTAAATGTTGTAAATGGGCTTCATGGGCTTAGGCCCTATGGGCTCACAATTTCCTCCCTACTAATTAAAATTTCGTCCTCGAAATTTCTCACATAAATAACAATAATACAGGCACTCAACATTCAGAGCAGCATCAAGTTCCCAAATAATCCTTCCTTGACTTGTTCATCCATTGCACTTCCGCTGCGCATTCTGATAATGATGATGATACTACCATAAGTCTATTCAACACAACTTGTAAATAAACCACTTCTTGTGCTCTTGTGCTTCAAGTTGAATATCCAGATGAAAATGCATATATATTAGATACGAAATCCTAATGTTCTTACTGATATTATATGCTGAGAGGTCCTCAGTTAGCCCAAATGACCAGAGATTGATATAACTGTATCTGTAGAACATGAGAATCCTTATCTTCATGCTGATAGAGATATTTAGAGAAATTCCTGAATCCAACCACTTGACTGGAGACTGATATTAATATGAAACAAGTAAATTCATATCCTCCATAATAATAAAGAAATCTGAGAATAATCACACAATTCTGTCGAGCGCTTGCTTCTGCTGTCTTCTGTACTTTGGTTCGATAGATATGAAACCCAGAAATAACACTGATAATAATAGATAATCTACCATGAAGAAGAATGTCCACCTTGAATATGTTAAGAACCCACCCAATCAATTCAATCTATCAGAGAATAGCTTGAAATTGAGAGAATCCACTGGAGGAATCATAGAGGTGAACCTGGGAATCTTGATCTCATGGGAACCCGATATGCTTCTGAATCTTCGAACTCATACTCAAATAGTTCCTCTTTAATCTCACTTATTTAATTAACACCATCCCAGTTTTCTCTCGCTAAACTTCTTAAGGAAATAGCCGAGCATCTATATCCCCTCATTAAGATTCAAAAATGATGATGATTTTTTTCCCATAAAACTAATGCCAAAATTAGTTGTAACTTTACAAAAATTAATTTCACTATTAAGCACATCATTGCGGAGTTTAAAAGCTCATAATATAAACATCAACTACTATATAATACCTACCATCTTACACTCATAAATTGATATCCACTATATAGTATAATATCACTACTACGTACAATCAATTCTTGATGAAGTCCATGCTCATTATTTAGTCATTAATTAAGAATTCTAATGAATTGTCACTTTAAATTTCTTAATCTATCCCAATTCTTTGAAGGTAAAATGTAACATACCAAGGTAAAAGAAAAATTTGAGATAGGTAAACTACATATATATATCTAAAGAAAGTTTCTAAAGATTCTTTAATACCCTTATCAACTTAATGAACAAATTCACAATCTAACTCTTTTTATTGCAATAAGTCACCTCCCATTATTTACTTCAATGAGGCAATTTAGTTATCTCAATTTTAGGACAAAGTACTTACTGTTAAATAATTATTTCATATTGATATTTTTATATTCTTATTCATAAAATGACATCTCCAAATAATAACTCACTATTAAAATAATTCTGTCACTTGGTGAAGAGCCTTTTCTCTATAGTACACTCGGACAAGTTGAGAAGTAGCAAAAAGTAATCTCAACAATATGCTGCAACTTTAATAAGCTAATTTGCGGAAGGTTTATGTCAAACCAAATTACAAGAAACTAACAAGAGCACAAGATTATCGACTAGTGTTGAATTATTACCATTCCCCACATCTACCGAGAGCAACATAATCTTCATAAAATCAAGAGAATCAAGAAAATCAACACGGAATTGCCTAATATGCCTAGCTAATTTGAACCAATTAAAGAATAAATCACAATGTAATAAAAATAAATTATCACATTGGCAGACAAGCCAAGCTAATAGTCATTCATGACCTATTTTCTAATAGACAAATCATCTTTTTCGTTTACATTTTTTCATTTTTTTAAACATCATTAATCTCTCATCTTCATTGAATAAATAATTGAAAATCGGACCACTAGCAAATATATATATGCAATCGTTATTTTTTTTTTTGACATAAAAGTAATATAAGACAATTTAGTCAAAGAACTATTATATATGTTTTTTTTCCCTCCTAAATTCAAGAAAATTGGTTCATCATTCAATTATTCTATGTCAAGTACCAAATACCACAAGCCTTATCAAATACTTAATAAGAAGGAATCGAGTCTCAAATAAATATTTTAATATTATTACTACTTATCACTTTATATAAGATAAATGCAGTTCAAGACAACAATTTTTTTTTAGCTATAAATGAATTTCAATTCACCAAAATACCTTAAATATTCCACCTTTTCATCCTCATGTTCTTCGAGTGAATGAATAAAGAATGAAATTATTTCTAAATATTAAATATTAGGATCATTCATTGTATTTGATAGAGGAAAGTGCCATTCAAACGAATCTTAGTTGGCTAAATTCACTATGCATGCTCCAAATATTTCATTTTCCTCACTAATGTCATACATTCAATTTACTAAACATCTCAAACAATTCACCCACTCATATTACAGTTAATCATTAACAATGACCTATTTCTTTAAATTTCAAAATGTTTAGACTAAGTAATTATTTACACAGTCACAAGTTGTCCCAATAAATCCATCATTTCTACACTAAACGAGATAATAACAATCGATGAATAACACAATTATAACAAGTCTAAATTTAGTGTATATATATATATAGCTCTTCTCGTGTTGATTGCATTAGCATAATGCATATACACTTATACATCTTTTCTTTTATACACTTATACCTCTTTTCTTTGATTTTTTTTTTCACTTAAAACTTTTTAGTAGCATAGCCAACTTCTTTTTATATATATATATATATATATAGATATATATATCTAAAATGCAAAAGGCTCTTAACATTTTATTACCTATTAATAAAATTTAACTTTTATACTTAAGTATAATAACTCAATTTACTGAATCAAAATAGGCTAACGGTAATGGGATTTGATGACATTCTTATTATATTAGTTCACATATATGACAGTAGTACAATTAGACATTCTAATACTCTCTATATTCCATTAGAAGATTCGTATCACAATAAAACATATAATTCTTCATAATATATTTATTTGATCCAACTGAGTTCAAAAGAATCGGCATGGATATTTTAATTACAGGAAACCAATCTAATTAAGTTAAACTCCACTTCTATTTAAACTTCACAGTTACATGGATATATGCAATATGTAAAATCATTATTAACGTCTCAATATTAACGGTCATAATTTAGCTCATATGAATCATGGCTCTAACTGTTTTATTTCGCTTCAATACAAGTTCATTATCTAGTTTCTAACTTTTAAGTCCACTTTAATACTATTCAAAGCACAAGCAAGTTCATTTTCTTCTTTTTCTTCTTTTTTTTTTCCACAAGAACAGTTACTAATTTCTCCTTAATTCTTGCCAAATTTATAATGGAGGACAATTAAGCTGTACATATATTTAGTAATAGAGAACAATTACATTCCAGTCTATCTTAGTCAATTTCATTACAAACTAACCTGAATTACATCTTATCTACTGCCCAAAATGTAAATCCTTAACTACGAACTCAATAAGTCAGTTTCTTCTGTTTTTATCACTTACAACAACTCGTTACAATATGTTTAGCCAATAGATTCTAGATTGAACAATAAGATGACCAGGTATTTAATAATTTAAAAATGGAGAACTAATACTCGATTACCATAATCCTTTGTATTTAAGAGATTAGTTTCATTGAAAACTGTTCTGCTAAGTTTACTAGTTCGTATCAAACAACATACTAGATATTAGAATTTCTTTCTTACATGTACATTGCTTAATAGAGGGAAAACTCAATTATGTTAAAGGAAAAAATAATACAGTATAATAAGATTCCTTTAAAACCCATTATATATATTTAAGTCAATCACTTTTATGTACCATTTTCCTTCTTATTTATTTATTATACTTTTTCTTACTCCCCCTTTTTTGCATGTTAGTTGAATCACATCAAGCCTTGAATCGTAAAACTTAATATTACTTAAGTCTCCTATTAAATGACCAATATCAATAAGTCTCCTACTAAATGACCAATATCAAATAATATTCGGAACAAGAACGAATCTCACTACACAGTTGTAGAAATAATTTATTTGACGAGTAGAATAGAACCATAACATTCTAAACCCAAATATCCATAGCTAATATATAATTCTAGCATCTAAAATCATATAATCATTCATTCCATACATTTAATAGAGTAACATTGACTATATTCAACTACATCAATAAGAAGATTTTATATTGTTCTAGTAATATTCTCACAACCATGAGATCTACCTCCACATATGTAAAGTCAACCAAACAATCACAATATCATTCCACCATAAATCAATCAATTCTCGTTCTCTTCGATCTTCTTTTCCTTTTTTTTTTTTGAAGTAACCATATAATCATAAAATTATTCAATTATCAGCTCCAAGTTACATCACGAATTCCAAGGTGTATCACATTCATCAAGAAAACAATAATACAAATCCTAATTAAAACTACCGAACTCTCCAAAAATGTCGGGGATCGAGGCAAGTCTACAGAATCTATAACCTCGCTCTGATACCAAAGTTGTCACGACCCGAAATTTTGGCAGAGTTACCCCTTATTTTTATCGATCTCCCATACTAAAATAAACCTGCTTTAACATCCATCAAGATAATATCCAACCAATACCACTTCCACCAAACAATAACTCACCTTTCCACCATCCAAAAATCATCTCCACCAAAAATTCAGGCCGTAACATTATATAAAAAACTATTATATATCTAACTTTCATAACCAATATCTACATACAAGAAGCTTCACATCGATCCTGAAAACCAAAACAGCTATCCCAAGTTGCTCGGCCTTCCCTAACTTAGCTGAAAAGAAAGATTTCGCAGGGGGTGAGCTGCGGGCTCAGTGAGTACAAATTTCTAAAGTAGAATAATATCATAATATAATTTCTTAAAAATCCATATAATATTAACAACACAATAAAAATATCAAATCATATTATGCTCAACAATGTCATATAGGTAATACAAACACTCAATCAATACAAACAATAGCCATGGGGTCGCACTCCCTCTACGACAAAGTTATGACGGTATCGATACTCCGCTCTCCGATGATACCGTGACCCCGCGAAATAATCAATATCAATCTTCCTCCCAATCTCCTGGTGTCCTTCATCTACGCATCTCACACTCACGGGGCCGTCCATTTCCGACAGTAAGAACAGTTTTAAATTATCTTATTTTTTTTTATATCCGCTGGAAACCAGAGATAAATTACCTCGATGGACATCAGCACTCGCTGGACACCAAAGGTAAATTGCCTCGATAGACATCAGCAGTACATTAAATCTCTCTCTTTCCTCTTTCATTTATATTTTCTTTCATCATTATTTTTTTCTAGCCCATTTCTATTCGGCTGGCTTAGCGGTCACCATGGCTATTTACAATCACAATCAGTAATGCAGAATACACATAATAATACACACACTGACATACAAAGTTCGTAGAAATTAAAAGTAATCTCATTCGTGTGTATCGAATTTCATATAATTAATATAATTTACTATATTTACACTATATATACACACACGCATGCAATCAGCCATGCATATCATTCACAAATTTTCAAATTATCCGGGCATGTAGGCAGCCGCTGTATAATTAAATATATGTAACATATATATATATTATTCCACAATAGAAAAAGTACTCACCACCCCTTTTATTCGATCCTTCAATGATTCGAATCTCCAAGATATCTATTTTCGGTCTCCTCAGTTCCTATAATATCATTCAAAATAAATTAAAATATATCATACATATCTACATTGAAAATGGTCCCAAATATTATTTTATGATATTATTCATTGTACTTTTATTTACCATATAACTTTCACCTATCATGTTAAAATTCATGGGGATACATCGTGTTAACTAAATGCTACTAAACTATATATATAACATTGAGTAATATATTTTATTTGATTCGAATTACACCTCAATTACATTCCATTTTTTCTCTAATTCCCTCGTCTCCGTGGCCCTCTCGCCCTCTGTGCTTCCTTCCTGTCTTCTTCTCTTCTTTTTTTTTTTCCTGCTAGCCATCTCCTCGACTTCCCGCTATTTCTATGTTCTATTTCTATTCTACTATGATCAGCTCTAATACTTTCATATAACCTGCTATCTATATTTCTATACCAAAATTGTACCAACTATAATAAACTATCAAGTAATACAATATACTAAACTTGAATGAATATCATTTATATCGTATTTCCCTTACCTTTCCTCCTCCCCATCCTCTTCGTCTCCGTAGTCGTTCATCTTCGATCAATTTCTTTTTCCATTCCTCTATCACTCTTTTTCCGTCATTGTCTCTGTTCTGTGGCTGGGAAGGAAATGGCAGAAGTTGATTGATTTTTGGATAAGGTTGTGGGGTTTTGACGGCAGAATGTGGAGAGGAAAAAAAATAAATATTGATTATGGGCATAAATGTTGTAAATGGGCTTCATGGGCTTAGGCCCTATGGGCTCACAGCCCCAGCTTTGCTCGACCACGGTAGCATTGTAGTAGCTTTGCTCGACAGTGGAACTGCGGTAGTAACGTAGCTCGGTCACGCAGTAGCACAGTAGCAGCGTTGCTCGAGCACTGCTCAATCACTGATTGATCATTGCTGTGGCTTGCTCGATCACGGTTGTAGCCTTTCTCCAGCACTGACCGATCACTGGTGTGGCATGCTCGATCACGGTAGCAGCCTTCCTCGAACAATCATCAATCACTGTTGTGTCTTGCTTGATCATGGGAGCAGCCTTGCTCAAGCACCGCTTGATCATGGCAGTAGCCTTGCTCAAGCACTGCCCGATCACTACCCTGGCTTGCTCGATCACGGTAGCAGCCTTCCTCCGGCACTGATCGATCACTACCGTGGCTTGCTCGATCACGGTAGCATCCTTGCTCGAGCAATGTTCGATCATTGCCGTGGCTTTTGCTCGACCGTGGTACCACGCTAGCAGTCTTGCTCGATCGCGGTACCAAGGTAGCACAGCCGCAGCTTTGCGCGAGCGCGCTAGCTTTGTAGCAGCTTCCTCGACCACGGTACTACAGTGGCAGCCTTGCTTGACCACGTTACCGCGGTAGCCTAACAGCTCAATAGCGCAACAGCACGTTAGTAGCCTTGCTGGAGCAGTGCTCGATCAGTGATCGATCACTACTGTGGCTTGCTGGATCACGGTAACAGCTTTGCTCCAGCACTCATCGATCACTGCTGTGGCTTGCACGATCATCTTAGCAGCCTTGCTTCAGCACTAATCGATCACAGCTGTGGCTTGCTCGATCATGGCAGTAGCCTTGCCCAAGCATTGCTCGATCATGGCAACACCCTTACTCGAGCACTGCTTGATCACTGCCCTAGCTTGCTCGAACTCGGTAGCAGCCTCGCTCTAGCACTGATCGACCATTGCCGTGGCTTGCTCGATCACAGTAGCATCCTTGCTCGAGCAGTCCTCAATCATTGCCGTGGCTTTCGCTCGACCACGGTACCACTGTAGCAGCCTTGCTCAACCACAGTACCCATGTAGCATGGCCACAGCTTTGCTCGAGCATGATAGCTTTGCAGCCACTTGGTTGACCACGCACCACTGTCACAGCCTTGCTCGACCACGGTACCGTGGTAGCACAGCAGCGCGGTGGCGTAGCTGCACAATAGCAGCCTTGCTCGAGCAGTGCTAGATCACGGTAGCAACCTTGCTCCATCACCGATCGATCACTGCTGTGGCTTGCTCGATCATGATAGCAGCCTTGCCCGATCACTGATCGATCACTGCTAGGGCCTGCTTGATCACGGTAACAACCTTGCTCCAGCACTGATCGATCATTGTTGTCGCTTGCTCGATCATGGCAGCAGGCTTGCTCTAGCACTGATCGATCACTGTTATGGCTTGCTCGATCATGGCAGCAGGCTTGCTCTAGCACTGCTCGATCATGGTAGCACCCTTGCTCCAGCACTGATCGATCACTGTCGTGACTTGCTCGATCACGGTAGCAGCCTTGGTCGATCACTAATCGATCACTACTGTGGCTTGCTTCATCACGGTAATCGCCTAGCTCCAGCACTGATCCATGACTGTTATGGCTTGCTCAATCATGATAGCAGCATTCCTCCAGCAATGATCGATCATTGCTGTGGCTTGCCGGATCATTGTAGCAGCCCTGGTGCAGCACTGCTCTATCATGGTA
Source organism: Lagerstroemia speciosa (assembly GCA_037672795.1). Classification (NCBI taxonomy): domain Eukaryota; kingdom Viridiplantae; phylum Streptophyta; class Magnoliopsida; order Myrtales; family Lythraceae; genus Lagerstroemia; species Lagerstroemia speciosa. The sequence continues at coordinate 50,370 of CM075297.1, read as the reverse complement.
GTATCCTTGCGCAAGCACTGCTCGATCATGGCAGCACCCTTGCCCAAGCACTGCTCGATCATGGCAGCACCCTTGCCCAAGCACTGCTCGATCACTGCGCAGGCTTGCTCGATCACAGTAGCAGCCTTGCTCCAGCACTGATCGATGACTGCCGTGGCTTGCTCGATCACGGTTGCATCCTTGCTCTAGCAGTCCTCAATCACTGCCGTCGCTTTTGCTCGACCACGGTACCACGGTCGCAACCTTGCTCGACCACGGTACCAAGGTAGCACGGCTGCAACTTTGCTCGAGCACGGTAGCATTGCGGCAGCTTCCTCGACCACGGTACCAAGGTGGAAGCATTGCTCGATCATGGCACCACGGTAGCGAAGCAGTGCGGTCACGCGGCAATACAGTAGCAGCCTCGGTCGAGCAGTGCTCGATCATTGATCGATCATTGCTATGACTTGCTCGACCACGGTAGCAGTCCTGCTCCAGCACTAACTGATCACTGGTGTGGCTTGCTCGATCACGGTAGCAGCCATGCTCGAACACTGATCGATCACTGCCGTGGCCTACTCTATCATGCTAGCAGCCTTGCTCAAGGATTGCTCGATCATGGCTGTAGCCTTGCTCTAGCACTGCTCGATCACTACCCTGGCTTGCTCTATCACGGCTACAGCCTTGCTCCAACACTGATCGATCACTACCATGGCTTGCTCGATCATAGTAGCATCCTTGCTCGAGCAGTCCTCGATCACTGCCGTGGCTTTTGCTCGACCACGGTATCACTGTAGCAGCCTTGCTCGACCACAGTACGAAGGGAGCACGACCGTAGCTTTGCTCGACCACGGTACCATTGAAGCAGCTTCCTCGACTACGGTACCACGGTGGAAACCTTGCTCGACCATGGCACTGCGGTAGCAACGCAGCCCGATCACATAGCAGCACGGTAGAAGCATTGCTCAAATAGTGCTCGATCACTGATCTATCAAGGCTGTGGCTTGCTCGATCACGGTAGCAGCCTTACTCCAGCATTGACCGATCGCTGGTGTGGCTTGCTCAATCACGGTAGCAGCCTTGGTCGAACACTGACCGATCACTGCCGTGGCTTGCTCGATCATGGTATCGCGGTAGCTTAGCAGCGCGGTAGCGCAGCAGCACTGTAGCAGCCTTGCTCCAGCAGTGCTCGATCACTGCTGTGGCTTGCTCGATCACCGTAGCAGCCTTACTCCAGCACTGATCGACCATTGTCGTGGCTTGCTCGATCACGGTAGCAGCCTTGCTCGATCACTGATCTATCGCTACTGTGGCTTGCTTCATCACGGTAACAGCCTTGCTCCAGCACTGATCGATGACTGCTGTGGCTTGCTCGATAATGATAGCAGCCTTGCTCCAACACTGATCGATCACTTCTGTGGCTTGCCTGATCATGGTAACAACCTTGCTCCAGCACTGTTGGATCATGGCAGCAGCCTTGCTCCTGGACTACTCGATCACTGCCTTGGCTTGCTCGATCATAGTAGTAGCCTTTTTCCAGCACTGATCTTTCACTATCGTGGCTTGCTCAATCACGGTAGCATCCTAAGTCGAGCTGTCCTCAATCACTGCCGTGGCTTTTGCTCGACCACGGTGCGACGGTAGCAGCCTCGCTTGGCCACGGTGCCCAGGTACCATGGCCGCAGCTTTGCTCGAGCACGGTAGCATTGCAGCAGCTTCCTTCACCACGCTATGATGGTGGCAGCCTTGCTCAACCACGGTACTGCGATAGCATAGCAGCGCGGTAGCGCAACAGCATGGTAGCAGCCTTGCTCCAGCATTGATCGATCACAGCCGTGGCTTTTTCTCGACCATGGTACCACGGTAGTAGCGTTGCTCTACCACGGTACCAAGGTAGCACGGCCGCAGCCTTGCTTGAGCACGGTAGCATTGCAGCAGCTTCCTCGACCAAGGCACCACGGTGGAATGCTTCCTCGACCACGGTACCACGATAGCAAAGCAGCGCGGTCACGTAGCAGCATGGTAGCAGCCTTGCTTGAGCAGTGCTCGATCACTGATCGATCACTGCTGTCGCTTGCTCAATCACTGTAGTAGCCTTGCTCCAGCACTGATCGATCACCATTGTGGCCTTCTCGATCACAGTAGCAACCTTGCTCGATCACCGTAACAGCCTTGCTCCAGCACTGATCGACGACTGTTGTGGCTTGCTCTATCAATGCTCTAGCAATGCTCGATGACTGATCGATCGCTGCTGTGGCTTGCTCGATCATGGCAGTAGCCTTACTCCAGCCCTGATCGATCATTGTTGCGGCTTGCTCGATCTCTGATCGATCACTGCTGTGGCTTGCTCGATCACTGTAACAGCCTTGCTACAACACTGATCGTTCACTACTGTGGCTAGCTAGACCATGTCAGCAGCCTTGCTCTAGCACGGATCGATCACTGTTGTGGCTTGCTCGATCATGGTAGCAACCTTGCTGCAGCATTGCTTGATCATGGCAATAGCCTTGCTCCACCATTGCTTGATCATGGCAGCACCTTTGCTCAAGCACTGCTAGACCACAACCTTGGCTTGCTCAATCATGGTAGCAGCCTTGCTTGAGCTGTCCTCGATCACTGCTGTGGCTTTTGCTCGACATGGTACCACGGTGGCAGCCTTGCTTGGCCACGGTACCAAGGTAGCACGACAACAGCTTTGCTCGAGCATGGTAGCCTTGCAGTAGCTTCCTCGACCACGGTAGCACGGTGGAAGTCTTGCTTGACCACGGCACGGCGGTAGCCAAGCTGCACGGTCATGCAGCAGCATGGTAGTAGCCTTGCTCGAGCAGTGCTCGAGCAGTGCTCGATCAGTGATCGATCACTGCTATAGCTTGCTCGATCACGATAGCAGCCTTGCTCCAGCATTGACAGATCACTAGGGTCACTTGATTGATCACGGTTGCAGCCTCGCTCGAACACTAATCGATCACTGTTGTGGCTTGCTCTATCATGGTAGCAGCCTTGCTCCAGCACTGCTCGATCACTACTGTGGCTTGCTCGATCATGATAGCAGCCTTGCTCCAGCACTGCTCAATCAAGCCATAGTAGTGATCGATCAGTGCTGGAGCAAGGCTGCTACCGTGATCGAGCAAGCCAGGGCGGTGATCGAGCAATGCCTGAGCAAAGTTGCTGCCATGACCGAGCAGTGCTGGAGCAAGGCTGCTACCATGATCGAGCAAGCCATAGCAGTGATTGAGCAGTGCTTGAGCAAGGCTGCTACCTAGATTGAGCAAGCCACAGCAGTGTTCGATCAGTGCTGGAGCAAGGTTGCTACCGTGATCGAGCAAGCCACAGCAGTGATCGATCAGCGATCGAGCACTGCTCGAGCAAGGCTGCTACCGTGCTGCTGCCCTACCGCGCTGCCATGCTACCATGGTACCCTGGTCGGGCAAGGCTGCTGTCGTGGTACCATGGTCGAGGAAGCTGCTGCAATGCTACCCTGCTCGAGCAAAGCTGCGTCCGTGCTACCTTGGTACTATGGTCGAGCAAGGCTGCTACTATGGTTCCGTGGTCGAGCAAAAGCCACGACAATGGTCGAGGACTACTCGAGCAAGCCACGGCAGGGATCGATCAGTGCTGGAGCAAGGCTGCTACTGTGGTACCATGGTCGAGCAAAAGCCACGGCAGTGATCGAGCACTGCTCGACCACGATACCACGATAGCAGCCTTGCTCCACCACGGAACCAAGGTAGCACGACCATAGCCTTGCTCGAGCAAGGTAGCATTGCAGCGCAGTAGCGTTGCTGAGCAAGGATGCTACCTTGATCAAGCAAGCCGCGGCTGTGATCGATCAGTGCTGGAGCAAGGCTGCTACCGTGACTGGGCAAGCCAAGGCAGTGATCGGGCAGTGCTTGAGCAAGGCAGCTGCCATGATCGAGCAGCACTTGAGCAAGGCTGTTGCCGCAGTCGAGCAAGCCACGGCAGTGATCGATCAGTGCAGGACCAAGGCTGCTACCGTGATTGTGGAAGCCACAGTATTGATCGATCAGTGATCGAACAAGGCTACTACCATGATCGAGGAAGCCACGGCAGTGATCGATTAGCGCTGGAGGAAGGCTGCTACCGTGATCGAGCAAGCCGCAGGAGGGATCGATCAGTGCTGGAGCAAGGCTACTACAGTGATCGAGCAAGGCACAGTAGCGATCGATCAGTGCTGGTGCAAGGCTGCTGCTGTGATCGAGCCTGGCTAGAGCAAGGCTGCTACTATTCTACTGCGCTACTGCGCTGCTATGCTACTGCGGTACAATGGTCGAGCATGGGTGCCACCATGGTACCGTGGTCAAGGAAGTTGCTTCAGTGCTACTGTGCTCGAGCAAAGCTGCGGATGTGCTACCTTGGTACCGTGGTTGAGCAAAAGCCATGATAGTGCTGGAGCAGGACTGCTACCGTGATCGAGCAAGCCACGGTAGTGATCGAGCAGTGCCTAGGCAAGGCTGCTACCCCAATCGAGCAAGCCACAACAGTGATTGATTTGTACTGGAGCAATGCTGCTACCCCGCTATTGCACTACCGTGCTACTATGCTACCGTGGTACCGTGGTCGAGCAGGACTGCCACCGTGGTACCATGGTCAAGGAAGCTGCTACAATGCTACCGTGCTACCTTGGTACTGTGGTCGAGCAAGGCTATTACCGTGGTACCGTAGTCCAGCAAAAGCCACGGCAGTGATCGAGGACTGCTCGAGGAAGGATGCTACCGTGATCGAGCAAGCCAAGGCAGTGATCTAGCAGTGCTTGAGCAAGGCTGCTACCATGATAGAGCAAGCCACCGCAGTTATTGATCAGTGCTGGAGCAAGGTTGCTACCGTCCTTGAGCAAGCCACAGCAGCGATCGATCAACGATCGAGCAAGGCTTCTACCATGATCGATCAAGCCACAGCAGTGATCGATCAGTGATCGAGCACTGCTCGAGCATGGCTGCTACCATGCTACTGCACTGCCATCCTGCTATGCCACCACGGTACCATGGTCTAGAAAGGCTGCCTACCGCGGTCGAGGAAGCTACTGCAACGCTACTATGCTCGAGAAAAGCTACGGTTGTGCTACCTTGGCACCGTGGTCAAGCAAAAGCCATGGTAGTGACCGAGTACTGCTCAAGCAAGGATGCTACCGTGATCAAGCAAGCCACGGCAGTAATCAGGTAGTGCTTGAGCTAGACTACTACCGTGATCAAGCAAGCCATTCCAGTAATCAATCAGTGCTGGAGCAAGGCTGCTACCGTGATCGAGCAAGTCACGATAGTGATCGAGCAGTGCTTGTGCAAGGCTGCTACCCTGACCGAGCAAGCCACCGCAGTGATCAATCTGTGTTGGAGCAAGGCTGTTACCGTGATCAGGCAAGCCATAGCAGTGGTCGGTCAGTGCTGGAGCAAGGCTGCTGCCGTGATCGAGCAAGCCAGGGCAGTGATCGAGTAGTGCTTGAGCAAGGTTGCTGCCGTGATCGAGCCAGCCACAGCAGTGATCGATCAGTGATCAGGCAAGGTTGCTACCGTGATCGAGCAAGGCACAACAGTGATCGATCAGTGCTGGCGCAAGGCTGCTGGCGTGATCGAGCAAGCCACAGAAGTGATCGATCAGTGATCGAGCACTACTGGAGCAAGGCCGCTACCGTGCTGCTGCACTAACGCTCTGCTATGCTGCCACTGTACCATGGTCAAGCAAGGCTTGAACCATGGCATCGTGGTCAAGGAAGCTACTGTAATGCTACCGTGCTACCCTGGGGCCATGGTCAAGCAAGGCTGCGACCGTGGTACCGTGGTCGAGCAAATGCCATAGTAATTATCGAGGACTGCTCGAGCAAGGATGCTACTGTGTTCGAGCAAGCATAGACAATGATCGATTAGTGCTGGAGCCAGGCTGTTACCGTGATCGAGCAGTGCTGGAGCAACACTGTTGGCATGATCGAGCAGTGCTAGAGCAAGGCCGCTACGTGATCGGGCAAGCCACCGCAGTGATCAATCAGTGCTAGAGCAAGGCTGCTACCTTGATCGAGCAAGCCACAGCAGTGATCGATAACTGCTGGAGCAAGGCTGCTACTGTGATCGAGCAAGCCACAGCAGTGATCGATCAGTGCTGGAGCAAGGTCGCGACCATGATCGAGAAAGCCAGAACAGGGATCAATCAGTGATTGAGCACTGCTCGAGCAAGGCTGCTACTGTGCTGCTGTGCTGCTGCTCTGCTATGCTACCGCGGTTCCGTGATCGAGCAAGGCTTCTACCGTGGTACCCTGGTGGTGGTGGAAGCTGCTGCAATGCTACCATGCTCGAGCAAACCTGCGGTCATGCTACATTGGTACCATGGATGAGCGAAAGCCACGGCAGTGATCGAGGGCTGCTGGAGCAAGGATGCTACCGTGATCGAGCACGCCATGGCAGTGATTGATTACTGCAGGAGCAAGGCTGCTACCGTGATTGAGCAAGCCAAGGCAGTGATCAAGCATTGCTTGAGCAAGGCTGCTGCCATGATAGAGCAATGCTGCAGCAAGGATGCTGCCATGATCGAGCAAGCCACAATGTTGATTGATCAGCGCTCGAGCAAGGCTGCTACCGTGATCGAGCAAGCCACAGCAGTGATCGATTACAGATCGAGCAAGGCTGCTACCGGGATCGAGCAAGCTAGAACAGTGATCTATCAGTGCTGGAGCAGGTCTGCTACCGTGATCGAGCAACCCAAAGAAGTGATCGATCAGTGATCAAGCACTGCTCGAGCAAGTCTGCTGCCGTGTTGAGGTGCTACCGCGCTGCTATGCTACCGCGGCACCGTGGTTGAGCAAGGCTACCACCATGGTACCATGGTCGAGGAAGCTATTGCAATGCTACCGTGCTAGAGCAAAGCTGCGGCCGTGCTACTTGGGTACCATGGTTGAGCAAGTCTGCTACCGTGATACCGTGGTCGAGCAGATGCCACGGCAGTTATCGAGGACTGCTCGAGCTAGGATGCTACCCTGATTGAGCAGTGCTGGAGCAACACTGCTGCCATGATGGAGCAGTGCTTGAGCAAGGCTGCTACCGTGATCGAGTAAAGCCACTGCAGTGATCAATCAGTGTTGGAGCAAGGCTGCTACCTTGATCTAGCAAGCCACAGAAGAGATCGATAAGTGCTGGAGCAAGGCTGCTACTGTGATCGAGCAAGACACAGTAGTGATCGATCAGTGCTGGAGCAAGGCTGCTACCGTGATCGAACAAGCCAGAAGAGTGATGGATCAGTGTTGGAGCAACGCTACTACCGTGCTGCTGTGCTACCGTGCTCCTATACTACCATGGTAGGGTGGTAGAGCAAGGCTGCCACTGTGGTACCGTGGTCGAGCAAACTGCTGCAATGCTACCCTGCTTGAGCAAGGCTATGGCTGTACTACCTTGGTACCATGGCCGAGCAAAAGCCACGGCAGTGATCGAGTACTGCTCGAGCAAGGATTCTACCGTGATCGAGCAAGCCGCGGTAGTGATCGATCAGTGCCGGAGAAAGGCTGCTACCGTGATCGACCAAGCCATGGCAGCAATCAAGTAGTGGTTGAGCAAGGCTGGTACCATGATCGAGGAAGCCACAGTAGTGATCGATCAGTGCTGGAGCAAGGCTGCTACCTTGATCCAGGAAGGCACCGCAGTGATTGATCAGTGCTGTAGCAAGGCTGCTACTATGCTGCTGTGCTACCGCGCTGCCATTTTACTACGGTACTGTGGTCGAGCAAGCTTCCCGCCGTGGTACCGTCGTCGAGGAAGCTGCTGCAATGCTACCGTGCTCGAGCAAATCAGCCGCCGTTCTACCTTGGGACTGTGGTCGTGCAAGGCTGCTATTGGGGTATCGTGGTCGAGCAAATGTCGCGGCAGTGATCGAGGACTGCTCGAGCAAGGATGCTACCGCGATCGAGCAAGCCACGGTAGTGATCGATCTGTGCAGGAGCAAGCCTACTACAGCGACCGAGCAAGCCAGGGCAGTGATCGAGCAGTGCTAGAGCAAGGCTGCTGCCATGATCGAGCAGTGCTTGACCAAGGTTGCTACCATGATCGAGCAAGCCACAGCAATGATCGATCAGTGCTGGAGCAAGGCTGTTACCGTGATCGAGCGAGCCACAGCAGTGATCGATCAGTGATCGAGCAAGGCCGCTACCGTGATCGACCAAGGCCACTGCCGTGATCGAGCAAGCCATAGCACTAATCGATCAGTGCTAGAGCAAGGCTGCTACCTTGATCGAGCAAGCCACAGTAGTGATCGATCAGTCACCAAGCAAGGCTCCTACAGTGCTGCACCGCGCTGCTATGCTACTGCGGTACCGTGGTCGAACAAGGCTACCATCATGGTACCGTGGTTGAGGAAGCTGCTGCAATGCTACCATGCTCGAGCAAACTTGCGCCTATGCTACCGTGGCACCGAGGTCAAGCAAGGCCGCTACCGTGGTACCGTGGTCGAGCAAAAGCCACAGCAGTGATTGAGGACTGCTTGAGCAAGGATGCTACCGCGACCGAGCAAGCCATGGTAGTGATCAATCAGTGTTGTGGCAACGCTGCTACCATGATTGAGCAAGCCAGGGCAGTGATTGAGTAGTGCTTGCGTATGGCTGCTGCCATGATCGAGCAACCCACAACAGTGGTCGATCAGTGCTGGAGCGAGGCTGCTACAGTGATCGATCAGTGTTCGGGCACTGCTCAAGTAAGGTTGCTACCGTGTTGCTGCGCTACCGCGCTACTATGCTACCACGGTACCGTGGTCGAGCAAGGCTGCCACCATGGTCCCGTGGTCGAGGAAGCTACTGCAATGCTACCGTGCTCGAGAAAAGCTGCGGCCGTGCTACCTAGGTACCGTGGTCGGGCAATGCTGCTACTGTGGTACCGTGGTCTAGCAAAAGCCACGGTAGTGATCGAGGACTGCTCGAGTAAGGATGCGACCGTGATCGAGAAAGCCACGACAGCGATCGATCAGTGCTGGAGCAAGGCTACTACTGTGATCAAGCAAGCTAGGGCAGTCATCGAGCAATGCTTGAGCAAGGCTGCTGCCATGATCGAGCAAGCCACAGCAGTCATCAATCATTCCTGGAGCAAGGCTGCTACCATGATCGAGCAAGCCTGCTACCGTGATCGAGCAAGCCACAGCAATGATCGATCAGTGCTGGAGTAAGGCTGCTACAATGATCGAGCAATCCACAGCAGTGATCGAGCATTGCTCGAGCAAGGCTGCTACCATGCTGCTGCGCTATCACGCTGGTACCGTGGTATTGTGGTCGAGCAAAAGCCACAGCAATGCTCGAGGACTGCTCGAGCAAGGATGCTACCATGATCGAGGAAGCCACGGTGGTGGTCAAACAGCGTTGGAGCAAGAATCCTATTGTCATTGAGCAAGCTAGGGCTGTGATCGAGCAGTGCTTGGGCAAGGCTGCTGCCATGATCGAGCAAGCCACAGCAGTGATCGATCAGTGCTGGAGCAAGGCTGCTACCATGACCGAGCAAGCAGAGCAGTGATCGATCAGTGATCAAGCACTGCTCGAGCAAGGTTGCTACCATGCTGCTGCGCTACCGCACTGCTATGCTGCCGCGGCACTATGGTTGAGCAAGGCTACCACTGTGGCACCGTAGTCGAGGAAGCTGCTGCAATGCTATCGTGCTAAAGCAAAGTTGCAGTCGTGCTGCCTTGGTATCGTGGTCGAGCTAAGCCACGGCAATGATCTAAGATTGCTCCAGCAAGGATGCTACCATGATTGAGCAAGCCACGGCAGTGATCGATCAGTGCTGGAGCAGGGCTGCTACCGTGATAGAGCAAGCCAAGGTAGTGATCGAGCAGGGCTTGAGCAAGGCTGCTGCCCTGATCGAGCAGTGCCTTGGCAAGGCTGCTAACGTGATCAAGCAAGCCACAGTAGTGATTAATCAATGCTGGAGCAAGGCTGGTACCATGATCGAGAAAGCCACTGCAGTAATCGATCAGTGATCGAGCAAGCCACAATAGTGATCGATCAGTGCTAGAGCAAGGCTTGTATCGTGATCAAGCAAGCCACAACAGTGATCGATCAGTGATCGAGCACTGCTTGAGCAGCACTGCTTGAGCAGCACTGCTACCGTGCTGTTGTGCTATCACGCTGCTATGCTATCGCGGTACCGTGGTCTAGCAAGGCGGTCACTGTGGTACCGTGGTCGAGGAAGCTGCTACAATGCTACCGTGCTCGAACAAAGCTGCGGCCGTGCTACCTTGGTACCGTGGTCGAGCAGGGCTGCTATTGTGGTACCGTGGTCGAGCAAAAGCCACAGCAATGATCGAGGACTACTCGAGCAAGGATGCTACCGTGATCGAGCAAGCCACGGCAGTGATCGATCAGTGCTGGAGCAAGGCTGCTACCGTGATCGAGTAAGCCAGGGCAGTCATGAGCCGTG
>CM075297.1:0-30000 GCA_037672795.1 Lagerstroemia speciosa | reverse complement strand
TGTTGAGAATTTCAATTCTGTGCCCATCAAGTTGAAGAGACATGTCCAGAATCTCCCAGTGAACCGTGCATCCCTGTCGCTAATGATGTCCATTGAGAGTCCAAACAGCTTCACCACACTGTGGTAGAACTCTTCCGCCGCAATCTCTTCCGTGCAGTTCTTAGGTACAGGCCTGAAGACTACATACTTCGAAAACCTGTCCACCACAACCATTATGGCATCAAATCCTTTCACGTCAGGAAACCCACTTACAAAATCCATTGAAACCAAAGCCCAAGGTTTCTCCGGTATGGGCAGGGGCTGCAGCAGCCCTGCCTCGGCACGCCTCTCCACCTTGTCTTGCTAGCAGACAAGACAAGTCTTCACGAAGAGTTCAATCTCCTCCTCCATCTTTGGCCAGTAGTATGAGCGTGACAGCAACGCCAACATCCTCTCCCGACCTGGGTGCCCAACCCACTGCGCGTCATGATGCTCACGTAGTAGTTGGGATCGAAGTCCCCCTCCGCTAGGGACAAACACGCAACCACCCTTTGCGTACAACAACCCATCCTCCAACCAGTAACGTCTAATGGTACCATCTTGCACCTGTGCCACTAGCTTCTGGTATAGCCGATCCTCCTTCGCCTGATCCTTCAATTTGTTGGCGAAGTCAGATTCAATTTGGTGCAACGCCGCCACAATTTCCACTGGCTTCCTGCTCAATGCATCCACCACAAGATTGTGACGGCCGGGTCTGTGTTCCCACTCAAAGTGGTACTCCGCCAGGAACTCTTTCCAACGTGCCTGTCTAGGAGACAACTTCTTTTGCATCCTGAAGAACATGTTGGCAATATTATCAATTTCAACAAGAAATGAGGTTCCAAGCAAATATACCCGCCAAACACGCAAGCAATGCACCACCGCTAGCATTTCCTTCTCGTGTGCCGAGTAGTGCTGTTCAGCTGGTTTCAACTTCCAGCTCTCAAATGCTACTGGGTGTCCTTCCTGCACCAACACCTAGCCTACGGCACGATTGGATGCATCTGTATGGACTTCAAACGGCTTATCAAAGTCCGGCAACTTCAGAACAAGCTTTGCTACGATCATGGACTTTAGCCCCTCAAAGGCTTCCTAACATGGGTCATCCCAAGTCCATGTGCGGTTTTTCTGCAGCAGGTCGGTCAGCGGGGACACCTTCTTCGGGTATCCCTTGATGAACTTTTGGTAGTAGTTTGCCAAGCCTCGGAAACTCCAAAGCTCGCTGACCTTGGTAGGAGCAAGCCACTCCTTGATTGCTTGGACTTTTCGGGGTTCCATCCGCACGTACCACTGCCCACAATGTGGCCAAGGAATTTTATTTCCTTAAGCAGAATTCGCATTTTTCCTTCTTCACGAACAGGGTGTTCTCCCTGAGACGCTGGAACACTAAACCCAAGTGTTTTATGTGGTCCTCAAAGGACCGATATACACAACAATGTCATCCAAATACACAACTACGAATTTGTCCAGCATATCATGAAATACATGATTCATCAAATTACAGAAAGTAGCTGGAGCATTCGTCGAGCCAAATGGCATGACTAAGAATTCGTAGGAGCCATAACGTGTTACCATTGTTGTTTTTGCCTCATTGCCTTCAGCAATGCGGACTTACCAATAACTCGAGTGTAAGTCCAGCTTCGTGAAGTACTTTCTCCACAGAGAAGATCGAACAAATCTGCAATTAGGGGCATCGGATACTTGTTTTTGATGGTCACCTTGTTCAGCCCACGGTAATCTACGCACAGCCGTAGAGATTCGTCCTACTTTCCCTGAAACAACACAGGAGCGCCATAAGGAGCTTTTGAGGGCTGAATCTTCCCCGAGTCCAACAACTCCGTGAGTTGCAATCGCAACTCCTCTAGTTCTTTAGGTGACATTCGGTAGGGAGCCCGGGCAGGAGGCTTCGTGCCCGGCATCAACTCGATCTTGTGATCCACCGCTTGCCTTGGTGGTAAGCCCTTAGGTAAGTCTTCGGGCAGCACATCCTTGAACTCGCCCAATAATGCTTCCACCTGCTCTGGAACCCTGGTATCTACACGTTCCTCCGGTTCCACGGCATATATCGCAGCCAGGTAGGTTGGATGACCTTTCTTCCACCCTTTGGCCAACTGCATAGCTGAGACATTCTCGACAGGAATCCTCTCCGACTGGTTCAATTCCTTGAACCCTTGCACGAAACAAGGCTTCTTTTGATGCGAACCTCGCCAACACCGTGATGAGAGCCAATATCAAGTATGATATGAACCTCACCAACACGTGACAAAACCCGTATACGACTAAGGTCTCCAGGAAACGTGTCCTTATCAAGCTCGAAAGGTGGAACCTTGACCCATTACCTATAGAGAGGTAAGAACCTTGGTATAGTGAAGACGCCACAATCAACTATGGAAGGGTTGATTGATAAGTCGGGGATGAACGCCACGGAATACTCCGATAAGTTCGAATAGTTCTTCAAAGAACCAAAGAGAATAAAATCTCACACTCTATTAATGAATAAACTGATCCAAATTCGTCCAAGGGCAAGCACCAGCCTTTAAATAGGCCAAAGTGCAATATTACATCAAAGATAACCTTCCTAAATGGTTCTCATAGGATAGGAAACTAATTAGAAAGCAAATCTAAGAGCTATCCCAGAGAAATTACAATATATTGACAATATCTTCAGAACTAAATAAAGGGGAACGAAATATATTCTACTTGCTAAAAGAGGAAAGTGATATATTCTTGTAGATAACTTCAACATATCGGCATTAACTTGTGCTTCTCTTGCCTCTTTAGTTCTCTCAATTGCCATTCTTGAAAATATTCTTTCCCTTTCATCTTGTTAAGATATATTTCTTGAAGATATTTGCCTTCTTGACATTCAACTGAAATATATTTCTTGAATTACTTGCACTCTTGATGCTTAGCTGAAATATGTGGCCTTCATCATTTGTCCATTTTTGAAATATTATGGATAATTTTGAGTCATTGAGCTTGCTTGTCACTTGCATGCATATCCATATCCGCTTCTTCGTCGTGCACGAACTTCTCATCATCCGATCATGAGAGACTTCGATTGTAGGCTTCGAGCTCGTATCTTGGATCACATCATCTTTGGATCTGCGATCATCAATCCAGATAGATTCGGGTGAACAGCTACATTAGCCCGCTCAAAGAAATCGTTACCCAGTATCACGTCAAAGTCATCCATAGGAATGATCATGACATCCAGAAGTCCCGTCCATTCACCAATCCAAACTCGCACATCCTTCGCCATACCAAGGATAGGTCGACTCTGGGAATTCACTGCCTTAATGCGGTGATTCTGCTTCTTAATGCACAATCCCAGAGTATTCACAACTTGGTCAAACACGAAGTTGTGTGTGGCGCCAGTGTCCACCATCGCCACAATCCCCCTGGAGTTCAGTTCCATCGGGACATAGGTCAATCCGCTCCCAGAGCGTGTCTTCTTCCCAGCACGAACAGCACCGAGAATTTGCAAAGGGGCCACCTTCGTCCTGTTCCCACCATTGTCAGAATCATCTAACTGATTCACCAATGCCAAGAGTTTCTCCTTCTTGGGACAGTCTTGGGCACGGTGTGGTCTGTTGCAAATGAAACGGCCAGGGTGCTTCTTTGGATCCTTCCATTTCGTGTTGGAACTGGAAGCCTTTTCCTTGTCTTTCTCACCCTTCGACGGCTTCTTTGCCTTATTGGACTTTCCAGTAGGCTTGCCACCCTTCGAAGCTTTGTCTTTCGATTTGCCATCCTTCTTTGACTTGCCATCGTCAGCCTTAGATACCTGCAAATTGATTAACGCATCTGCCTTTGCCATGGCAGTGGGGAGATCCTGCACTCCCTGCCTTTGAAGTTCCAACTGTGCCCACAACTTCAAACCCTGCATGAAGTTGAATAATTTGTCCACTTCGGACATCCCTGTCACGTCCAGCATCAAGGAACTAAATTCCTTAACATAGTCTCGAACCGAACCTGTCTGTTTGAGGTTGCACAATGCCTCACGAGCAGCCCATGAGGAGTTAGTGGGGAGGAACTGCTCCTTCAATTCCTGGTTCAGAGATGACCAGTCTCTGAGTTGTGGTCGCTCGCCAGATTCCACATCTTGCTCATGGGTCCGCCACCACAGTTTTACATCCCCCAACAGGCACATTATTGAAATCGAGACTCTCTCGCCTTCAGGAATACGAGCAGCATCAAAGTAGTTGATGCGAACCTCGCCAACACCGTGATGAGAGCCAATATCAAGTATGATATGAACCTCACCAACACGTGACAAAACCCGTATACGACTAAGGTCTCCAGGAAACGTGTCCTTATCAAGCTCGAAAGGTGGAACCTTGACCCATTACCTATAGAGAGGTAAGAACCTTGGTATAGTGAAGACGCCACAATCAACTATGGAAGGGTTGATTGATAAGTCGGGGATGAACGCCACGGAATACTCCGATAAGTTCGAATAGTTCTTCAAAGAACCAAAGAGAATAAAATCTCACACTCTATTAATGAATAAACTGATCCAAATTCGTCCAAGGGCAAGCACCAGCCTTTAAATAGGCCAAAGTGCAATATTACATCAAAGATAACCTTCCTAAATGGTTCTCATAGGATAGGAAACTAATTAGAAAGCAAATCTAAGAGCTATCCCAGAGAAATTACAATATATTGACAATATCTTCAGAACTAAATAAAGGGGAACGAAATATATTCTACTTGCTAAAAGAGGAAAGTGATATATTCTTGTAGATAACTTCAACATATCGGCATTAACTTGTGCTTCTCTTGCCTCTTTAGTTCTCTCAATTGCCATTCTTGAAAATATTCTTTCCCTTTCATCTTGTTAAGATATATTTCTTGAAGATATTTGCCTTCTTGACATTCAACTGAAATATATTTCTTGAATTACTTGCACTCTTGATGCTTAGCTGAAATATGTGGCCTTCATCATTTGTCCATTTTTGAAATATTATGGATAATTTTGAGTCATTGAGCTTGCTTGTCACTTGCATGCATATCCATATCCGCTTCTTCGTCGTGCACGAACTTCTCATCATCCGATCATGAGAGACTTCGATTGTAGGCTTCGAGCTCGTATCTTGGATCACATCATCTTTGGATCTGCGATCATCAATCCAGATAGATTCGGGTGAACAGCTACATTAGCCCGCTCAAAGAAATCGTTACCCAGTATCACGTCAAAGTCATCCATAGGAATGATCATGACATCCAGAAGTCCCGTCCATTCACCAATCCAAACTCGCACATCCTTCGCCATACCAAGGATAGGTCGACTCTGGGAATTCACTGCCTTAATGCGGTGATTCTGCTTCTTAATGCACAATCCCAGAGTATTCACAACTTGGTCAAACACGAAGTTGTGTGTGGCGCCAGTGTCCACCATCGCCACAATCCCCCTGGAGTTCAGTTCCATCGGGACATAGGTCAATCCGCTCCCAGAGCGTGTCTTCTTCCCAGCACGAACAGCACCGAGAATTTGCAAAGGGGCCACCTTCGTCCTGTTCCCACCATTGTCAGAATCATCTAACTGATTCACCAATGCCAAGAGTTTCTCCTTCTTGGGACAGTCTTGGGCACGGTGTGGTCTGTTGCAAATGAAACGGCCAGGGTGCTTCTTTGGATCCTTCCATTTCGTGTTGGAACTGGAAGCCTTTTCCTTGTCTTTCTCACCCTTCGACGGCTTCTTTGCCTTATTGGACTTTCCAGTAGGCTTGCCACCCTTCGAAGCTTTGTCTTTCGATTTGCCATCCTTCTTTGACTTGCCATCGTCAGCCTTAGATACCTGCAAATTGATTAACGCATCTGCCTTTGCCATGGCAGTGGGGAGATCCTGCACTCCCTGCCTTTGAAGTTCCAACTGTGCCCACAACTTCAAACCCTGCATGAAGTTGAATAATTTGTCCACTTCGGACATCCCTGTCACGTCCAGCATCAAGGAACTAAATTCCTTAACATAGTCTCGAACCGAACCTGTCTGTTTGAGGTTGCACAATGCCTCACGAGCAGCCCATGAGGAGTTAGTGGGGAGGAACTGCTCCTTCAATTCCTGGTTCAGAGATGACCAGTCTCTGAGTTGTGGTCGCTCGCCAGATTCCACATCTTGCTCATGGGTCCGCCACCACAGTTTTACATCCCCCAACAGGCACATTATTGAAATCGAGACTCTCTCGCCTTCAGGAATACGAGCAGCATCAAAGTAGTTGATGCGAACCTCGCCAACACCGTGATGAGAGCCAATATCAAGTATGATATGAACCTCACCAACACGTGACAAAACCCGTATACGACTAAGGTCTCCAGGAAACGTGTCCTTATCAAGCTCGAAAGGTGGAACCTTGACCCATTACCTATAGAGAGGTAAGAACCTTGGTATAGTGAAGACGCCACAATCAACTATGGAAGGGTTGATTGATAAGTCGGGGATGAACGCCACGGAATACTCCGATAAGTTCGAATAGTTCTTCAAAGAACCAAAGAGAATAAAATCTCACACTCTATTAATGAATAAACTGATCCAAATTCGTCCAAGGGCAAGCACCAGCCTTTAAATAGGCCAAAGTGCAATATTACATCAAAGATAACCTTCCTAAATGGTTCTCATAGGATAGGAAACTAATTAGAAAGCAAATCTAAGAGCTATCCCAGAGAAATTACAATATATTGACAATATCTTCAGAACTAAATAAAGGGGAACGAAATATATTCTACTTGCTAAAAGAGGAAAGTGATATATTCTTGTAGATAACTTCAACATATCGGCATTAACTTGTGCTTCTCTTGCCTCTTTAGTTCTCTCAATTGCCATTCTTGAAAATATTCTTTCCCTTTCATCTTGTTAAGATATATTTCTTGAAGATATTTGCCTTCTTGACATTCAACTGAAATATATTTCTTGAATTACTTGCACTCTTGATGCTTAGCTGAAATATGTGGCCTTCATCATTTGTCCATTTTTGAAATATTATGGATAATTTTGAGTCATTGAGCTTGCTTGTCACTTGCATGCATATCCATATCCGCTTCTTCGTCGTGCACGAACTTCTCATCATCCGATCATGAGAGACTTCGATTGTAGGCTTCGAGCTCGTATCTTGGATCACATCATCTTTGGATCTGCGATCATCAATCCAGATAGATTCGGGTGAACAGCTACATTAGCCCGCTCAAAGAAATCGTTACCCAGTATCACGTCAAAGTCATCCATAGGAATGATCATGACATCCAGAAGTCCCGTCCATTCACCAATCCAAACTCGCACATCCTTCGCCATACCAAGGATAGGTCGACTCTGGGAATTCACTGCCTTAATGCGGTGATTCTGCTTCTTAATGCACAATCCCAGAGTATTCACAACTTGGTCAAACACGAAGTTGTGTGTGGCGCCAGTGTCCACCATCGCCACAATCCCCCTGGAGTTCAGTTCCATCGGGACATAGGTCAATCCGCTCCCAGAGCGTGTCTTCTTCCCAGCACGAACAGCACCGAGAATTTGCAAAGGGGCCACCTTCGTCCTGTTCCCACCATTGTCAGAATCATCTAACTGATTCACCAATGCCAAGAGTTTCTCCTTCTTGGGACAGTCTTGGGCACGGTGTGGTCTGTTGCAAATGAAACGGCCAGGGTGCTTCTTTGGATCCTTCCATTTCGTGTTGGAACTGGAAGCCTTTTCCTTGTCTTTCTCACCCTTCGACGGCTTCTTTGCCTTATTGGACTTTCCAGTAGGCTTGCCACCCTTCGAAGCTTTGTCTTTCGATTTGCCATCCTTCTTTGACTTGCCATCGTCAGCCTTAGATACCTGCAAATTGATTAACGCATCTGCCTTTGCCATGGCAGTGGGGAGATCCTGCACTCCCTGCCTTTGAAGTTCCAACTGTGCCCACAACTTCAAACCCTGCATGAAGTTGAATAATTTGTCCACTTCGGACATCCCTGTCACGTCCAGCATCAAGGAACTAAATTCCTTAACATAGTCTCGAACCGAACCTGTCTGTTTGAGGTTGCACAATGCCTCACGAGCAGCCCATGAGGAGTTAGTGGGGAGGAACTGCTCCTTCAATTCCTGGTTCAGAGATGACCAGTCTCTGAGTTGTGGTCGCTCGCCAGATTCCACATCTTGCTCATGGGTCCGCCACCACAGTTTTACATCCCCCAACAGGCACATTATTGAAATCGAGACTCTCTCGCCTTCAGGAATACGAGCAGCATCAAAGTAGTTGATGCGAACCTCGCCAACACCGTGATGAGAGCCAATATCAAGTATGATATGAACCTCACCAACACGTGACAAAACCCGTATACGACTAAGGTCTCCAGGAAACGTGTCCTTATCAAGCTCGAAAGGTGGAACCTTGACCCATTACCTATAGAGAGGTAAGAACCTTGGTATAGTGAAGACGCCACAATCAACTATGGAAGGGTTGATTGATAAGTCGGGGATGAACGCCACGGAATACTCCGATAAGTTCGAATAGTTCTTCAAAGAACCAAAGAGAATAAAATCTCACACTCTATTAATGAATAAACTGATCCAAATTCGTCCAAGGGCAAGCACCAGCCTTTAAATAGGCCAAAGTGCAATATTACATCAAAGATAACCTTCCTAAATGGTTCTCATAGGATAGGAAACTAATTAGAAAGCAAATCTAAGAGCTATCCCAGAGAAATTACAATATATTGACAATATCTTCAGAACTAAATAAAGGGGAACGAAATATATTCTACTTGCTAAAAGAGGAAAGTGATATATTCTTGTAGATAACTTCAACATATCGGCATTAACTTGTGCTTCTCTTGCCTCTTTAGTTCTCTCAATTGCCATTCTTGAAAATATTCTTTCCCTTTCATCTTGTTAAGATATATTTCTTGAAGATATTTGCCTTCTTGACATTCAACTGAAATATATTTCTTGAATTACTTGCACTCTTGATGCTTAGCTGAAATATGTGGCCTTCATCATTTGTCCATTTTTGAAATATTATGGATAATTTTGAGTCATTGAGCTTGCTTGTCACTTGCATGCATATCCATATCCGCTTCTTCGTCGTGCACGAACTTCTCATCATCCGATCATGAGAGACTTCGATTGTAGGCTTCGAGCTCGTATCTTGGATCACATCATCTTTGGATCTGCGATCATCAATCCAGATAGATTCGGGTGAACAGCTACATTAGCCCGCTCAAAGAAATCGTTACCCAGTATCACGTCAAAGTCATCCATAGGAATGATCATGACATCCAGAAGTCCCGTCCATTCACCAATCCAAACTCGCACATCCTTCGCCATACCAAGGATAGGTCGACTCTGGGAATTCACTGCCTTAATGCGGTGATTCTGCTTCTTAATGCACAATCCCAGAGTATTCACAACTTGGTCAAACACGAAGTTGTGTGTGGCGCCAGTGTCCACCATCGCCACAATCCCCCTGGAGTTCAGTTCCATCGGGACATAGGTCAATCCGCTCCCAGAGCGTGTCTTCTTCCCAGCACGAACAGCACCGAGAATTTGCAAAGGGGCCACCTTCGTCCTGTTCCCACCATTGTCAGAATCATCTAACTGATTCACCAATGCCAAGAGTTTCTCCTTCTTGGGACAGTCTTGGGCACGGTGTGGTCTGTTGCAAATGAAACGGCCAGGGTGCTTCTTTGGATCCTTCCATTTCGTGTTGGAACTGGAAGCCTTTTCCTTGTCTTTCTCACCCTTCGACGGCTTCTTTGCCTTATTGGACTTTCCAGTAGGCTTGCCACCCTTCGAAGCTTTGTCTTTCGATTTGCCATCCTTCTTTGACTTGCCATCGTCAGCCTTAGATACCTGCAAATTGATTAACGCATCTGCCTTTGCCATGGCAGTGGGGAGATCCTGCACTCCCTGCCTTTGAAGTTCCAACTGTGCCCACAACTTCAAACCCTGCATGAAGTTGAATAATTTGTCCACTTCGGACATCCCTGTCACGTCCAGCATCAAGGAACTAAATTCCTTAACATAGTCTCGAACCGAACCTGTCTGTTTGAGGTTGCACAATGCCTCACGAGCAGCCCATGAGGAGTTAGTGGGGAGGAACTGCTCCTTCAATTCCTGGTTCAGAGATGACCAGTCTCTGAGTTGTGGTCGCTCGCCAGATTCCACATCTTGCTCATGGGTCCGCCACCACAGTTTTACATCCCCCAACAGGCACATTATTGAAATCGAGACTCTCTCGCCTTCAGGAATACGAGCAGCATCAAAGTAGTTGATGCGAACCTCGCCAACACCGTGATGAGACCCAATATCAAGTATGATATGAACCTCACCAACACGTGACGAAACCCGTATACAACTAAGGTCTCCAGGAAACGTGTCCTTATCAAGCTCGAAAGGTGGAACCTTGACCCTTTACCTATAAAGAGGTAAGAACCTTGGTATAGTGAAGACGCCACAATCAACTATGGAAGGGTTGATTGATAAGTCGGGAATGAACGCCACGGAATACTCCGATAAGTTCGAATAGTTCTTCAAAGAACCAAAGAGAATAAAATCTCACACTCTATTAATGAATAAACTGATCCAAATTCGTCCAAGGGCAAGCACCAGCCTTTAAATAGGCCAAAGTGCAATATTACATCAAAGATAACCTTCCTAAATGGTTCTCATAGGATAGGAAACTAATTAGAAAGCAAATCTAAGAGCTATCCCAGAGAAATTACAATATATTGACAATATCTTCAGAACTAAATAAAGGGGAACGAAATATATTCTACTTGCTAAAAGAGGAAAGTGATATATTCTTGTAGATAACTTCAACATATCAGCATTAACTTGTGCTTCTCTTGCCTCTTTAGTTCTCTCAATTGCCATTCTTGAAAATATTCTTTCCCTTTCATCTTGTTAAGATATATTTCTTGAAGATATTTGCCTTCTTGACATTCAACTGAAATATATTTCTTGAATTACTTGCACTCTTGATGCTTAGCTGAAATATGTGGCCTTCATCATTTGTCCATTTTTGAAATATTATGGATAATTTTGAGTCATTGAGCTTGCTTGTCACTTGCATGCATATCCATATCCGCTTCTTCGTCGTGCACGAACTTCTCATCATCCGATCATGAGAGACTTCGATTGTAGGCTTCGAGCTCGTATCTTGGATCACATCAGTAGTGCTCGATGTCCCATAAGAAGTTCTCCAGATCCTTGGAACTCCTGCTGCCATTGAAGGCTTTCGGTTCTGACACCTTCACTTTGGCTCACGATCCCTCAGGCTCCGCCACACCACTGGCGAGTGCCCACCGTAGGAGAATAACATCCTCCTTCATCTAAGTCACTTCTTCCCGCAACAATGTCAGCACATCTACTGTCGTTCCGTCGGCCGAGCCCAGATCACCGAGGGTTACTTCAAGAGTTGAAACTCGTTCCCTAAGTGCATCCATGCGTAGCACCAATCAACAATGCCAAAATTTGTTGTAGAATCCTCGAATCCACACTGAACCATGCTTTGATACCAACTGTCACAAGGTCAAAAATCACTCCGAATTTTTCTGCTCTGTAATGGTGCTAAGCGACCACAGCGCCCTTAGCCAACCGAACCAACACACTAATCAAGATCGATCAATCGAGGTTAAGCAACAATGATCAGAAATGAGCAACACAAGTAAGGGAAATCATAACTCTTCCATTACAAAATTGGATACACAAGTCTGAAACAAAACCCTTACTCAGGCACTCCCGAATCCCATGATACAAGAGCATTCACCCGAACCAGAGAATCCCAACTCCGTTCACCATTCACACTGAGTATGTCCTGTGTTCTGTATTCTGCCAACAATGGTCGAATTACATACTTAAAACAGGGACCCGAAATTCCCAACCAATCAGACACAAGCACAACTGCCAGAGAAGTTACAAGACAAAGAAAACTACCAGGTAAGTTCTTCATGATTGGCTAACTGCTTGGTCAAAGTAGCTTTGGTCAACGGGTCAACGGCCATCCCATGGCCCGCACCATCATGGTCCTTCGGGTTCACCTGAGTGCCACCTACACTCAGTTGGGTCACATGCACTGAGCATGTGCCCATGGTTCAGCCACCGTCATGGTCTGTTACTAACACGTTGTCACATAGCTAGCAAAGTGTTGCCCACCGTCGCCACATAGTAGCGTGCTCAGCAGTAGCACGCCACGGTCTCTGCCACGATATCCAGGTATCAGCTCGCCAGTGACGTAGCGTGCTACTAGCGCTAGCACGCTATGGCATCCCGCCATGAGATCACCAGCATAGGAGTGTGCCCATGATTTACGGTAAAGACAAGCTGAGTTTTGAAGATGTCAAGTGCAGTTTGCTCAGCAAAGAAAAACTGGATAATGAATTGGTAGCTGGTGGCAGATCGGATGAGCAGGCTTTTGGTTTGATTGCAAGGGGTCGACAACAGTTCAAGAATCCCAATTAAGATAGATCCAGGTCTAAGTCAAGACACAAAGATAAAGTCTGCAACTATTGTAAGAAGAAGGGTCACATTAAGGCAGATTGCTATAAGTTGCAGAACAAGAACAAAAAAGCTGGTGAGAACAACGAGAAGGGAAAGCAGAAATTAGATGTGGCTGATGCTAGTGTAGCTGAGAACAGGGATGAAGATGTATTGTTGGTGACGACAATTGATAAATCTAAGTTTGCTGATGAATGGATACTCAATTCTGGATGCTTATATCATATGTGTCCCAATAGGAACTGGTTCTCCACATATAAGTCTGTTGAAGGTGAAGTTGTTCTTATGGGAAACAATGCAGTTTGTAAGACTATTGGTATTGAGAGTGTTCAGATCGGAATGCACGATGGAGTTGTCAGAACCTTATCAGATATTAGGCATGTACCTGACTTGAAGAAAAATCTCATCTCCCTCAGTGTCTTAGACTCGAATGGTTGCAGAGTTGTCATCGAGTCAAGTGGCATGAAGATTTCTTGTGGTTCTCTTGTTTTGATGAAAGGATTGAAAGCTGGTAGCTTATATGTTCTTCAAGGATCTATTGTGACAGGTTCAGCAGTTGTTTCTTCGTCTACTTCAGATTCTGATTCAGCTAAATTATGGCACATGCGTATGGGTCACATGAGCGAGAAAGGAATGCATGTTTTGAGCACTAGAGGACTCCTTCTAGGGCCACAAATTGGGAAACTCGACTTCTGCAAGCACTGTGTATTCGGGAAGCAGAAGAGAGTGAGTTTCAGTTCAGCAGTTCACAAGATGAAGGGAACACTCGATTACATCCATTCAGATTTATGGGGTCCTTCCCAAGTAGCTTCAAAGGGAGGTTGCAGATACCTTCTCACGTTCATTGATGATTTCTCTAGGAAGGTTTGGAGGTTGTAGATACCTTCTCACCTTCTATTTTTTGAAGCATAAAAATGATGTCTTTGAGAAGTTTAAGTTGTGGAAGACCTTGTTGGAGAAGCAGACAGGGAAGACTGTAAAGAGGCTGAGAACAGATAATGGACTTGAATTTTGTGGGTCTGACTTTAATGATTTCTGTGAAAAGGAAGGCATTGTTCGACACCGAACAGTTGTCAAGACTCCACAACAAAATGGCATTGCAGAGAGGATGAATAGGGCACTATTAGAGAGGGCTCGATGCATGCTTTCTAATGCAGGACTTGGCAAGGAATTCTGGGCGGAAGCTGTGAACCTAGCATCTCACTTAGTCAACCGATCTCCCAATCGGTCTCTGCAGTTGAAAACTCCAGAAGAGGTATGGTCTGGTAATCCTTCTGATTATTCCCATCTAAGAATATTTGGATGTCCTGCTTATGCTCATGTAAATGATGGGAAGCTTGAACCTAGAGCTAGAAAATGCATTTTTCTTGGTTATCCAACTGGTACTAAAGGTTACAGACTCTGGTGTCCTGAAACTAAGAAGTTTATGATTAGTAGGGATGTTACATTTGATGAAACTGCGATGTTTCACTCAGGAAAGGAGTTGTCTATGTGTGATGATGCAGGAAAGCAGGGTGCTTTGGAAAAGGTGGAGCTAGAGGTTGGTAGTTCTTCCGAACAAAGGGAGATTATTATTTCCACTCCAACTCAAGTAGTTGCTTCACCTGAACCACGGGCATCTCCTCAGCCTCAACAGCAACAGTATCTATTGGCCCGTGATAGGCAGAGGAGACAGACAAAACCACCTCAAAGATTTGGTTATGAAGACATGATGGCTTATGCTCTAAGCATTGCAGAGAATATTGAATCTCCCGATCCAACATCATACTCTAAGGCAATTCAGGCTCCTGACTCAGATAGGTGGTTGATGGTAATGGAAGAAGAGATGGAGTCCCTACACAAGAATGGGACTTGGAGGTTGGTCGCACCACCTACTGGGAAAAGGATTGTTGGTTGCAAGTGGGTATACAAGAAGAAGGAAGGGTTGGGAAATGAAGGCACCAGATACAAAGCGAGGTTAGTTACTAAGGGCTACAGTCAGGTGGAGGGAGTTGATTTCCACGATGTTTTCTCTCCAGTTGTGAAGCACAGCTCCATTCGAGTTCTTCTTGCTCTTGTTGCCATGCATGGTCTTGAATTAGAGTAGCTTGATGTGAAGACTGCATTCTTGCATGGTGATCTTGATGAGGATATCTATATGCAACAACCAGAGGGTTTTCAAATCGAAGGACAGGAAGATCAAGTTTGTCTCTTGAAGAAGTCTTTATATGGACTTAAGCAATCTCCTCGACAATGGTATAAGAAGTTTGATTCCTTTATGTTGAGTATTGGTTTTGTGAGAAGCAAGTATGATAGTTGTGTTTACTTGCATCAACTTGCTGATGGGTCCTTTATGTACTTGCTGCTTTATTTTGATGACATGTTGATTGCAGCTAAGGATCTTTCTAACATTAATCATTTGAAAGCCATACTCAGTTCTCAGTTTGAGATGAAGGAGCTTGGAGCAGCTAGGAAGATTTTGGGGATGGAGATTTCTAGAGATAGACACACAGGCAGACTGTTTCTCTCTCAGCAGAAGTACATTGAGAAGGTCTTGGAGCGTTTTGCCATGAGTGATGCAAAACAGATTATTACTCCCCTTACTGTGCATTTCAGACTTTCAGCTTCTTTGTCACCACAGACAGAAGAAGATATAAGGTATATGTCTACAGTTCCTTACTCCAGTGCAGTTGGTAGTATCACGTATGCAATGGTTTGCACTCGCCCGATATATCTCATGCTGTCAGTGTCATTAGTAGATACATGTCTTGTCCTGGAAAGAGTCATTGGTAGGCAGTTAAGTGGATCTTGAGGTATTTGAAGGGTTCATTTGATGTTTGCTTGGGGTTTGGCAGAAGCTCGATGGCTTTGGTTGGGTATGTTGATTCAGATTTTGCAGGAGATTTGGACAGGAGGAGATCTCTCACAGATTATTTATTCTCTGTTGGTGAATGTGCTATTAGTTGGAAAGCTACTTTGCAGGCAACGGTGGCATTATCTACTATAGAGGCAGAATATATGGCAGTCATTGAAGCAGTAAAGGAAGCTATTTGGTTGAGAGGTTTGTTTGGAGAGCTCATCATGAAGGAGGATACGACTATTATTTACTGCGATAGTCAGAGAGTGCCACACATCTCACAAAGGACCAGATGCATCACGAGAGAACAAATCATATTAATGTAAGGTACCATTTTGTTCGTGATGCTATAATTCAGGGGGATGTTCAAGTTGAGAAGATTAGCACTCATGAGAATCCAGCAGACATGATGACGAAGAGCCTACCCACTGCCAAGTTCGAGCATTGCTTGGGCTTGGTTGGTATTTTGCAGAGATCGAGTTAGGCCCAGGAGGGGCCATTTGACAAAGGAGGACATCAGAAGTATGTTGCTTGAGGAGCCTCTGAAAATTCAAGCCAAGGTGGAGATTTGTTAAATATGTCTTGAATTTTTTGTGGTGTAAACCCAATGTAAAACCCGAACCTGATTTAAATTTTGTGCAACCCGATTGTGGATACCAATGCAAGTCAATGGTGGAAGTGAAGGGATTGGGCAGTGATCGAGCAAGCCAGGGCAGTGATCAAGCAATTGATTTGAAACCTTTTACACTACTTTTGAAATTATTGAGTTTATCTCATGGCGTTCAACAATTCGAAACCTGTCATGCTCGTGGTGCGGAGTTTCTTCACTTCGAAGTCTTGGTTCGTTCCAGATCTTGGCTACGTGTCAATCGTCAAACCCTAGTCTACTCAATTCTGATGTTCTGTGATAACCCAATACCAATATGCCTAGATGGATTTAACAGGGGTACATTTTATAACTCGACTTGCTAGTGCACCTAGATTAGATCTAAAAGCTACATTGCTTATTTTATAACCTGAATTGGATCTAAATACTCTTTTGCATATTCACCTCTTAGATTGGGCTTAGACACATCTTGATGTTACAACATATCTTGTTTTGAGCTTAACTATAATTGAAGATCAAATGGAATTAGATTATTGAATTAGGCATACAAATTGGCCAAGATTACATAAAACATCTAAAGGCCTATGATGAATTTGGATTGGGCTATGAAGTCTGATATAATTACTTGGATTTAGGCCCAAAGTGAAGCCTATTTCCAGCCCAGCTCTGCTTTGGACGAATTTGTGAATTGGATAATGATATATTTAGGGAAGTGGCAGAAAGTATTTGGGGAAAGAATTAGCAAAAAGTCAAAAAGAGTTGTGTAAGGGTGTGGTGACACCTGTCCTATAACTCAGCTAGCTCTCCTTCCTCAGACAAATATAGCTCACTTTAATCACCATTTGCAGCCATGGAAGCAAACAATATAGAGAGAGAGAGAGAGAGAGAGAGAGAGAGATTGCAGGTGGAAGAAGAGATCTGAAAGCCTTGCATGTAAGTTGGTTTTCCACAGTTTAAACATCAATATTCATTAGCTTTGATGTTAACCAAGATCATTCTTAGCTTAAGTAGGTGGTGATTAGTTTATATAAGTCAGTTACTGATGTGAATCAAGACAAGAATTTTATGAAGGGAAGTCAATATCAGCTACAATGGAATGAAGAGCAAACAAGCAACAAGATGGCAAGCAATATTTGCTTATATTTGCTAAATATATCTAGTATATTAGAATTAGGAGAGTATATTTTTGTTATCTTTAGGAAATATTGTGCTTTCCTAGGAATATTCTTACGATATCTTTTAGATATATTTAGAATATATTTACCATACCTTTAGGATAGCTGATAGGATATATTTACAAATTTTATATTTTTATTAGGAGTCTATAAATACCCAAGTGGTTGCATTGTATTATTCATTCATTCAGATAATGGATCAATAAGAATGAGTTCTTATTTTATTTGGTTCTTTAGAACCGTTGAACTTATCGGAGTAATCCGTGGCGTTCATCCAGATGAACTTATCGGAGTAATCCGTGGCGTTCACCCCAACTTATCAATCAACCCTTCCATAGTTGATTGTGGCGTCTTCACTATACCAAGGTTCTTACCTCTTCATAGGTAATGGGTCAAGGTTCCACCTTTCGAGCTTGACGAGGACACGTTTCCTGGAGACCTTGGTTGAATACGGGTTTCGTCACGAGTTGGTGAGGTTCTTATCATACTTGGTACTGGGTCTCATCACGGTGTTGGCGAGGTTCGCATCAGTTACGAGATTTACTTCTTTGAATTGGTATAGCAGTATTGCTATTGATTGAAGGATCAATGGTATTCTAGAGATGTATTTGAACATGTTTTCAGCGTCATTAGAATGATGTGATGAATATTTTAATGTGTGTGATTTAGTTAATTGGTCAATGATGTTTGCTAATCTGCCATGTTTAAGTTATTGTGATTAGAGGTTAATGAGCATAATTAAGTTTAATTAAGCATGATTAGCATGATACTGTATGCTTTGTTGCTGTGTTAAGGTTTAATTGGTGTAACTATAAAGTACCAAGCTTGGTTAGTAATATCCGATTACTACATTGCAGAGTTTTATGAGATGGCTTAGGTGGTCATAAGCTGGATTAGCATGATAAGACAAGTTTAATTATTCTTAAGAACTGTGCTTAAGCTCCTTTAAGCTTGCTGAAGATGATGATCCATTTTGGATGCATATTGCTGACATTTCTTTGATTCCCATAAGAGTGGGATATATTTAATTGACGTGAATGTGCAACATTAATATGTCACATGATCGGGCTATATAAGTGCCTAAGTGATTGAAGCATCCGTAGCATGCAAGCATATGCATATCCCGCAAGGGACAAATTATACGAATACCCCTCAAGAGGGATGTCCCGAAAGGGACGAATGGCCACTGATAAGTTGGTATATGTTATAAGAAACTTGATACAGAAGGTTCCCATGAGGAACACGATGATATGATCCCGGAAGGGATGAATGGACCACTGATCGGTTGGTAATGTTTACGATTACCCGGAAGGGTCCACTGGCCAGTCGGTTACGTGCATGCATCCATAAAGCTAATAGGTCATTAGATAGTTGTTGAATATTGCACTCACTCATGGTTCCACTAAATTATATGATCTTGCATAATCAAGTTATATTGTTGCCTGTGCAAACCTATATGGTGTCTACAAGTAAGTATGAATACTTCCTGGTGGTTGAATGTTGCTTCTATTGTGAATTGAAATGATTGTACCGAATAGCTTTCATTGCAGTTGATGGATTTTAATGTTTGAACTATGGATTGTCAACTTACTGAGCAATGCAAGCTCACCCTTTGATTTTAACATCTCAGATCATAAGAGTTGAAGTTTGGGACTAGGAGCAGTGGATATACCTAGAAGTGTTTTTGAAGTCGTTCGTTTGGATAGAAGGTACATATAGTGGTCAGCCATGGTGATCCTTTTGGATAAGTCTCTTCAAGGGTCTACATAGGATGTAGGACATGAATATGGACTTAATTTCAAGTCTTGTACACATGTAAATGCAAGTAAAAGAGTTGTAATAACAATTGAGTTTCTTATGATATAGTTTGCTCTGAATGATCAAGTACGAGTTGTTTTAATCGGGTATGAAAAGAATAGGGTTAATTCGGTGCACTACAGTGTTTTAAACGAGTCACACGCTTACACAACCTTATTTGATCAATCATGATTGGTCATGGCCACGAATCAAGTCACGGCTTGATTCGGGTCGTGACATTTATGGTATCAGAGCAATAGGCTATAAAAATGGTTCTAAACCTGTCTAGTTGTGTCAAGAGTCTAGGGTTGATGTTTGAATGATTTATTCAATGTATGTGCATTTTGCTTGCATTTAAGGTATACCAGAATGAGGGGAAACAGCAGGAGTCCAGATCCTCGATTGGAGGGTATTTTTCATGCTTTGGATCAAATGACGGACATTATGAGGGCTCAAATGACTCAACATGACCGGGATAATACTGCTCGAGGTGAACAAGCTGATGCTATCAAGAGATGTGCTGTGGAACAGTTCATGAAACTTAATCCTCCTAAATTTCAAGGAACCGGTGATCCGGCAGAAGCTGAAGGTTGGATTAATAAGCTAGAGAAGATATTTACAGCCTTGACCTGTTGTGAAGAGGATATGATCATTTTTGCTGAGTTCATGCTTGAAGGCAATGCTGAACACTGGTGGAGGGCAACAAAGCCGAGACTTATGGCTGGTGGTCAGACTATTACCTGGAGGAGATTCGTTGAGGTCTTCCTCGGGAAATACTTTTCTGATTGTGCGCGGGATCAAAAGGTTATCGATTTCCTGAAGCTAGAGCAAGGCAATATGACTGTGGATCAATATGAAGCTCGTTTTGCAGAATTATCCAGGTTTGCACCTCAACTCATTGCTGATGAATGTGAGAGAGCTAAGAAGTTTGAGAGGGGATTGAGGCCTGCCATTAGGAGTAGACTTGCTGCGCTGAAGTTACGAGTATATGATGATGTCTATGAAAGGGCTCAATTGGTGGAGAAAGATATAGTCGAATATCATTCAGAGCAAGGGCAGAAAAACAAAGAGAGAGGTTCTTCTTCTTATTCTCAACAGTTGAAGCCTAGAACTTATGATTTTAAGAGGTCTAAGGAGAAGGCTCCGATACAAAAAGGGCAACCTCAACAGAATTACAACCAATGTGATAAATGTGGAAAAGCCCACCGGCCACCCTGTCGTGCAGGATCGGGAGCATGTTTCAGATGTGGAAGAACTGATCACAAGATCAAAGATTGTCCCCAGATGCAACAGCAGAATCCAACTAACTCGGGAGCGAGGGCACCAAAGCCGAATGTACAGGGAAGGGTTTATGCTCTTACGGAGAGTGATGCTGAAGACTCAAACTCTGTCATTACAGGTAACCTCCCGATATGTGGTAATATGGCTTATATCTTGGTGGATTCAGGTTCTACACATTCCTTCGTCTCTCCCCATTTTGCACGCCATTTGAAGACCAACCCGGAACCGTTGGGATACCAGTTAGTAGTGTCCACTCCTGCTGGAGATCCCCTGATTTCTGATATGGTTTACAAATCATGCATTATCCAATTGGGTGATAGGAACTTGGATGCTGATTTGATTGTTTTACCAATGATTGACTTTGATGTGATTCTAGGCATGGATTGGCTTTCTACTTATCATGCTTGCCTAGATTGCAACAAGAAAGTAGTTACATTTACTATTCCCAATCAGCCTATATTTTATTTTGTGGGAAATAGGGAGTCTGGTGCTTGCTCTTTGATTTCATACATTAAAGCTAACAAATTACTTAGCAAGGGGTGTGAGGGTTTCCTTGCCTATGTAATAGAGGATAAAAAGGAAAGGGTAAGCATAGATGATGTTCCTATCACTAGAGAATTCTCAGATGTATTCCCAGAAGAATTACCAGGCCTACCCCCTGATAGGGAAATTGAGTTCTCTATTGAGTTACTTCCTGGAACAACTCCTATTTCGAAGACTCCTTATCGAATGGCTCCTGTAGAACTGAAGGAATTAAAAGAGCAATTGCAAGAACTTTTGGAGAAGGGTTTTATTCAGCCTAGTGTATCTCCATGGGGTGCTCCAGTATTGTTTGTAAAGAAGAAGGATGGATCCTTGAGACTATGCATAGATTACAGGCAATTGAATAGAGTAACAGTGAAGAACAAGTATCCATTGCCTAGAATTGATGATCTGTTCGACCAATTACAAGGGGCTGAGGTTTTCTCCAAAATTGATCTTAGATCAGGGTATCACCAGCTCAAAGTCAGTAGAGATGATGTTCCTAAGACGGCATTCAGGACACGATATGGCCATTATGAGTTTCTTGTTATGCCGTTTGGTTTGACTAATGCACCAGCAGCCTTTATGGATCTCATGAATAGAACTTTCAAGCCTTTCTTAGACAAATTTGTGATTGTCTTCATTGATGATATCTTGATCTATTCTAAGAGTCGTGCAGAACACGAAGAACACTTGAGAATTATTTTGCAGAAACTTAGAGAGCACCAATTGTATGCCAAGTTCAGCAAGTGTGAGTTCTGGCTTGACAGGGTTGTATTCTTGGGACATGTCATTACCAAGGAAGGCATATGCGTTGATCCATCCAAAATAGAAGCTATAATCAATTGGGAAAGGCCGACCAATGTGACTGAGGTTCGAAGCTTCTTGGGACTTGCAGGTTACTATAGAAGGTTTGTGGAGGGATTTTCTCGCATTGCTACTCCGCTTACAAGACTCCTACGGAAAGGTGCTAAGTTTAGCTGGCCAGATGAATGTGAGATGAGTTTTCAAGAGTTGAAGAGGCGATTAACGACTGCACCCATTTTGATCATTCCATCTGGTTCTGGAGGATATGTGATCTATACTGATGCTTCACATAAGGGCTTGGGTTGTGTTCTAATGCAGAATGAAAGAGTGGTTGCTTATGCATCCAGACAATTGAAGGAATATGAACAGCGGTATCCAACTCATGATCTTGAACTTGCTGCCGTTGTCTTTGCATTGAAAATATGGAGGCATTATCTTTATGGGGAGAAGTTTGATATATATACTGATCACAAGAGCTTGAAGTACTTATTTTCACAAAAGGAGCTGAATATGAGACAACGACGATGGTTGGATCTCTTGAAGGACTACGACTGCACCATTTTATACCATCCAGGTAAGGCCAATATTGTTGCCGATGCATTGAGTAGGAAGTCAGCTTCTCTAGCTTCTTTGATGATTAAAGAATGGATGCTCTTTGAAGAAGTAAGGGATTCAGAATTCAAATTTCTTGTGAAGAGTAGTAATGTGATTCTAGCTACAATGAAGATTGAACCATTATTGCTCCATAGAATTAAGCAAGCACAACAGAATGACACTCAATTATTGGCACTTCAAGATACTAAGAATAGGGAAAAGAATCTGGATTTTCATGTTCTTGAGGATGGTATATTGCAGTTCAGGGGAAGGCTCTGCGTCCCGAATGATATAGACATCCGAAGATGTATTTTGGAAGAAGCACATCGAACTCCTTATAGTGTTCATCCTGGCAGCACAAAAATGTATCGTAATCTTCGGGAACATTATTGGTGGAGTGGTATGAAGAAGGATATTGCTGAGTTTGTATCAAAATGCTTGGTTTGTCAACAGGTTAAAGCAGAGCACCAGAGACCTGGAGGTACTTTGCAGCCACTGCCAATCCCTCAATGGAAATGGGAGGATGTGACGATGGACTTTGTTCAAGGATTACCGAGGACTGCAAAGGGCCATAATGCAATATGGGTTGTTGTTGATCGACTGACGAAATCTGCTCATTTCCTTCCTGTCAGAGTGGATTATACTTTAGACAAGCTTGCAAAGATCTATGTTGAAGAGATTGTTCAACTGCATGGAGTGCCCATCACAATCACATCCGATCGGGATTCTCGCTTTACATCACATTTCTGGAAGGCTTTGCAACAAGCATTAGGAACTAAATTGCAATTCAGCTCTGCCTTTCATCCTCAAACAGATGGTCAATCAGAGAAGACTATTCAGACCCTCGAAGATATGCTCCGTGCTTGTGTTATGGACCTCGGTGGTAGCTGGGATAATCATATATTTCTAGTGGAGTTTGCATATAATAACAGCTATCAGAGTAGTATTGGGATGGCACCATATGAAGCATTATATGGAAGGAAGTGTCGGTCACCAATTTGTTGGGAAGAGGCTGGTGAGCGGAAACTAACAGGCCCGGAGTTGATTCAGATCACAAATGACAAAATCAAGCTCATTCGAGAAAGACTACGAACAGCACAAAGCAGACAGAAGAGTTATGCTGACAATCGGAGAAGACCACTTGAATTTAAGGAAGGTGATCACGTATTCTTGAAGATATCTCCATCAAAGGGTGTTATGAGGTTCGGCAAGAAAGGAAAGCTGAGTCCACGGTACATTGGTCCGTTTGAAATACTCGAGAAAGTCGGAGCTGTTGCTTATCGGCTGGCATTACCTCCTAAGTTGGCGAATGTGCATAATGTGTTCCACGCATCAATGTTAAGGAAGTATGAACCAGATCCATCTCATGTGATTGATTTTGAACCAATACAGCTCAAAGAGGATATTTCATATGAAGAGAAGCCTATTCAAATTCTGGATTGGAAGGAACAAGAGCTTAGGTCGAAGGTAATTCCATTGGTGAAAGTTCAGTGGCAACACCATGATATTGACGAAGCCACCTGGGAACGTGAGGAGGATATGAAGAATCGGTACCCCTATCTATTTGCTGAGTGAGGTACGTCAAATTTCGAGGACGAAATTTTCTTAAGGGGGGTAGAATGTGATAACCCAATACCAATATGCCTAGATGGATTTAACAGGGGTACATTTTATAACTCGACTTGCTAGTGCACCTAGATTAGATCTAAAAGCTACATTGCTTATCTTATAACCTGAATTGGATCTAAATACTCTTTTGCATATTCACCTCTTAGATTGGGCTTAGACACATCTTGATGTTACAACATATCTTGTTTTGAGCTTAACTATAATTGAAGATCAAATGGAATTAGATTATTGAATTAGGCATACAAATTGGCCAAGATTACATAAAACATCTAAAGGCCTATGATGAATTTGGATTGGGCTATGAAGTCTGATATAATTACTTGGATTTAGGCCCAAAGTGAAGCCCATTTCCAGCCCAGCTCTGCTTTGGACGAATTTGTGAATTGGATAATGATATATTTAGGGAAGTGGCAGAAAGTATTTGGGGAAAGAATTAGCAAAAAGTCAAAAAGAGTTGTGTAAGGGTGTGGTGACACCTGTCCTATAACTCAGCTAGCTCTCCTTTCTCAGACAAATATAGCTCACTTTAATCACCATTTGCAGCCATGGAAGCAAACAATATAGAGAGAGAGAGAGAGAGAGAGAGATTGCAGGTGGAAGAAGAGATCTGAAAGCCTTGCATGTAAGTTGGTTTTCCACAGTTTAAACATCAATATTCATTAGCTTTGATGTTAACCAAGATCATTCTTAGCTTAAGTAGGTGGTGATTAGTTTATATAAGTCAGTTACGAGATTTACTTCTTTGAATTGGTATAGCAGTATTGCTATTGATTGAAGGATCAATGGTATTCTAGAGATGTATTTGAACATGTTTTCAGCGTCATTAGAATGATGTGATGAATATTTTAATGTGTGTGATTTAGTTAATTGGTCAATGATGTTTGCTAATCTGCCATGTTTAATTTATTGTGATTAGAGGTTAATGAGCATAATTAAGTTTAATTAAGCATGATTAGCATGATACTGTATGCTTTGTTGCTGTGTTAAGGTTTAATTGGTGTAACTATAAAGTACCAAGCTTGGTTAGTAATATTCGATTACTACATTGCAGAGTTTTATGAGACGGCTTAGGTGGTCATAAGCTGGATTAGCATGATAAGACAAGTTTAATTATTCTTAAGAACTGTGCTTAAGCTCCTTTAAGCTTGCTGAAGATGATGATCCATTTTGGATGCATATTGCTGACATTTCTTTGATTCCCATAAGAGTGGGATATATTTAATTGACGTGAATGTGCAACATTAATATGTCACATGATCGGGCTATATAAGTGCCTAAGTGATTGAAGCATCCGTAGCATGCAAGCATATGCATATCCCGCAAGGGACAAATTATACGAATACCCCTCAAGAGGGATGTCCCGGAAGGGACGAATGGCCACTGATCAGTTGGTATATGTTATAAGAAACTTGATACAGAAGGTTCCCATGAGGAACACGATGATATGATCCCGGAAGGATTGAATGGACCACTGATCGGTTGGTAATGTTTACGATTACCCGGAAGGGTCCACTGGCCAGTCGGTTACGTGCATGCATCCATAAAGCTAATAGGTCATTAGATAGTTGTTGAATATTGCACTCACTCATGGTTCCACTAAATTATATGATCTTGCATAATCAAGTTATATTGTTGCCTGTGCAAACCTATATGGTGTCTACAAGTAAGTATGAATACTTCCTGGTGGTTGAATGTTGCTTCTATTGTGAATTGAAATGATTGTACCGAATAGCTTTCATTGCAGTTGATGGATTTTAATGTTTGAACTATGGATTGTCAACTTACTGAGCAATGCAAGCTCACCCTTTGATTTTAACATCTCAGATCATAAGAGTTGAAGTTTGGGACTAGGAGCAGTGGATATACCTAGAAGTGTTTTTGAAGTCGTTCGTTTGGATAGAAGGTACATATAGTGGTCAGCCATGGTGATCCTTTTGGATAAGTCTCTTCAAGGGTCTACATAGGATGTAGGACATGAATTTGGACTTAATTTCAAGTCTTGTACACATGTAAATGCAAGTAAAAGAGTTGTAATAACAATTGAGTTTCTTATGATATAGTTTGCTCTGAATGATCAAGTACGAGTTGTTTTAATCGGGCATGAAAAGAATAGGGTTAATTCGGTGCACTACAGTGTTTTAAACGAGTCACACGCTTACACAACCTTATTTGATCAATCATGATTGGTCATGGCCACGAATCAAGTCACGGCTTGATTCGGGTCGTGACATGTTCCATCCATCGTTGTTCCCGGTTTCATAGCTTTTGTCGGTGTGGTTTGTCCTACTATCAACGCACAAAGTTTCCAATGCAACTTACATTTCGGACGACTTGGTGTCGACCATGATCATCGTGATAGCAATGAAGTGATTTCCGGCAAAAGTTACGGCATTTTGTCTACAGATCAGAGCAAGGGAAAGTCCATCTGATGCACGTCCTGCTGCTAATCATCGGCTTAAGGCCAGAGCTAGAAGAGACCATTTGTCACTTCCGGAAGGTCCCATTATAGGACTTTGTGCAACCGATCCAAGGAAGCACTAAATGGATTAACAAAAGAGCATTGGGCTGATTATGGGAATGGAGAGACCGAGAAAAGCCCACGTGCAGAGAGAGACCTAATCCATGTCATCGGACTAAAATATCCATGACTCAGCATTTGTGAGGACATTTGCCCATTACCAGATTTGAAAGCTTTTACACAACTTTAAGTTATCGAGTTTATCTCATGGCGTTCAACAATTCAAAACTTGTCATGCTCGTGGTGCGGAGTTTCTTCACTTCGAGGTCTTGGTTCGTTCCAGATCTTGGCTACGTGTCAATCCTCAAACCCTGGTCTTCTCAATTCTGGTGTTCTATCCATCGTTGTTCCCGGTTTCACAGCTTTTGTCGGTGTGGTTCGTCCTGCTATCAACGCACAAAGTTTCAAACGCAACTTACATTTCAGACGACCTGGTGTCGACCATGATCTTCGTGATAGCAATGAAATGATTTCTAGCAAAACTTACGACATTTTGTCTACAGATCAGAGCAAGGGTAAGTCCGTCTGATGCACGTCCAGGTGCTAATCATCGGCTTAAGGCCGGAGCTAGAAGAGACCATTTGTCACTTCCAGAAGGTCCTATTATAGGACTTTGGGCAAGCGATTGAGGGAAGCGCTAAATGGATTAAGAAAAGAGCATTGGACTGATTTTGGGAATGGAGAGACTGAGATAAGCCCACCGGCAGAGCGAAGCCTAATCCATGTGATCGGTCAAAAACATCCATGACTCAGCAATTGTGAGGACATTTGCCCATTATCAGATTTGAAAGCTTTTACACAGCTTTTGAAATTATCGAGTTTATCTCATGGCGTTCAAAAATTCGAAACTTGTCATGCTCGTGGTGCGGAGTTTCTTCACTTCGAAGTCTTGGTTCGTCCCATATCTTGGCTATGTGTCAAACGTCAAACTCTGGTCTTCTCAATTCTGGTGTTCTATCCATCGTTGTTCCCAGTTTCATAGCTTTTGTCGGTGTGGTTCGTCCTACTGTCAACGCACAAAGATTCAAATGCAACTTACATTTCGGACGACTTGATGTCGACCCTGATCTTCGTGATAGCAATGAAGTGATATCTGGCAAAAGTTACGACATTTTGTCTACAGATCAGAGCAAGGGCAAGTCCATCTGATGCACGTCCTGGTGCTAATCATCGGCTTAAGGCCGGAGCTAGGAGAGACCATTTGTCACTTCCGGAAGGTCCCATTATAGGACTTTGTGCAACCGATCCAAGGAAGCACTAAATGGATTAAGAAAAGAGCATTGGGCTGATTATGGGAATGGAGAGACCGAGAAAAGCCCACATCCAGAGCGAGGCCTAATCCATGTGATCGGGCTAAAGCATCCATAACTCAGCACTTGTGAGGACATTTGCCCATTATCAGATTTGAAAGCTTATACACAACTTTTGAAGTTATCGAGTTTATCTCATGACGTTCAACAATTCGAAACATGTCATGCTCGTGGTGCGGAGTTTCTTCACTTCGAAGTCTTGGTTCGTTCCAGATCTTGGCTACTTGTCAATCGTGAAACCCTGGTCTTCTCAATTCTGGTGTTCCATCCATCGTTGTTCCCGGTTTCATAGCTTTTGTCGGTGTGGTTCGTCCTACTGTCAACACACAAAGTTTCAAACGCAACTTACATTTCAGACGACTTGGTGTCGACCATCATCTTGGTGATAGCAATGAAGTGATTTCTGGTAAAAGTTACGACATTTTGTCTACAGATCAGAGCAAGGGAAAGTCCGTCTGATGCACGTCCTGCTGCTAATCATCGGCTTAAGGCCGGAGCTAGAAGAGATCATTTGTCACTTCCGGAAGGTCCCATTATAGGACTTTGTGCAACCGATTCATGGAAGCACTAAATGGATTAAGAAAAGAGCATTGGGCTGATTATAGGAATGCAGAGACCAAGAAAAGCCCACGTGCAGAGAGAGACCTAATCCATGTGATCGGACTAAAACATCCATGACTCAGCATTTGTGAGGACATTTGCCCAATATCAGATTTGAAAGCTTTTACACAACTTTTTAAGTTATCGAGTTTATCTCATGGCGTTCAACAATTCGAAACTTGTCATGCTCGTGGTGCGGAGTTTCTTCACTTCGAAGTCTTGGTTCGTTCCAGATCTTGGCTACATGTCAATCGTCAAACCCTGGTCATCTCAACTCTGGTGTTCTATCCATCGTTGTTCCCGGTTTCATAGCTTTTGTCGGTGTGGTTCGTCCTGCCATCAACACACAAAGTTTCAAATGCAACTTACATTTCGGACGACTTGGTGTCGACCATGATCTTCGTGATACCAATGAAGTGATTTCTGGTAAAAGTTACGACATTCTGTCTGCAGATCAGAGCAGGGGCAAGTCCGTCTGATGCACGTCCTGCTGCTAATCATCGGCTTAAGGCCGGAGCTAGAAGAGACCATTTGTCACTTCCGGAAGGTCCCATTATAGGACTTTGGGCAAGCAATTAAGGGAAGCGCTAAATGGATTAAGAAAAGAGCATTGGACTGATTATGGGAATCGAGAGACCGAGATAAGCCCACCGGCAGAGCGAGGCCTAATCCATGTGATCGGACTAAAACATCCACGACTCAGCAATTGTGAGGACATTTGCCCATTATCAGATTTGAAAGCTTATACACAACTTTTGAAGTTATCGAGTTTATCTCATGGCGTTCAAAAATTCGAAACTTGTCATGCTCGTGGTGCGGAGTTTCTTCACTTCGAAATCTTGGTTCGTCCCATATCTTGGCTACGTGTCAATCGTCAAACCCTGGTCTTCTCAATTCTGGTGTTCTATCCGTCAATGTTCCCGGTTTCATAGCTTTTGTCGGTGTGGTTCGTCCTACTGTCAATGCACAAAGTTTCAAACGCAACTTACATTTCGGACCACTTGGTGTCGACCATGATCTTCGTGATACCAATAAAGTGATTTCTGGCAAAAGTTTCAATATTTTGTCTACAGATCAGAGCAAGGGCAAGTCCGTCTGATGCACATCCTGCTGCTAATCATCGGCTTAAGGCTGGAGCTAGAAGAGATCATTCGTCACTTCCGGATGCTCTCATTATAGGACTTTGGACAAGCGATTGAGGGCAGTGCTAAATGGATTAAGAAAAGAGCATTGGGCTGATTATGGGAATCGAGAGACCGAGATAAGCCCACCTGCAGAGCAAGGCCTAATTCATGTGATCGGACTAAAACATCCATGACTCAGCATTTGTGAGGACATTTGCCCATTATCATATTTGAAAGCGTTTACACAACTTTTGAAGTTATCAAGTTTATCTCATGGCGTTCAGCAATTCGAAACTTGTGAAGCTCGTGGTGCGGAGTTTCTTCACTTCGAAGTCTTGGTTCATTCCAGATCTTGACTACGTATCAATCGTCAAACCCTGGTCCTCTAAATTCTGGTGTTCTATCCATCGTTATTCCGGGTTTCATAGCTTTTGTCGTTGTGGTTCGTCCTACTGTAAACGCAAAAAGTTTCAAACGCAACTTACATTTCAGATGACTTGATGTCGACCATGATCTTCGTGATAGCAATGAAGTGATTTTTGGTAAAAGTTACGACATTTCGCCTACAGATCAGAGCAAGGGAAAGTCCGTCTGATGCACGTCCTGCTGCTTATCATCGGCTTAAGGCCGGAGCTAGAAGAGACCATTTGTCACTTCCCGAAGGTCCCATTATAGGACTTTGTGCAACCGATTCAAGGAAGCGCTAAATG